>VXAY01002812.1:732276-789275 GCA_013399855.1 Oxyruncus cristatus
TTTGTCTGTGTGTCTGAATGCTAAGATTTAGCCAGATTCTCCTTTCTCACAGGATCAGCTTCCTGTAACTACCAGTGAAGTTTACAATGCTGTTGCTGATTTCTGGAAACCTTGGCTAAATGATGAAGCAATCAATACCTTCAGAAAAGGTAAAGTATGGCAGTAATGCATTGTGTAGCGTGGGTTTAGGAATTAAATGTTTCTATGGATTTGTCCTGTTTGTTTAGCTAAGTCTCATAGGATGAATCAGAACAATGGATTATCTGTAATGCTTTTCCTGGAAGAAGTTACTTATCTTTTTGAGTAGCAATGTCTATATTCAGAATACGTTTATTCCTTTCTGATGCTATAATTATTGCTTCTTGTAGAGATGTACAGTGTTATTGACTTTGTACCAATGCATATGAAATACCTTTCTGCCTTTAATACCTCTTAATACTTTTTAGATGAAGGCATATGGATGCACAAGAAAACTTAACTTTGGTTGTAAAAAACTGTTAAAATGTTGTTTCTGTTTTAATATATATATTTCAGAGCATATTGAATAGGTACATTTTTGTTCAGGTTATGATAGCACATAGTCATGGTGATTATACTGTTAACATTTGTGTCCAACTTACTAACTGGGAGAATATTGATATTCTAATTAGGATTGTTCTTTTTAGCAAAGGACTGGAAAGTTCAACCCAATTTCCAATCCACTCAAACATTAGGGATTTGGAAGTTTAATTTGTGGGTTTGTGTCCTGAATGAGAACAAACTCGGGATAAGAATGGAAGTAGAAACTTTAAGAAGGATAATAAAACTCAAAGGGCATAAATTCACGTATATTATAATTCTGTTGCTGTAGCTCCAGTGAACTATGAAGTTACACCCATTGAAATACCTCAGCATGCCATGGAGGGTTTTGGGAGCTAGAATTGAAAAATGTGATCTTTACTTTCCATCATATTACCAATCTGAAGTTAAATGACTTTCAAAGTGCAAGGCTACTAAACTCAAACAGTTCTTCCCGAAGGAGCCTATATGTTTGCAGTATTTCAAGAAATGTGGATCTTTTAACAACCATTGTGCCTCAGTGTGGAAGAAACATTACAGGGCACTTCTTGTGTGTGATAATTGCATCTGAATACTGTCAAATAAACACAAAGACAATTACAGGCAAGAATTTGTAAATAATTCAGTGTCAATTTATACTAAAATGTGGCTGAAAACGTTGTTAAGATGTTCTGTTGTGATAAAGTGATATGTGGCTTGAATAAGCATGCATAGTCTATTAGAAGGAGTAAGGCTGGGTATTTTGTCAGTGGTGTACTTTGATTGTAAAGTTGTGCCTTGAAGCCTTTCATTTTTCATAGGATATTGGTCCTGTTTTCACAGGTGGCTTCTACACACAGCTGTTTGAATCCGGTGATAGCTCTCAACCACTCAGGATAATCAGTCTGAACACAAATTTATATTACAGCCCCAACAGCCTAACTGTGAATATCACTGACCCAGCCAACCAGTTTGCCTGGCTGGAGGCAATACTTGAAACCTCTTCACAAAACAAGGAAAAGGTAGGGGACCATCAGAAGAAGTAGAGACAATGAAAATATAAACATGCTCCTAGAAGAATATTAATGCTGCCAAAGATACTAAAAAATTCAAACTTATTTTTTATTAATACCTCTTTGGATAGGCACATTATACCACAGCAATTAATAAAATAGTTGAATGAAGTTTCTCAAATTATACAGTAAAATACCTTTTCTTTCCTACTATGTGAAATACTACAGAAGCCAGTTTCTTTCCTTTTTTACCCATAGCCTTTAATTTTAAAATCTACGCTCTTGGCCTAAGACAAAAGCTAGCATGTTTGTTTTACATTTTAATATAATTAAAATTATCAAAAATAGAAATTAGAAAGGAGTTTGTCAACCATAAAACTTATCTTGCTGCACAAGATTTCAGTGTTATAGTAAATTGTCATGTATTACTCAGATTTTGAAGTGAGGTTCTAAATTGTTGGTTCCTGATAGATTGATTGATCGATTGGTGCAGGGATTGGATCGTCATCTGAGCAGAAGATGTGTTTGATTTGAAACATATTTACATTTTGCTGCAGTGTTGTAATTTAAAAAATATTATAGTCCAGTCAGGAGAAAGGAGAGATTTCCCTTCCTCATGAAACTCTGCAGCATAATAGCTGGTGTGTGCAGTTGGCACCAAGTCTCTGCCTCAGACAGAGGGGTTTTAACTAGTTTTTCCATGTTTCTGGTGACTCTCTGACCATGCAGGCGCTGTGATACTTGACCCTAAGTTTTTCCTTCTATCCCCTTGAGATGCCAAATTATAAGTCTTGCCCTAGTAACTAATTTTTTTCATTTGAAATAATTGATAACATTTTCCTTAGGCCTAAAATCATGTCTATATTTATTGGAACAATTTTCCTCTAATAATATACTTAATTGATATTATGAATTTGAGCATTCGTACTGTTTGTATTTCATATAAAAACACCTGTCATGATTTACATCTTTCAGAGTGCCATTTCTGAGACAGCATTGTTATGAAACTGTGGTAACCATTTCTAGGTTACAGCTGAAAGTGTAAGTTTCAAATGAAGGTGCTAATCGTGCTTTCTGTATTTAATTCCTTAGGTATATATAATAGGTCATGTACCAGTAGGATACTTGCCATATGCAAGGAATACTACAGCTATGAGGGAGTATTACAATGAGAGACTGGTAAAGATTTTTCGCAAATACAGTAGTGTTATTGCGGGCCAGTTTTTTGGACATACACATAGAGATAGTATCATGGTCCTCCTGGATGAAGAAGGTAATGATGCTTGCTGACTCCTGAATCTTTTTCTTCCTGATTAAAAGCAAATTAATACTTTCCTGCATGTTTTTCCTAGTCAGCCTCTGCTATAAATTATTGAAAAAGGAAATTGGGAAATACTGCTATATATCTGCAAGAATTCAAGTGTCACACACTCCCTTTTTTTTTTCCAGAGAATCTTTCAAGGCAGACTGTCCTTTTTTATTGAAGTCAGAAGAGATTCCTCAAGCTTCCTAATTTTTTTTTTTTTTTTTTTATTAAATTTTTATGCCTAAACGAGAATTTCTAGTCTTTCCTCTCCACTCTCTTAGTGACACGGGCAAATTATACTAGCCAGTTGCTATTGTGTAATGTGTCAAAGGGAATGTTCTCAGGCCAGCTAGACATGCTCTATGTTCTTGTGTTTCCTGCATCATTACTGTGCCTCTCTGCTGAGTTCCCTGCTGCTTCAAAGTTAATTAAGATAAGGGTAAGCAGGAGGCAGGGGAAAGAAAGTCTCTGCCTGTTGCATCTCTTAGATCAGCTTATTTCCCTTCAAGAAAATCACCCACATTGAAATTTTTGTTTATTGCTTTTAAATCCCGTAGTTTGAAGCATGGGCATGGCCATATGGACCACTCTAACATCTCTAACAGAAGATATCTAACAAGTTGTGTCTGTAGCATAGAACAATGAGAGGTCCATTGCTTTGCTTTATGTAAAATACCCAAATGTTAATTGGCTCTTCATCTATGTTCTATATAAACTTATAAAAGCAATGCCCAAAATGATGACTGGGGTAACACCAAATCTTGCGTTTTTACATGGTGTTATCATGGAGTTAATCTCCAGTAAAAAAGAATCCAGACTAATGAAAGAACTGGCTTCTCGTGGTTTGTTTTTTAATGGTGTTTAAGGTAGTTTCATACTTACGTTTTTTGTACCTTGTCTCATTTGTGCTTGAAATCATCATCTCTACTGCAAATTTCACCGGGGACAGACTGATTTTGGTGCTTGTCATTACAGTTCACATGTGCAACTGCTTCTAAATTATTTTAGTAATTTTGCATCTTTTGACAAGATTTAAACAGTGAAGTTGCATGTAGCTACATACATATTGTGTTTATCTCTACAGTTTTAGACTGTCTTCTATTCATGACATTTTCCTCTTCACAAAATTCCAGAGAATTCAAGATAAATGCAGTATTGCAGCCAACATCAGTGTAATGAGATAGAGCTCAGTTTTATCTTCTCCAGAAGAATCTACTGATTTCCAGGCTTCCAAAGCTTCTGCTCATATGTGGAGACTGACCTTGTGATTTCACTACTGTGACAGTGTCAGAGAAGGGAATAGTTAGGGTTTCTTTCTTCTTCCACAGAGAACCTCTCAATGTGCTCACCTGCACATTCTGTTTCATTAAAACTCACGTGCATCCTCACAATTCAGTTGCTGTAAAGATTGATGTTCATATAATAGGTGTTGAGTTAGTGTTGCTGAGTGAAGTCAGGGTCAGATGATGAGACTGGTGTTTCTAATAACATCATAAACACATAAAGTGCCATGTAAAATACAGTATGGAAACAGTAGCTAAAGGTTTTGAATATGTATTCAGTAGAAATATGCAAAATGCAGAGACTTCACGTACAGGCAAGACCAGTTTGCACAGGTAGTTGAATTGGTTGGGAAGCCTCTAGTATAAACAAACTGAAGTCATACAGACTGGAGTGGGTACTGTTGTATTTGACACAGGTTTTGGTCTATCTGTTAGAAGTATGGAAGGAGTTCACAGTGATATAGCTTATCCAGGGGGGAAAAAAGCTAATGTCCTTAAGCCAGTCACTCTTGTTCTTGCTGTGTTGGTTCTCCAAAAAACCATTCGTTTGAAAAAGAATTGATTGAAAGGAAACTGTCTTCTCACCTTCCCTTTTCCTGCAGAAAAGCCAGTCAATTCCTTGTTTGTGGCACCTGCTCTAACCCCAGTGAAGAATGTATGGCAAATGGAGTCCAATAACCCTGGTGTCAGATTGTATCAGTATGATATTCTTGATTATAGCTTGCTGGTAAGAAAAAAAATTTAAAGCATTGTTTAAGACCTTAAATATAGTGTCATTGAAAACTACAGTGAGGTATCAGCCTTTGTAGTATCCACCAATATGGCTATGGGTGGAACTCTGGTGCTTACTCTTAATTTTTCTTCCTGGGCAAAGGAAAGGAAATCTGTCTTTCTGTGCCTGCTGGACTACCCAGTCCCTTCTATTCTCAATGGAATTGGTTCTTATGATATAGAATCAAAGACAATCAGAATTTTTGTAGGCAAAATCCTTAAACTATTTGCAGGAAGCTCTGCAAGTGTGAAAGAGGTTCACCCCAAATCCTAGGCTTGTGGTTTGCTGAAGATAGCCTGAGGTTTGGGATGCAGTCCATGAAAGGCTTCTAAAGGGCGTAGAAGGGCAGAGGAAGAAAAGCATTTTTAACCATATGATGTCTTTTGTAATCATGCGTCTTCCTATATAGAGTTTATATTTTTTATAGGAAATGATAGATAAATTTAGAAGGAAAAAAAGTAAAATACTTTTACTCTGTAGTCTTGTAATTTTTGGAGATGAAGTGAATCCTGTGTAGTTATATTGGCTCTGAATGACTTGGACTTTCTCTCTGTAATTCAGGATAAAATCTTGACTCCACTGAGTTCAGTGACAATGCACCCTGCAGCTTGACTGGGAGTGGGGTTTCTCTCTGGAGACGTATGCTAATACAGGCTGCTCCTTTCTTGTGCAGATTTCACTCCTGCATTGAGATCTCCTCCTTTCCCCTAAATTCTCCCTGGGCTATTCTTTTTCTGTCCATTCTGCCCCTCAAGGAGTGCCTGCCGAAAGGAGACTTCTGTTTCTTACCCTTTTGCCCCGCTCCTAAGGCAGACATGAGCATAGAGGAGTTTGGACAGGAAAGACCTGTAACACTGGCACTGCTGCCTTTTGTGTCTCCTTTTTCTTCTCCTCCCCATCCCCCCACCATTACTGCACTGCAAGTACCAGCTTTGGGTGTAAGCCCAGCTCTTGGGGTGGGACATGACCTTCTATTCGCTTGTGAATAATGAGGAGTGACAGCTTCCTAATCAATATATCACCCCAGAGACTTAATGAAGCAGGGAAGAAAGCAATACAGCCGTGACTACTTTTTCTTTCTTTCTTTCTTTTTTTTTTTTTTTGAACTGTAGGATCTTTGGCAGTTTTACTTGGACCTCAGAGATGCCAATGAGAAAAATGAATCCAACTGGAAATTAGAATACATCCTGACTAAAACTTACGGCATTGAAGACTTGAAGCCAGAAAGCCTGTATGAAATGGCCAAAAAGTTGTCTATGCCACACAGCACACTCTTTAAGCAGTATTACAGTAACTTCATTGTGAGTTATGACAAAACCATTGTCTGTGAAGAGGGGTGCAAGACCTGCCAAATATGTGCAATCCAATATTTAGATTACTACTCATACACAGAGTGTATCCAGCGGGAGGCAACGTAAAGATGAAATCTCTGTGCAGTTAATGCAGATAGTGACTTTGTCTGTGATTTAAAGAACCTGCTTGTTCTTTCGCTCAAGCACTCAATGTGGACAGGGAATCTGTGGGACTTCTCTGAATTTCAGGGGAGAAATAAATCTCCTTATATCTTTCTTCTTGCAAACATGTTTTCCTTTATCATCTAAATAAAAGCTTATTGACTATGTAATACTGGCCAATACTTTGCTGTTTTTTCAAGTGTCCTGTACCCTGCGTAACAGGCATCCCAGCATGTGGGAATAGAAGTTACTCACTTGGTTCTTTGTAAATCCAAGTCTTACTTCTCAGGGTGTGTAAACATAGGCAATGCCATTTCAGGCATTCAGAATTTTTATGGGGGCAGGTTTCAACCATCTGCTGTCACAATTTGCAAACTGAAGACAGCAAAACCCGCATTTGCTGAGACTTGAGTGCAATTATGTTGTTGATGCCATGCCAGTATTAGGTATCTCCTTGTGCCAAGTTTTCCTTCTTAATCCCTTAAACCCACCTCTGCTTAGGGGCATTTTCTAACGATGGCATAAAAGTGACAATGGAACACAGACCTCCATCCTGTAAATGCTTAATCTAATTTTTTCAGAATGTGTGTGTTTGCACAGCATGAAGTGCTTTTTTTCTCATGATAGAGCTATGTACATTGATACTGCCATCAAGGAGTCTCCTGGTATAAGATTTTGCACCAGACCATAGATGAGGTTTAAATTGATAAACATCAATCGATGGACATAGCAGATACATTCTCTGTGTGGCGCAGGTCATGCATGTGTCCTGGTGTTTCTTATGTTTCTTTTTTCACAGAACAGTCTAGTACTTAATATGAAGATTATCACGTATGAATTTACAATTGGAGAATTGTTCCTTCCTCTTCTTGTGGTTAAGTATGTGCACAAGATGATGCCATTAAGATGGCTCATTATCTGGTGTGTGTATAACCAAGAAGGACCTTTACCTGTTTTTTTGTCAGCTCAAGAGCTGCACTTTTGGAAGCTTTGGTCAGTATAATCCAACACAGACCCTACTCTAGATAATATTATCCCTGAGTAATCGGAGTTGTAGAAGTGGCTATGAGACAAATCCAATTGTGGGGTTTTTTAATGAGATTAAAGCTTTTACTGTAGCCATTGAGGAACTTTCTGCGTTTGTTTCCACCCAAGCTTGAAGTATTTAGCAGAAAATTTTCAGGTAAATTTTCTGAGTCTGTAGCATGCACAACTGTAGATGCAGATTCCTCAGATTTGTCGTGCATCAATCATCCACAGAGGAAATGTTGGTGTGTTAAATTTGCATTCAGAAACAAATCCTCCAGTGGCACTAATGTTTAGAAATACCATTAATAATGCACAGTAGGCACTCCTATATTTTAAATTCAGTGCTTGGAGAAGGTATGATGAGCATGTAAACTCTTTAGTCTCTTCTGGCTGCTCTCAAATGTATCTGTATATGTAAATAATGTGAATTAATGTGGGTACTGTACAGACTACGACTGTGACGAAGTGCCAAAAGGTTTCAGCAATGAAAGCTGATGATTCCATCTGTGTTGGACATGTTCCTTGGTAGTGTTTCTTATGGGTGTGTTCATTAAAAAAATGCCTCTTACCAGTACCAGTTTTCCAAGGGCAAGGAGGCAGAGTTGTGGGTGGATAGCATAAGAACACTTGGAGCTGATAGGGTAGCTGAGCTTCCTCCAGTTTGCCAGATGGGTTTTGTTCAGTTCAGTCTTTGAAGCTTTGAACAGTCTTTTTTTTCACGCTGGTTGGTTTCTCTGAGTTTTGTGGCTTCTGTTTAAGCTTCATACCTACAAGACATCCTGGAAGCACGATAAAAATTATCAAGTTGTATTTTTCCATTATGGACTTCTTTGATGCTAAGCTCTAGGCAGAGCTGGACCATGTGGTGATTTAGTAGCAACAGAATTCTAGGAAGAGAGGTATGCTGCTGATGGGGTTGTGGGCATCTTGCTTACTGGATTGCCTTTTTTTTTTTTTTTGGTGTATATGTGTCAGTAGATGTTATTCAGTGAACATGAACAAATAAATGCCTGCAAATGTCTAAACAGCAAGCTATGTTCCAGGCATACTTTTTTTTTTAATCTGGACTTCAGTTAAAGCCAAGAGTTGGGTGGCACCAGACAAAGTGTTTTTTTGTTTTAGCCAGAGGGTTATATCCACCAGGGTTACATTTAGCCAAGATATATCCTCAGAGATACATCTTGTTATGCAAGGTAGCATTCTCTGCTTCCCCTATATGTAACTATAGCCATGCAAGTTCTAGCATAACTGGCCAAGAAAGATCTGGGAATATATTTGACTCCATTATCTTGTAACTCAGACACAAACCATGGAGAGAGTTTCTAGAACTGTTACACTTCAAAGTACATGAAATAAATCACATGAACAGCTTAGATAACCAGGTGTCATGCCTCAGTATAAGGGGAAGTAGAGGGAGACCATGGTGTTTTTGGTTTGGGTTCCTACTTTATTCCTTCATGGATTTAGGAATGTTCTACAGGAAAGTTTTCCTGTGGTTACAGAAGTGTTTTTAAGGAATCATAGAAAATGCCAAAGAGGCATGACCTGATAAAGTAGCTGGCTTCTGTAGACCAAATTCCCATTTCACTTTTCAGATGATATTTTATGGTCCCATCTTGAATGAAGGTTAGGGGGAATATTTGTAAAGCCACATTTTACAGAAAGACAAATTACACCACCTAGTGGAGTAAAAAGCTTTTCATTTATCTACGGGTTAAAACTCAAGGCATATAAACAAGGAGAGTAATTTTTTTCAAATATTGTAGGATTTAACTTTAGCTTTTGAAGGTAAGTAGTTTTTGAACGAAGTACTTCTTTGTACTTCAGCAGTACTGTCCTGTTGCACACTTTCTCTGGATATTAAACGGTTGCTGGCTTCTAGAAGCCAGATCACTTGGATCCTGAACCCTGCGGTAGGTACAGCCCACATCCAGGGGAGAACTGAATCTTATGGAGAGTATCCTCAGTCCAGCTGAGCTACCCAGCAGAAAAGGGGTGCAACAGAAACCCAAAATACATCTCCAAGCAGGCTGATGTCTCCTTCCAATTAGTTTCTGTGCTCTAATTCTCTACTGGAGTTAACTGTCTGAGCTTATGTCTACCTTTACAGGTACTGCAGCATAATAGGAGTGCCTTCTTTAACAGGAGAGTTGGTGCTGAGGGGCTGATGTCACTGCTGCACATTTCAGTAGCAGTTGAAGGACTTCAGATGTACCTTTGAAATGCAGCTGCCAACTGCAGTTACATCTGAAAGAACTCTCTCCAAGAGCACTCTGCAACATGAATAAAAGCACAGTGAGGATGATCAGTAAACTGTTCAAAGGTGTGCTTCAGATCCAAACGAAAGTGAAGGTTCACCCAGAAGCACATGCTAATTGTTTTAGACTGGGACACTCATTAGTGTCTGGATGTGATCTCATGATTTCTGTTGTTTTTCACTTGCCAGCCTGAAGAAATTGAAATGACTGTAGGAGACTGGCATTGAGTAACATATCGTTAGTAAATTGATGAGCTTAAGCTGTCCAAACCCAGAAAGAGTACATGTATTCCCTGGAGGTGAAATGGACAAATCATGAGCACATAGCATCTCCAAGGATAAATATCTAGTTTAACACTGTATCTAAGTTCCTTCTGTGGAAACAACAATCTCAAGAAGATGAGTTGTCACATTGGTCTAAGAATAAACAAATCTCTTGGAAGTCCCTCTTATGCTTAGTCAAGAGGAACTATGAAAGTGTCAATGGGGAAAGTAACTGTAACTGTCTAAACAAGATTAATTGCTTTCCTTCCTTATTTTCCAAAAGCTGAAAACTAGCTTCTAGCTGCTTACCAGTACAGCTTTCAACAAAAAAATACTGCTTTAGGTAATTCACTTGTCATCTGTCAGTCCTAGCTTTCTCTTTCTGCTGGAGGAATGTGATTTTCAGGTCTGCAAAGAACCCTAGTGTAAAATGAATGTTGCTTTCATACTGTGTGTGTACTATCACAACTGAAAGAACTCAAAGAAAACACAAAGAGAAAAAATAACCAAAAATGTTAACCAGCCTATGTACACTTAGTTAGTTTCCGATGGTTGTGGGAAGGGCAAAGGCACTGTACTGAACATTGCTGGAGTGCTGATGTGTATCCATTCCTGCCTGAGTAGGTATCAGGAGAGTGGTCACATGTAGAATGGAACGTGCAGTAGGTGGATGACTGAAAATATAACAAGGGAATCACTTAAAAAAATGTTGGCAGCAAAACTACTGGAAATGTGGAAAACCCCAGCCTCAAGGATTTAGTGCAGCAATGAAAAGAGCACTGATGTGCTTACAGATGGGGCCAAATGGTAGCTTATCAAGTGCAACTTTCAATGGTAGAGCTGTATTTAAGGACTGTCCAGAAAATGCCTTCTATTATCTTCATTTTTTCAAATTTTATTTGAATTCTATAGACTTTTATCTGACTCTACTTGTCAAATATGTTACAGATAATTACTTAAATATTTCCCCACTGTGCCTTCCAGCTTGCACTGGGTAAGAAAATTAGACACTCTGTTCTCTAACCCTATAAACTCTTTGATGGATTTTAAAGCAAACACTCAGACATAAAGAATAATGGAGCTGGAGAAGCTGCAAATGTAGAGCTGTGCCAAAAAAATTCTTCCCATCCTGAAATGCATCCTGAGATTCCAGTAGTCCCCACTGGAATAAAACCAAGACCTGGTTGAGGTTTTAGGCAGGGAGATATGCAACGTGGAGATTTGCACCTGAGCCTGTCACCTTTCCCCTCAAGCATTTTCTGTGCTGTCATGGTTTAGCCCATCCCGCCAGTACTGGGGTAAAAAATGGATAACTCCAGGTGAAACACCGGCTAAGTAGCCAATCGGGGACTTTTGTGACATCTCTACAAATGACATATTTAACACACAAACCAGAAAAGAAGATGAGTTGCGCAGAAGAAATTCCAGCCCGAAGGAGAGCGGAAGAGAACAAGGAATAGCAATGTAGCCTCCAAATCCATGTAGCAGGAGAGGGGAAGAGAGGCCCAGGGGAGCCACCTCTCCTCCTCCAGCAGGGAAAAAGACTTAAAAACTAAAATCCCCGCCACCTGTGGAAGATTATTTGGAATGAAAAAACCTTTGTGTGGGTCCCCCCCCACGGAGGCCTGGCTGGCCTGGGGAGGGCAGGGATGGCTTGAGGCCAAGAGTGAATCACCTGGAAGCCGCATGCAACAAGCTGCAGAAGAATTGCAGCCACGGAATAGTGGAGAAGCTGATGAACTCTCCTTTGAGGGGCCGAGCCCCCTCACAACATTGGGACTTTGTCCAAAGCTGAGCCTTACACTAAGCCCCTATACCGGGGGCCCAGTGCAATTCCGGGCTGAGTGTGGTTGGAGGATGATCCCTTTCACTGCAAATGGGGGAGCGGTGGCGAATTGGAGTAGCCAAGATTGGGCATCTGGCCAAAAGCAGAAAGTCAGAAGAATTCCAGAGAACAAGAGAAGAGGCTACTTGAAGTAGCAGAGCATAGCACCGGAGAACGTTCTTGGGTATGGACTGAGCCAGAAGAAACTCAGAACCCCTGTGACCCGGAGAGGGGTGGTGACTCTTAGGAAACCCCCTGAAACTCCTCATGGAAGGAACCTCCACGGAGCCCTATACTCCATGGTGACGGCCTGGTGATACGAGTGTTCCCTCGAAGCCCATGGTAAACCCTTCAGCAGCCGTAGACAAGCGGCTAGAAGTGGGAGGCAGACTCCCCTGCATTCCGATGGAGAGAGAGAAAGAGAGAGATTTTCGAGCTGTGGTGATTTGGAACTGTTACCTTAAAGACTTTTTTTTTCCTTCTCCTTCTTCCTCTGGACTGCTTTTGAGGAAAAGAAGGAGGGGTGGTATTTGTAAATGTGTAAGTTTATTATTATAAGGAAAACTAGTTAGAGTTGTTGTGTATATAAGTATTCCCTTAGTTCTTATCGTGTAGCAATAAATTTTAATATTAATCCCCATGTCAAGGAGATTATTTTGTCTATGCGAACTCTATTTACTCATTAGCAAAATCATTTCTCTACGATCTTGTACAAGCATTGAAGCCCAAATCTCCAGTATTCAGTCTATCAGGATCTTCCTTCAAGTGGGGGTGGTGATAAAAGCCTGTGGTTGTGTCACTCAAAATATGTACAGAAAGACTCTTTTTTCCAGATGGGCAAAGTGCCTTAAAACTCTTGCATGCTGCTCTGGCCTTTTTATGTTTCATAAACTGGGAAGCATTCATTTTTAGACACTTTGAAAAACATTGCCTGGCCAACTTCTCATTCCTATTTTGTTGGATGTTTCAGGCAGAACTTGTCTGATATAACAGAACATTTTACACCTATGAAAACTGCCACCTGCCACCGAGCATTTTTAAGCCAGCTGAAACTTGAGATTTTGGTAAAATATCATGCTAAAAGATTCTGAGGTTGTTCCAGCTGATTGCAATGAAGCGTGCGTTGTTACCTAGCCTTCCTTAATTGAGTCACTGCAAAGACATTTAACTTAATCTCTCACAGGAGGGGATATTTGATGTTGTTTTTACATCAACCTTCCAGCATTTCTAACAGACCTTGTTGATAGATAACAAGACATGTTTCAAGCTGTCTGTTCTTAACAAAGTCTCCTCATTTGTTGTGGTTTTGGTTTGTGGGGGTTTTTCTTTGTTTTGTTTTGTTTGTGGGGTTTTTTTGTTGTTGTTGTTTTTTTTTTTGGTTGGATGGTTTTTTTAAGTCTAATTGAAAGTATTTATATAGAGCTTGAAATTCTAGACAGGCACAGGATTTTGCTCAGAATAATTGCCAGTGTACAATGGAGGACTCTTCTATAGTTTTTTGTATTTTTCCCCTCCTCCAATCCCCTGGCCAAAGTAAATTTCTGTTAAGCGGTGTCAAAAAACCATAGCAACTATCTGTGACAGAGCTCAGGAGGTTTTGTTCTGCAGAGGACCCATTAATCACTTACATTGCCCCCAGCCCACAGTCGCATCCAATGGGATGCTGGGAATTTTTCGGCTGAAATATTTGTATGGGTGAAGCACTCCCCTCAGAGTGTGACCCAGGGGGAAGAGGAGTGTGTTACTGGTACTGTGTGAGGCTTTTAGGGGTGGATGGAGGGATTCCTGTTAGCAGGAGACAGGAGTTTTCAGTCTGGTCAGGGGAAGGAGGAGCAGGAGCAGGGAGTTTGCTGGGGGAGGGGGTCAGAGGCAGGCCAATGGGGCATCAGGGTAGAGCAAAAACAGTCAGTGGGCTCCTCAGGACCTATGTTCTGCAGTTCTCCATTGGGCGCAAGTGCTGGAGCTGCTCAGCAGATGCCATTTGCTCATGGCAGTAACATGAGCTCCCTTCTCTTAGTGGCCAGCTGGGCAGCCACCACCCCTCTCCTCAGCCTGTCTCTCTGCTCAGGATTTTGAAGTCACCCCTCTAAGGCCCTATGTTTTCCCCTGTCATGGAATGATAGAATGGTTTAGCTGGAAGGGACCTGAAAGGTCATCTAGTTCCAGTGCCTCTGCCATGGGCAGGGACAGCTTTCACTAGACCAGGTTGCTCAAAGCCCCACCCAACCTGGCCTTGAACACTGCCAGGAATGGGACATCCACAGCTTCTCTGGGCAATTGTCTCTGTCATCCAATCATATTTCCTCTTTTCTTTAATTGCTAAATGCCAGCTATTAATTGTTAGTATTTTGCTTAATATTGGTTTAAATTTTCAGTGGAGTCCGTCCTTCAGAATGTGCCACCAATTAAGGTTTGATGCATTAGAACAGTAAAAAAATTCCCATTTACTCACTTCATTTACTTACTTACTTAGTCCATAAGACCTTCCAGCTGCAGCAGAAATCCATCCAACTGGAGTTTGTATTCTTGAATATACTAGCTGCGTTGACACAAACAATGTCACAGTGCCTCAAATGACTTTGGGAACTTTGAATCCAGAAAATCAGCAATTGGGAAATCTAAATGTGAGTCTTCCTGTATCGCAGTCATGAGTATTTACCCCACATACACAAACAATACATTCCTTAAAACCTTAATCATATCCACTACTTTCGTACAATTATACAGAAATGCAATTGCTGTGTGAGCAAAAAAGCGTGTGGATAGAGGCAAAAGTGGTTTGTACATGGAAGAGGAGTGGCCCTCAGGTCCTCATATCTTCTGGAGTGATTTTGGATGGAAAATAGGATCCTGTCCTGCCTAATGATTTATGTGAAAACATGTCAGTGCTTCTCAATGCCTCCGAGGGGATGTTTTCCCACAGAAATTTGCATATCTGCCTTAGTACCGTCTTCACGTCTTTTCGTCAGGCCATGTTTTGCCACCACTTCTCTTCATTGAACAAAGATAGTATTAACAGTTGGGGCCTCATGGTGTGCCATTTCCTTGCAGATATGTTGATTCCCTTTTGAGGCCCCTAGCTGCATTCAGGGTCTCTTTGCTTTGCTTTCCCTTCTGAAGGGGAGCTAAGGCCATTTGAGAGAGACCTGCCCCTTTTCATCTGAGCTGTGTGAGTCATATCATGACCAGGGGAGGTGAAAATCTCTTACTTTGGCTGCAGTTGCACAACTGTTATCATACTTCTGTTAAACAAAACCTCACAGTTGCTTTTTTTTGGCTCTGTCTCTGAAACCCCTTTTCATAGGTTTGTTTTCAGGTGATAAATATTTCTCAACACTTCGTGTGTAGGTGGGGTAATTAACAGGCCAGTGTCCTATGCTTAAATTACAAAGGGTTTAGCTCTGTGTAGTATATTGCATGTTCAGTTTGAAGAATAATCTCCACACATTTCCTTTGTCTGGATACAAGGCTGATCTCTCAGTTTATGCCAGCATAAGGAGTGTTTAGTCCCTTTTTAGAAATCCAGCTTTGGGAATTTGGGTTTGCTCACATGTATGAACAATGATAATGTACTCTTAAAGACATAGTTCCTGTAAAAAAGAGCAAGGTGTGGTAAAAAAAAAAAAAAGGTTCCTGTAAAAAATAAAAAGAAATATGTGAATTAACCAGTGCTGACTGGTTGGGCTGACACCTAGGTTGGCATGCTTAGAATCCAGTGCAAATCCAGTGAGGTCAGGATGAAGTTCTACATCTACATCATTTAACCCAGGATATGAGAAAGCAAATACTATGTAGACTGCAAACTATGTTTTCCATTCATTTGGTGAAAAAACCCCTTGAACATACATGCCAAATGCAGAACTAGAAATAGCAATTCTATTTTAAACTTTCCTGTTGTGTAACTAGATAGGTCCTCTACTTGTTAAATTCATTGCTTCATTCAGTACCTTCAATTGGGTTTTTTAGTGTCTGGCCAACTTTTATTTCAAGAATATCTTTTATTTTTGCCCTTCCAAATTTAGTGAGACCTTTTCACCTACTGGTATGCAAAACTATAAAACATTGACTTTGGTGGTTGGGGAATAGATTCTAACCCTTATGGATACTGTATGCAATGCATGTAAAACCATGAAAAATTTCTTGTTTTCCAGTGCAGGTCTCCGAGTGCACAGAATCAGTAATAATTTGGGTTTCCCTGTACAGCTGTTGCAAATTACCTGATGTCAGTATTTTACTCTCACTCTCTATTCTGCCTTCATCTCTTTCCCAGTTATGAATTACTAGCATTATGAAGGAGGCACACTCTGTTTTGTTGAATGTTGTAAAATATTCACTAGAATCATATAAGAATTTGTCCTGCTGCTGGCAGAAAGCAGCTCTATAAACAATGTGCTCCTTTGTTTGCCTGAAGCATAGTAACAAATGGATTATGTGTAACAGCCATCTATAGGGCTTTTATTTCATCTCCATTCAGGCTCTGCGTGTTTTGCACTGCTTTTAATGAGGCTGCCTGAACTATGGTAACCCCACGGTACATTTGTAAGCAAGAGATATTAGATGAATCAGCCCCTTCCAGGACTGCATTATGAGGTAATCTGCTTTCATTACAGGATTTATTTTATAGGTGGTAGACCTCAGTGAGAGGATACTGAGGGCACAAGCAACACTTATCTGCTCTGTAAGGCCAAGTTCAGGGTCTGCATGAATGTGAATCTGCTTTCCCACAGTCAAAATCTCCTTTCGTTCCATGGCTTGAAACAGAACCATTTTTGTGCATGACCTCTCCTTTGCTTCCCTTCTGCTTCAGACTCATACTGGAATGATTGATAGTCCTTTATAAAATACTCCATAAAGAACTATTTTACTTCCCCATCAGCATGAAAGCTTGGGTCCCCATACACAAAACAAGTACAAAACCCAACATCTCACAGCAGAATGAAAAGCCTCTTCTTTCTGCCTTTCTAAAGTGTGAAGGTTTCCCCTCTGGAACTGAGAATGTTTATTTCCCACAACAGAGCTTACTGTTGTCAAAAACAACCAAACACATTCATATAAGTACAGATAGATGCCTTCTTTTTTTTTCTGAAGGCCTATGTAGGTTTTACTTATGTTTTTTTTTGTTTGTTTGGTTGGTTTTTTTGGTTTTTTTTTTGTTTTTTTTTGGTTTTTTTTGTTTGTTTGTTTTGTTTTTTTTGTTGTTGTTGTTTTGTTTTTTGTTTTTTTTTTTTAAACATAGTTTATGAATTTTACTAAAGCAATACAGGATTTACAAGTGGCATAGTGACCTATCCATCTTTTGTGGTTTGTTTGAATGTTTTCATGACCTTCTGTCTGTTCTGCTGTTCTTCAGTCACTATCAATATCAAAACTGGGTAGTTTTTGCCTGGGAAAAATTGCTACAATACAGAAGACAATTGTAACCATGATAACAAAGTAGATAAAAGCAAAGCCACGTGCCAGCTCACATCTTCCTCTCTCTAGACACATTTTCTGTATGTTGCTCCAAGTGTTTAGATGTTAAAAATTATAGCTTAAGCAATTCTTGACTCTGCGTGGAGAAAAACTGGGAGCGGTTGAAGAAATACAAGAGATCATAGAATCACAGAATGGTTTGGGTTGGAAGGAACCTTAAAGGTCATCTAGTTCCACTCTCTTGCCATGGGCTGGGACACCTTCCACTAGACCATGCCATCCAATCTGGTCTTGAACACTTCTAGGGATAGGGCATCCACAACTTCTCTGGACAAGATGCCATTGCTTTGGGTAACGCCCAGAATAGGACTAGAGATTCAAGACTTTAAGAAATTGCTTTTGTTAATTTTTTTCAGATTTCATGAATGAAAGGTGGCTTTGGCAAGGAATTACTGGCAGTAAGGAAAAATCAGGTTGAACTGTGAATTGACAAGTTATAATGACAATTCTAAGAACAGGGCTGCAAGTAACACCTTGTGCTGATTGTAGTCTTTGCTAGCCAGCATCAGTAACGAGTAGAGCACTGAGATTAAAAATACTATGAAGAAAAAGGGAGAGGTCATATAACATAGCATAACATAGGAAAAGAAAAAGCCTGATGACGCAGACAAATTAATTAGCAGAGAAAACTGCTTGGGGGAACATTTTCATACTTTCTAGGTTGTGAGTTGTTTTGTTTATTTTTCTTTCAGCAACCCCAAACATTCTTCTCCCCAACTCTGTTTTGAGTGAAAACATAAATGGGCAGGCGCAGGGAATTTGCCAGATATTTTTAATTTTACTTTTTCATACATAAATACTTCCCAGTTCCCAAGCACTTCTAATTTCTGATTTTACTAGTGCCCCTCTACTGCATACATTTCCCGCTGTCCTGAAAATGTGTATGTATGAGATGTGTATGTGTATGTATGTATGTGTATGTGCATGTATGAGATACAGCAAGGTACAGAGAGACAGACCCTGAATGTCCTGGTGGGTGCGTGGCTTTGCTGTAGTATCTCAGTTTAGGCTACATCATTTTTATGTGTCAGCCTCCAAACGCCAATACCTGGAAATTAGGGACTGGAGACTGAACTGCCTGTGAGACAACTTCTGATCTCCTGAATGAAAATGTTCATTACACTTTATGTGCATGCACTATATGTCACTAAGCTGCAGAAATAGGCAGCACCTGCATACTCTTGAGCAATGGACTGTAGTGGAAAGAAGATTGCAAATGTATTGTGAAACTCTTAAAAAGGCTGATGACAAACTTGAGGGGAGGGCTTTTTTTAATGAATATTTGTGTTGCTGGATGATAAGCATGGCCTTACTGTTTGTACTTTGACTCTGTGTTTTAACAAGTATAAAGGCATGCAGCTCAAGTATCTGGATACTTATTTTCATTATAATTAATGATTAATTAATGACAACCTTTAATTAAACTAAATTTAAACACAGCAAGTTTCAAACTCGAGGATCTGGAAGGCTTTTAAAAGGATGAAACTGCATGCTCTCAGACACCTCATGCAAGTTTAAATGATACCCCAATGTCTTGGAAATTTGCATCTGAAAAGTAAATTGACTGGTACTTTCGAAGTTTATCCAGTTTTAGGGTGGGAGATGCTTCAGACAACATGGAGTGCTTAATCTCTCCCTCTTATCCTCCTCCCCATTAACTTAAGTCTAATATTTTTTCAGAAAAATCTGGTCGTGTGCTTTCAGTGTCTTGCCTTTGAAAACAAGACGCAAACTTCCATTGCTTTTCATTCCCCTGGATCTGTCAAGAGGCTGTGAGTACTGTAAGCCACAAAATGTTCGAAAGTGCTACCCCAGGACTCAGCAATCACCAAAGGATTGACTAAGGATTTTTTTTTCCCCTTGAGAATAATGAATGCTTTTTTAGGCAAAATGAAATTTCGTAAGATGACAAAAATCACAAACTGGTTTAAACCCACTATCCTAATATTTCTGTTTAAGTGTATATTAGTAGACATTTAGCTTACTAATTGTCCAACAAGGAACTGTGCAACAGTTGCAGAGGTAAACTGCTCTCAGTTATGTGACATCATGGACCAACTTCTGTGCTGTTATGTCTTTGAATGTCTATCTGCTGCTGGAGGCAATGAGGTTATGCCGATTTACGTAAGTTGAGATCTGTGCAAGAAAAACAAATTTAGTTTTCTTCCTTCATTGCTTACTTCCCCAGTCAGCCCCAATTTCACAAAATCCCGTTCCACCAGCTAATAATAATCACCATCATCATCGTATCCGCAGCCCCGGGTGCGAGCCAGGAAGCGTGCGAGCTGTGGGCAGGCATTCAGGTTAGGGCTGGGAGCCATCTCAGTGCAGAGGGGGAGATCCCCTTCAACTTCATGCTTGGCTGGCACTTTATTCGCAGTTGAATGCTCCCTGCTCGGAGCCTTTGTGTGGCAGCGGGGCCGAGGTGTGAGGCGGCTGCCAGCGGATGGCCACGCCATGCCTGGACAGAGCATGACCAGTTTGGCCGCAGCCACTCACTGCCGGGCCTGCTGCTACATCATCATCAGCCCATGGCTTGGCGAGACGCCGACAAACAGGCTCCTCGTTGTTTTTCCTCTTTTCATGGACGAGAAGAAAGCCTGGGAAAAGAGCAGGGATCCCAGACCTTCCTTGAGAACAGCCGAATATTGTCTGCATGGTAATGAGGGGAACAAAACCACAAGCACACACAGCTCTCTCCCCCTGGTAAGCCGGGACACACAAAAGCGGGGGGTGTAATCGGAAGGATTGGGTGAGGGCAGAACAGTGTGGGGAGGAAATAACCCACAGTAACCCCCAGCGCAGAGCCCGCTGCAGCTCCTGGGAAGGCCAAGCACTTCCCTTGATCCTGTTTTTCATGGCAATGTCCTCACAATTGATTTGGAGAGTCTGTGTCAGTATGATAGCACAGCAGCCAGATCTCTTTCAAAAAAAAATATTGTAACACATGGTTTGCATTTGTGATTCCAGTTTTCTGTTACACCCACAAAGTCAGGATGGGTACACATGCACAGCTCGTCCTTGTTTTTGCAAGCTCCTGATATTATCTTAAGAGAAAGTGAATCCTTCTTTGCTCTGTTTTGAAATGCAAAAGAAGCTTCATTTTTCTGTTTCCAATATGTTTTGGTTGCTGCTTCTTTCAAGGGTAGAAAAATGGATTGGCTTTGTGTATGCTTTGAACACCGTAAGCATCCAAACCATTTCAATCTGCTGGGGGCAGGTCCAGCTCCTGTGAAATTTTTGTTTCTCACAAAAATCCATCTCTTGGCAGCCAGGCATAGTGTCCCTATGGAGAAACATGGTTGTCATGGGAAACTGCAATCACGGAGAGAAAAACACGTTTTTTAAGCCATTAGGGCACTTGTCTTTCTGTAGCATGAGGGCAGGCAGCAAGCTTGTACTCCTCTGGGAACCAGAGCAGAGCTTGGCCATGGGGCAGTGAACTCTTGGAGGACTTCTAGTGTTGGACTCTTCCACTACACCTCTGCATGAGCCAGGGTCTTCTAGTACTCCCCAGGCAAGCACAGTCCTCCATGCCTCACTTTGTTCCCTAGTTCCATTTCTGCTGCATACGATATTCCTTCTAAAATGTCAAGAAGGAGGATGTCATCTCAGTGGATAGGAGGAACCCCACGTACCCTAGAACATCTGTTGCTACTGTTAAGCAGTTGTGCAAGTGACAGTGACATTGTAAACAAGTTTGGGAACTGAGATCTCATGCTGCACATCTCTGAGAATTATTCGAAGATGCCTTCCGATTTGCAACCATGTTTTTGTTATCATAAGTCTTTTAACATATGTTTTTGCTGAGTTAAGTAACCTAAGTTACTTAGTTAATCTAAGTTAAAGTAGTCTGACCTTTTTCCAGTGTTTATCTTTTTATTTTATAAATAGGAGGCAATCATTCCTTCCCCGACCTCTCTTGGAGACATCCAGAATAAACCACCATGTAATGGTTTTTGTCTAGCCCATACATATGGGTTTCCTTTTAGAGAAAACTCTGATGTAGACTTGGATGTACATTAAGTCCTAGAATGCGTTATATATGTGTTCATTACACACAAGAGATCCAGTAACTCAAGTGTTTCAGTGCTCCTTGACAGTCATCCTCTGATCTGCTCCATTTTTATCTCACGTTTTCGGTCGGGGTTGACCAGAACAGTGGACCAGAACTGTATCGGTGGCATTCGTACCTCTCCATCTCTGTTAGAATTCCTTTTCCTCATGTGCACTGCATACCCTATCCTCACACCTATCCTGAGACTGACCAACACACCCAGGTTTACTACTGCTTTATTATATGTTGCGTGGTATGAAAGCGCAAAAGGGCTCTAGAAAAACTCAGAGCTTGTACCTTTGTTGAACTATTGAAGGCTGTTCATAAAGCCTTCCTGAGCTCTGCAGTGATACATTTGTCCACTAATGCATGAGATCTGATTATAGCCTTGCACCATTACAAATGTTACCACTGGTTACAGCATTATCCACTAATTAAAAAAAAAGTTTCTATAATTAAAAGAGTCTTCATTCAGATGTGCTTTTACAAAGAAGGATCTCAGTTCATGATCTCAGTTGGTACAGTGCACTCTGACAGGCAGAAAATGGGAAGAATTGTCTCAGCTTCATACGCTGCTGTGAGCTTGATGGTAATTAATTATGTAAATAAATGTGTGTTGTTCATTTCTGACGACAAAACACAGTCCTTTTGCACATAAAAATGAATCATTGCTTCCCATAGAAGCCAAATTCTGAAAAAGTGTAGTAAATTTTCAAATAACCTTGAAGCAGATTTCTTGGAAGTGCAATGATGGTTGCAGTCCATTGATCAAATATGTCAGTTCATAAGTGGTATTAGCCCAGTTAGAGCAAGGACCTTGGTTTTTTATCCTAAAATTTAATTTGAATGACTAGAGACAAAATAAAACTAATGCCTAAACACACTAGTCTGGTTCACACCACGTCTATATTTCTCTCAGAGACCAACATGTTTTTAAAAAACTATTGATAAGGATGCATTTTTCCTTACTTGGTTGAAAGATGATTAAACACAAAAGCAAGGCTTTGGCTTCAGCAGCTTTTCCAAAAGATTAAGGACGTGGTTCAAGCAACTAAAATAGGCTATATCAAAGCTTCATTTTCATTCAAGAAGTGTTCATGCTGAGCCTGAAATCATTGTGGAGCCAATTTACATGTTGGACAAAGCATTGCTTCAGCTTTCAGATCCATTTGTAACTCTTTAGTGCCCTCCCCTGTCCCCATTTGGAAATGCCCGAGTCTGATAGGGAAACTTTACATATGGTTCAGAAAATAATATTGTAACTTTATTACTAAAATGAAATATTATGGCTACCTGTTTTCTCTCCAGAATCAACCTGTTTGTCTTAAAAGTGGGGAAGGGGGCATTTCATTTATTTAGAGAAAAAAAAGTCAAAGGACACACAAAGGAGTGTGTGTGTACCATCTTTCTGTTTTACATTGTTTTCTAGGGGTCATAATGGTAGTGACTTCTCGGTGAAGTATATCAGAGAGGCAAGTGGAAAAAAAATAAATGAACAATTTAAACTCACCACTCTCTAGGTCAGTCAGATATTATTTCATCTGGGTCATTTAGCATTGAACATAGTTGCATTTCTCCTGCATGAGAGAGAAAACGTGTGCTCTGTGTGCTATCTAAATCAGCACAGTAATCAAAGAAAGAAGGAATGTAAGGGTGGTGGAGGCTGCAAAGGAGCAAGTTCGCAAATGACACAAAACTCAGAGGAGCTGTTGGCTCCCTCTAAGGCAGGAGGCACTTGACAAATTTGAGGACTAAGCAATCACTAACCATAGGAAATTGAACGAGGGGAAGTGCTGGATTCTGCACCTGGGATGGGGCAACCTCAGATGTACATACAGACTGGGAAGGAGATGCTGGAAAGCAGTGCCATGGAAAGGGACCTGGGGGTCATGGTCGATGGCCAGTTGGACATGAGTCAGCAGTACCCTGGAAGCCAGGAGGGCCAACTGTGTCCTGAGGGGCATCAGGCAAAGCATCGCCAGCTGGTGGAGGGAGGGGATTGTCCTGCTCTGCTCTGCGCTGGTGCAGCCTCACTTCGAATATTGTGTACAGTTTGGGGCACCTCAGTATAAGAAAGATATTAAGCTATTAGACAGAACCCAAAGGAGGGCAACAAAGATGGTGAAGGGCCTTGAGGGGAAGCTGTATAAGGAGTGGCTGAGGGTACTTGGTCTATTCAGCCTGGAGAAGAGGAGACTGAGGGGAGACCTCATTGCAGTCTCCAACTTCCTTGTGAGGGGAAGAGGAGGAGCAGGCAGTAATCTCTTCTTTCTGGCGACCAGTGACAGGACCTGAGGGAATGGCCTGAAGCTGTGTCAAGGATGTTTAGGTTATATATTAGGAAAAGATTCTTCACCCACAGTGTGGTTGGGCACTGGAACAGGCTCCCCGGGAAGTGGTCACAGCACCAAGCCTGAAGGAGTTCAAGAAGTGTTTGGACAACACTCTCAACACATGGTTTGACTCTTGGGGATGGTCCTGTGCAGGGCTAAGGGTTGGACTCGATGATCCTTATGGGTCCCTTCCAAGTTGGCATATTCTGTGATTCTGTGAATATACAGAATAATGAAGTAAAATGTCTATTGTGTTGGCAGATGCAGGAGACTCACCTCATCTATACTTTAAGATGGTTTACTGGCACTGTGGATAGCCAGGACAATATCTCCACTGCCTGCCTGCCCTGGGACCACATCCCTGCAGCCTCACTGTATGCCACTACATGCCAGTCCCATGAAAGAGCAAGAAGTTTTGATGCACAGTCAAGAGGCTCAGATTTCCTTAGACTTTTGGGAGATGTTGTCTGAAACAGTCCTTGCTTGCATAAGGATTGTTTCTTTGCATCCTTGGACCAGTGCTTCCATAATATTTCCTTACACAATGCCTATCTCATTTCCTTCCTTGTAAAGAAAAATTTCCCCACGTTACCCTCTCCTTTTCCTGTCACATCCTCCCTACAGGAACTGGAATTCACTGATAAGTTAAGCTGCCACACTCTAGTCTGTCCTTTCTCCTTGATAATGTGTAGCTGTGATGAGCATTGTAACCCACACTGAAAAGAGAAGTATCAATACAGGCAGCATGAAGGTGTTTGTTTTGTGGGGGTATTTGTTTGGTTGTTGTTTTTTTCTTTTTTTTATTTGTATCTTATTTTGTTATAATTCTGTGATTATAATTTTCTGGGGTAGAGAGAAATTTAAATCCTGCTTTCCACTGGTTTCCTTCTGCCATGCAATGTGTGCTAAAATAAGAGCCTGTCCATCTGTCTTCCTTTGGTACACAGGTACTTTTTGCATGACTAAAATTGGATCTTATGTCCTGCAAGACATTTATATGGGTTAGCTTGTCTTAATATGCTTTTAAGCCAAGTAAATGAAAGAAAGAGACAGTAACTAGAGCATATAGGTCAAAGATTTCTTCATCCTTTAGCTAATCCAGTTATTTTAAAAAGTAGCAGAAAGTAATCCTAAAAGCTGAGCTTATCCAAATCAATTATAAATATTGCTTTGAAATCCCTCATGGATTTTATTTTATACTTCAAAATATTTTGGTAAATATTTCTGTAAATATTGTGTGTCTCAGTTAAAAAAGAAACCCAAGAAAAAGCTTGTTTGTTGGCAGTGTAAAGTTCACTTCAGTATCAAGGCTTCAAGACCTTCACATGCACTGCAGATATACTTACAGACATCTAGATGGGCATCTGCCCATAGTGGTTGAAAACTAGAGGGAAAAGTGAGTTCCCTTCTCAAATAAGGCTAATTAGGAAAAGAAGTTTTGGGGTTTTTATTACAGAAAAAAGAAAAGCATTATTCCAGAAACGCAGTATGAAAGACAAGTAAGATCACATTTCAAGGTTTTGCTACGCATGAATCCATACTATTATTTGTTGTACATTTCACAGCATTCACCCACTGACAGGATTTCCAAAGGCAGCACTACTGTGAGCTCTCCCTCCTCTAGCACCCAGCTTGTCCCGCTGTGCTGTCTGTCTGTAGCCGGTCTGAATCGTCTCCTTTTCTGTGACTGCACCACTATGAAACTCAAGCACTAAAACATATAAGAAGTATTATTCTGCCATTTCTTTATCTCCAAAGACCAGGATAGTTTATCTGTCTTTTGCTGAAGATAGATGTTGGGACACAAGGCTGTATACGGATGCTGTTCATAGCAATGAGAAATTTTGTAGCTGTTGCTAAGTGTTCAAACCCAGGATGTTGTTATAGCTGGCTAAATCTCATTAAATGCTTCTAGGTTTAACAATAGAGGGATAAAGGTAAGAAATGATTATGCTTCTGTAGGTATCCAGAGAGTTGAAACAAAACAGTTTTCATCTAAAATAAAGACACAGCATGAATGGGTTTTGCAAAATGATGATTTTCAAACCTGTGGACTGCAGAATGACAGAAATAGCTGAGAGAAAAGCCTACAGAAGACCATTATAAACAGGCATGGGTTAAAACAGAGAGAGAATTTTTGGTCTAAATGTTGTTCAAAAGGGACGTTGACCTGTGTGCTGAGAAACCTGCCCTCATTTTTTATTTTCTCTTGCATTCAGGGAAGGTGACTTTGAACACTCTTTGCAATAAACTAATTTATACCTAAGGTAAGCTGAACTCCACCAGTTTCTCCTCCATTTGAAATAATTCACAAGACCCCAGATTCTTGTCTCCTTGCTCAGGCCAGAAAAAGGTAACATCATCTTTTCTTTGCTGACAATGCTACATTTATCATGAAATAATATGAAATCTGTAGTATTAGAGTGTTCCTTACCAAGGTGGAATGAGTTTCTATACTTCAGAATAAGTGGGTGGCAAGCAGCAAACTAGTCCATTGCCTGTGCCTCACTAGAGACTCAGCACACAGAAATCAGAATCAAGGCTATTATCCTTTCCAATTCCAGATGAAAGGGGGAAAGACTAACCAAAATCTCTCAGGTGATGACTACAATGCATTTCAAAGCAGTATAGGTAATATTATAGATTTCTAAGTGTGCAAATATCTTGCTGTTATGATTTAAAAATTAGGATCCTCAATTCCACGGGGACTGAGCATATTTCCAACTGTAGGATTCTTAGACAAGTTATCGTGCTTCTACAATCTCTTTGAATTTTTAGCAGGAACGAGTTTTCAAACTGTAGTTGATTTATACTGGAAAAATGAAACTTTCTTTCCTGTCAAGAAGTGCTTCTGACTTGTTGGGCCTGAAACTAGGAAATTTCACAAGGGGCTTAAACAAAACTAATATAATGATGTTCCAGCAGTGGTTGTGAGACAGGCTCTATCAGTTGCAAATTTCTCCGCTTTACTCAGAATTTTGCTTTTCTGGACGAGAGACAATTTTTTTGAACGATGTGTTTGGGAAACCCCAATCTTGGTTTCACGAGACAGAAGACCCTAAAGGTCTTTGATGTCATGCAGATCAAGGCTTGCCCTCAAATTTGGTCTATTTTCCATTTGTCACTTATTATTTGTGTAGTTGCCATCCGCTGAAACTGCCAACTCTTTGGGATGCTAAGCTCCTCCTCCTCACAAAGGCATAGAGCCTAATGCCATTAACTTTGTTTCAACCTTCCTTTTCTAGGTGACACTGTTGCTTGTCCTTGGTTATTGACTAATGGTATATTCAACAGCATAAACACAAATTAAAAAAAGAGTTCAAGCAAACAAGTCTACATTGGAACCTTTGAAATGGAGTATATATTACTCAGTGAAATTAACAGAATTCCCTCTATTCATTGTATTTATTATTAATTTTTTAAAGTCCCATACCATGGGAATGCTTTTTTCTCAAAAATATAAAGCTGGTTTTATACCTAACATACTGTGAATGATACAGTAATTCAACTTTTCAAAATGAAAATTACACATACTGCAAAAATAATTTACTGGCATTCAATATCAATCATATAATAAGAAAATGCTTCTACAATGAGTCATCTAATTCAATGACTGGATAGTTTATAAAAAATTGAATTTCACTTCAGATTGTGTATAAGCTAGCTACATGTTAGATTAAATAAAATTGTGTTCTTGTTTTGGCACCACTTATTCTTCTAGTTTGAGAAATAACCTCAGCATATTTCTGTATTATATGTTGCATTACTGAGGCAAAAACATCTGCAAAACAGATATAAGTAATTCTTTCTCCTCAAAGCTTCAAAAGTCAATGAAGGGTAACAATTTCTTGTGAAGAGATCTTTATTTATTATATACATAAATCAGGTTATCTAGTAAAATTTAATTAAATATATTTGAAATTTATTTTAATTAGATATGTATAGCATATATTTCAAGTGTTGTACCATTGAGGGTCATTTGAACAATAGGAAAGTAGACCAGGCTGCCAGGAGTAATGGTGATTGGCATATTCATTGGATGCAACAAGTTTAAAATGAAGCCATTTCAGTTCAATACAACCCAGAGCTCTTGCCCAATCTCAGAAAAAATAAATTTCAAGCTATCTTTTCGACACAAAAATAGCTGTAATCTTTCTTTAAGTAGTAAGAATATCTGTACTGTAAGAGGTATTTGAAGCCATCTAGTCATTGGCTTAGCTATTCACTAGTCTTTTTTCTCTTTTTGACTCAGGCCATGTGATGCTCTAAGTGTTTTTTCTAACTTTTTCTCTGACAGATTCCAAATCTCTTAACACTTAATCACTTCTCTGATCTCTTCTTCTGATTGTTTCTTCTGTTTCCTGTAGCTGACATTTTTCACCACCATCGAGTTTTGTCTCTGAGAGCAATGGTTCCTTTCAAACAATTTCCTGGACATGTTTTACTTTCTGTTGGATAGTTTTGGCCAGAATTTCTGAGGCTTGCTGAATTTTCCTGTCAGTTATATTTGGCAACATACTTATATGTCTTCTTATCCTCGTTCTCTTTTGCTCTATGTTTGGCCATAAAATTTCATTTTAATTCCTTTAGAGCATTTTTTTTTTTTGATTCCCTAATCCTTTCCTCCATCAGCTGATCCAGGATGTCTTGAGATCTTTGAAGACTTTGTTCCACAGCAAGTCTTTTGCTAAAGCTTATCAGCTTTGGCCTGGTGATGGATCAACCCTTGTCTCTTCTTCTTCCCTTCAGTTTCTTTCGAAGACCTTTTCTCAAAAGTCTGTGAAATCTTGAGCAGATTTTGGTTCAAGTTTGTGCCATCCGTCTCCATGATCTGCTTCTTTCTCAGATGTTTTTCATGAAAATGTTTCCTGTACTCACCTTAGAGCTTTGATCTTTCAAGTTTTGTCTTGTGCTTGGTTTCTTTCTCCTGTGCCAGTCTTTGCCATCTCATCTCTCATAAGGCCATTTCTTTCAGCCTGGCCTCCAGAAAGTCACTCCTTGTCCAGACTCCTTGTGCCCTTCCTTTTAGGCTACTGCTCTGGGCTTTCTGCCAGCAGCTGCCACCTTTCTTCTCCACTCAGGATTTGAGTTTCTTAGCCTGCCTTCCCCCTGTACCCCAAACCCTAGAGGCCTGCAGCTGCACCTGCATGGCAAGGACCACAAGAGCCTCACCCAGAACCAGGGGTATAATCAGGCAAGTGGGAAGATCCCCATGGCGGAGGAGTGCTGCAGCCCTTGCAGTGGTAGGCACAAGGGAACGCTCCATCTGCCCTCTGCCCCATCTTTCGAGGAGGTAGATACTGTCTGAGCTGGCCCCCAGCCCCATGGGATGCACCTCATGGTGGAAGGTGGGATTGGGTCCCCTGAATGCCTTATGCATTTCTGCATAAGGCTGGCATTGGGTCCCCTGAATGCCTTATGCATAATGCACTGCTGGCATTTCACAGGCCCACTGCTGTAAGGTCTACAGTGTTTTACTAGCGTTACAGCCCATCTCCTGCCTTCCCTTTTTAAAAAGAAAAGAGTTGGGTTGAAGAAAATAAGTTATTTAGGGTAGTAAGGACCATCCTATACTAAGCATAGTTGGGACTGAGGACAACCCTAATACAGCACAAATCTTTCAGAAATGTCGGTTGAGATGAGGTTTGTTTTACAGCAAACAATCCAAGGAGTCCATCTATAGTGTTACATGAGAATGTTCTTTGGGCTTTTGTGGGCTCAGACCTAGTGTTAGCCAGAGCTGTGATAGCTAGTGGTGCTTAAGTCCAATAACTTAAGAACCTGACAGGGAATTTCCAATCTGAAATCCCTTTGTGAATATAGCCTGTAATTCTGCCAATGTGGTGAACAATGCTTCCAACAAGGAGCTCTTGGACCACCTGCTAAGGAAGCTCACCATAGAGCTCAGCACTGCACCACAGAAGGCTAATTGGCTTCTTTGTTTGCTCTGGAGTCGTGTTATGGAGCAAAGTGCTAGGGGATCATGTTCTTCATGGTTAGTACCATTAAAAGAGATTGCTGGGATTTACATCATCTGAAGCTCTTTTTAATCTCAGCATGTGCATTAACCAGTACAATGAGAAGTATTAATCCACCTTGGATGTTATGAAGAATGTAGATTGCTGTGACTATGTCTTTAATCAAAAATTGAGAGGTATAGCCTTCTCAGAGACAGTTTTCTCTTAACCCCCCACTGAAATAATCTGTGTTCTTGCTAGTCCCATAGATGACTTTTAACTGATTTTAACAACAGGAAATACTTTATTTTAAATATTGTTGTCATATAGGGGTTTTAGTCCCCTGAAAATCAATGTATTGTATAAATTTTCCTCAATTTATTAACTTTACTTCCTTGCTTTCACAACATAAGCTTTGTTTGGTGGCTGAGGAGTCTCTGTTGGACATGTTCTTAAAATTGTCTTCAACATTAAATAAATACCATATACTCTCATGGAAACTTTGGTCTGAGTTTTCTTAGGTAATACTCCATTCTTTAAAATTTGACTCAGAAATCTTAATTATTTCAGTACTCAGATACAGTTCCTTGGCACATGCAGTTTCTTTAAATGTGAAGATAACTCCCTAAAACTGTGAGCGAACAATAATGCAAGCTCATCTCCCTGTTTTGTGTATATCTGCCACTCTCCTGCAACAGATAGAATGTTTCGTAATAAAAAGAGTTCTTGCCCTCCTTACAAGAAACAGAAAAAATTTAGTCTTGGGACTGTAGTATTCAGGTAGCTGCTAAACCTATCCTTAGAACAGAGAGCACACAGAGAATAATACAAATGAAAGCAGACAGTCATCTCAAACTGTTTATCTCTGAATTCATAAAATTATGTGTCAAAATGCTATGCATGGAGATGAATTACAGAGGGACCGGTTGTGTCTTATGTAAAACTCATGCTGATGGAAACAAGGGCAAGAAAATACAATGCTGCTAATCAAAATGTCAGCATGTTGAAAATCAGAGCATCTTTATCCTGAAACAACAGCATTGCTTCTAGAAAAACAATTTCAATTAAAACACGCCCAAAAATCTATCAGAAATATTTATACCAGTGCTATTAATATTGTTTTTAAGGACTTCACACATCTCTATAATGTGTAAAAAAAATACAGTCAACACAGTTTTAGAGATGAGGAACAGAAGAGGACAAATGAGAACATGGCAAATCTGTTGAGCAAACAATTGAACCTGTCTTTTCTGAGAGGTTACCACTGATGTGCTCTTACTCTATACACTAAATAAATAGTTACTGATACACTAAATAAACTTGTGTATTTGTAACATATTTTTGACATATATTGACATAATTGCACTTGGAGTTACTTACCATACAAAAAACTATTACATTATCAGTGATGGCGCTTATTCAGAACTCTGCTCAGCCTCTGTTGCTTCATCTTGTGAATCGGGCTTCAGGATGATGTAAGATGTACATATTTTCTTTGCACAATATTTTTGTCTGAAATATTGAAGGATCAGCATTTTGCTGAAGAAATACCTTTTAAAAAATGGTGAACATTAGCCTTTTGGCCCCTCATATCACTTAGAAGACAGCTTCAGAAGGGATGCTGGACTGACACAGAGTGACTTTTGGCCCTTTGTGAGAAAGCACAAAAGCTCCTCTGCATCTCTTTCTTTAGCCATGACGTAGGTTTCACTGATGTTGCCAGATATTTTGGCCAGACTTTATGTGCTGTATCGTTTCACTAAACTACAACACTACATAAAATAGGCATTTTATTTGTAGGTGATATTATTAGTAGTAATAATGGAATTGTTATAATAGCAGCACTTATTAAAGTGACACTGTATTGCCTATTTAGTCTCTTAGACTATAAAAGGGAAATGGTCTTATGCTAATGATCAAAATGCACCCTTAAAAGTTCATCTGACCACTGTCTTTGTAGTCTTCTTTTCTGTGTGCATGGTGATAGATTTTTGAGATGCAGAACTGGTGCAGTCAGCCATACAATCAATTTGTAGGTACTTGAATAGCAAAATAACTGTATGGATAAAGTAGCAGTATATATAAGGGCCAAAGCCAAATATTTTGTGGTATTTCATTCCTTGTACCCAGGTTGGCTACGTGACCAGGGAGATCAGGCTTTCTTCTCACCTGCCTGTGAGTTGCAGCCATTTTCAATACATTTATCAGTAAGCAGCATAATTATAATAAATAGCTATGAGAGCTAAAGCTATTGTTTCCCACTGTCATTGTTTGCTGCTCCTGCAGTTTAGCTACAGCCTTTGGCTGATGATGTGCTTGTTCTTCAGGATCTGAAATAGAGATGTGGCGTTCATAATTTGGGTTAAATTTAGCTGGCCATAAGGTTTCACTGCAAAACCGGGCCGCAGTTAGAATAGACTTTTCATGATGCAATCAGAGGCAGTGGGGCTAAAGGAGATAAACGAATTGAAGACATTAAAATAAATTTTTTTCTTTCTTTTCCTGAGGAACCAATTTAAGTATATGAAACAAGGGCTATCTGTTATGAGAAATGATGGAGATGAAAGGTTTCCCACGTTCCGACTCAAACAGTTCAGGGTGGATTGCTTGTGTAACGTGTAGTAAACAGCAGATGACTGCAAGCATAGTGGAAGAAAACATGTATTTGACAACTTCATATTAAAACTAAATAAACCAGTTCTTCAGCTGGTATGGAAAGGTGTCCGTTTGTTGATTCTAATAGAGATTTGCTTTTACATGTGGCTTGTCCTGAGAAAATGTTTCTTTGATTATTGCTGGGTGGTAGGAGATTTTACACACAGAGATGGAGCTGATCAATACAATAAATATTTAATCTTTCTCAGAATATTTGCAGCCTGGATGTTGGTTCAACTTATCCTAGAGAAGAAGGCAACTTTAACATTCAGATCCTCATGTCTGAGGGGTTTGAATCTGCTATTATAACGTCAGTAACTTGAAAGCCCATCTACTGGAAGAGAAGCTGCCTACCAGAGCAAAAAGAAACTTATTGCACCTTGATGGTAAACAGGTGTGAACTGTGATAGCAAATGCTCTTATTGATGATGCTTATATTTGTTTTGATTATATCAAGGTTCAAAAAAAAAAAAAAAAATCAAAATGTTGCAAGACAAAGCTGAAGGGTTTATGGAACAGGAATTCCTGTGTCCCAGTCTGAGCAGCTCAGCTCGTGTGAGTTTTGCCACCATATCCACCTTTTTCCCTGAAAGCTGCCCGTGGAAGCAGGAGGCATTCTGGAGGGACTCCAGTAGGGAGCACTAGGAGGCTATTGCACGTGTAGCTGCTGAGGAATTGCACTGAGATCAAACGACTTGAGGATTAATTTGTTTCTGCTGTTTTTCCTTTTAAAGGTGACTGTATTAATCTGGAAAACAACAGTACCTTTTATGAATGATCAAAGCTACCGTGTAAGAAATTGCAGGGAACTTAACATATTCAAGTTATCACTGTGCTGGGTCAGACCACTTTCCTAAGAGAGACACTTTAAAAACAATTCATTTTGGGAGCACCCTACGATTTCAGTAGAATCATTTATAATGTGATTGAGGTCAGAGATTTTACCTCAAAGTATGTCCCGCTAATGACTGGGTTTCATGTGTTATTGGTTGTGAGGAAGACGCTAATTACATTTCTACCCCGTGAAGGGACTGGTTAACACAAAGAAATCTCATCTCCTTTTGTGATGTGCTCAGCCCAGCAGTTACTTTTGTTCTAAATTGGGCCTGGCAGCCTCTAGGGTGAATGATTGACATGTCAATGTGTAACAGAAGCCAGAACCAATTCTATTGTCTGACACCTCCTTTCCTCCTCTGAATATTAATGATGAGTGACCCAGCTGAATGAATGAAAAGTGCACACATCCCTTGTGGCTTCATGCAGATGCTCAGAGATGACAGCAGGACTTGCCCAGGAGAGGACACAAGCCCATAAAGCCATCTGGTATTATGTAGTGAGCTTAATGTGTTCATTGATTTGGCCAAATGTTTGGTAAATCAAAAGTTGACAGGAAAGGATTCATAATATTTATGCTTCAAATACAGTCAAAAAATATCACAGAGGAAAAAAAAAAGAGTCTTAGATGAATTCCTAGAAAAATCATGAAGAAGTACAGCTCAGATTTTGAGCTGGGAAGATGGACAGGAAAAATAGAAAAAATATTTTAATAAATAAGAGTTACAAAGCAGTGATTTGCTTTAATAGTGCCTTCAATTACCCTGTGATTGATTTCAAATAACACAGGTTATTGATGATCACACCAGGCTTTTATAGTACCTTATTACAATTTCCAAAAACATCCAAACAAGACAGACTTGCAAGCCATTTTGCACTCAATATTTATCAGTTCATAATTCTGATTTATGGCTGAATCAAATATCTACTCTTTCTTAATCTGCATTATGTAATATATATTGTTATATTACAGACTGAGAATATTTAATATGTAGTCAGACTGTTAAGACTAGGTGGTATAATGCATAACCAGAGAGCAGATCTCTTTATTTAATAATGTAAATTTTATTTATTTTTTCAAGAAAATAGATTCGCTTTGAAAGCGTACAAATAAAGATTTCCCATGTAAATGTTTCTAGTATCTCTGATATCTCTGTCAGCAATTCTGCCACAATAGGCAACCAGAAAAAAATCCATACTAACATGCAATAAACTACTTCTCATTATGAAGCCTAGATCCGGTTCAAAAAAAAAAATAATCTTTTCTCACTACATTTTGTATATCGTATTTTTCATCTCCACTACAGTAAAAATACAACCTATTTGCACCTTCAGTGCTGTCCTCATGCAGATGAATCTTTTCCTTAGCCACTTTCCCTATTTTCTTTTATGCTGTATGACAGCCCAGTCAGATTTACCTGGTTGCTGCAAAATCGTTTTGTCCTGCTCTTCAGATCCTCTTGTGTGACCCCACTTGATTACCTGATAATGTTATTTCCCATCTTCCATATTCTTTCCTGTTTACCCCAAAAGCCCTTTTCAATTTACTTTCCTTTTATTTCTCAGCTGTTGATGTTGCTCCAATTTTTACTTTAAAAGCCATACACCTCACCTGTCTGCTGTCTAAGAGCTCTACATTTAGTTTGAACCAGGTGTTTCAGTTCCCCTATAGTTAATTGAGATGAATTGCCCTCTGGTAATTTTTCCCAAACCGGGGGATTCTAGGCAACCAGTTTGGTTAGTACCTTACAAGTAAGTAAAATGAATCCCAGCTTTAATCAGTTTGCCCAGAGATTTCCCAAGTGTCTTATTTCCCTTCTGCCTCAGTACCTTCTCCTCCTCCCTGGAATCCATTTGATACCATTTTCTCTACTTAAGTGTGCTATTAAAATTTAGGTCTTCAAGAAAATATGTAAACTGCTACTGTAAACATCCACTTAAAAATAAATAATGTTAAAATAATTTGGCTGTTGACTTCACAATGCTTCATACCCAACTTTTGTTTCTAGGGGTATTGGGGTATCGCTGTGTTTCTATGAGAGAGTGCCTTTCTGCTCGTTATACATAGGTGTTATTAAGGGAAGGGTGTTCAAAGCTTACAAATTAAACCAGCAATTTACAACAGAAAACTGAACAACACATGTTACAGCAGTCCCACAGAGATGGTGTTCACCTGATTAACAGCACTGTTGCATGTTGACTGATGATTCAGGCCTGAGGTGTCTATAAGTTATTTAGATGAAACATGGGAAACACATTTTTTTAATAAGTTATCTGTTTGAAAGAACCCTTTCAGTACATTACAGCAGTAAAATCAATAATAAAAAAACCCCTGTCTGTAACATTTGGTTTTATATTATTTTAGAAAGAAAAAATCTGACAAAATATTTTAAGTTAAAGAAATACTAGCTTCTTTCTTTACTCTTGGATCTTAAAAATAGCCAAGTAGTTAATTTCTAAACATTTACATTCTAGGATTAGACCTTTGAATGGCAAAATACAGCTGCAAGCAGTTTTGTTACATTTTTCTTTTTATATGGAAATAAAAAACTAAATAAGAATTGTGCCACAGGAAAAGTAGGTCCAAGGTTCATAAAGAAAGTAGAACTGAACTTCACAGATTCATGACAACTCAATGATCAATCTCTCTGAAAAGCAAGAAAGACCTTTTCATCTGTTGTTCACTGTCATATGGGTTGTGCCCTTCCAGCTTAAGCAAGACATGATGGGGATCTGTTTAAATGATAAAATAATGAATAAATTCTGTTATCCTATTAGTATAGGATCTTTTACCAGAATTAAAAATATATCACAATTAACTTACTCCAGTGGAAAAAGGTATTAACTTGCTTCAGTAAAATTATTTGTTCTCTCTTGTGCAGACCAATTTCAGCCTTGAAACTCACAGAAAAGGCTTAATTTCATAGAATCACAGAATGGTTTGGCTTGGAAAGGACATTAGGGATCATCACATTCCAAATCCTCTGCCATGGTCAGGGACACCTTGTACTAGACCAGGTTGTTCAAAACCTCATACAACCTGGCCTTGAACATTTCCAGGGATGGGTCACCCATCACTTCTCTGGGCAACCTGTTCCAGTGTCTCACCACCCTCACAGTAAAGAATTTCTTCCTAGTATCTAATCTAGACCCACCATCTTTCAAGGCCATCCCCCCTTGTCCTGCCACTACATGTCCTTGTAAAAAGTCTCTCTCCAGCTCTCTTGTAGACCCCTTAGGTACTGGAAGGCTGAAATAAGGTCTCCCTGGACAAGTGAGAAAGTTCTGTAGGCTCTTGGCTCAAAGTTCAGCCAAGGTGTTGGAAACTGAATAGAGACCACTGAATATTCTCACACTCATGTGGACAAATTCTGCCTGTGAAAGAGCAAAGTGGGTGTGTATACATATAAATTCTTCTGGGTAAGCGACTCTCAAAAATGAAGTACAAACAAAAAACCTGGCAGCAGAACAAAGTCAGTCTGGGAAAGCTTTTCTCACAACAGAAAGTCCAGGCCTCTCCAACAAAGAGAGCTAGTACCAAATTAGTGCCAGATTACTGAAGACTCAGCTGCATTGTTCCTATACTGAATGCTAAGAGAACTTGTCTTGCTAGGATTAGATTCAGGGAGGTGGGAGCACGGACAGGCCAAGTTTCCAGCCTCCAGGGCCCAAGCAGAGAAATTGGAGGTGGGGAAGGTCTCAGCTGAGTGGTAGGGGACATACTGATTTGTGATGGTTGCATTTACACCATGGGATGCAGTACACTTGAACTGTATCTCTGTGATATTCAGGATAAGATGTTAGGTTATTTACTGTCCACTGCCGGGGAATAAAAAATACCTTTTTCGGTAGAGTGAGAGGGATGATCCCAAGAACGGAATTAACGCAGTTTTAAATGGTCTGAACCACCAGAGAATGGTTTCCTCTTCTACTATATGAGATCCTAATTTTAACTACTAAGTCTGGTGTACTAAGTGTATCCCCCAAACATAAGACCGTGGGATCAGGAGGAGTAGTACAGGATTGTAGCTTGGGCCATGGCTCTACATGTCTGCTCACAGTGAACTTTGAGACCTGTGGGAGGCCTTCCCATGCCACTAGTATAGTCACTGCTCTCAGGAGAATGCCTACTCAGTGGCATCTACAGGGGAACAGGGGTATGTATGTGCCATGCCTAAAGAAAAGGGAGTTATAACAAATCCATTCCAATATGGGTAAAGGACAGAGAAATAGGAAAGGCAAAATGAACAAGTGTACATTATACGGGCTAGAGGTAAATGCCTCTTCCATACAATTTTCTGCTGCTTAGTAAATATTGCTTAGGTTTTGGTAGTGGGCCCTTTTAGGAGTCAGATGAATATATAACAGAATCACAGAATCACAGAATCACATGGGTTGGAAAGGACCTCGGAGGTCATCAAGTCTGACCTTTGATCCGCTACCACTGTGGTTACTAGACTATGGTACTAAGCTACTGACAGCTGTGAACAGACTATTTGGAGTTATAAATTATGAAAATAATTTATTTACTGACATGATGAAGCCTGGAAACCTTCAGTGAAAGACAACAATTAAAGGACACAGTACTAAAACTAGAAGCGGGAAGGAAACAAGAAATGTTAGTGAAAAAACCCGCTTTTTATTCCACTTTTCCAAAGGAATAAACATGAATGATAAAAAAACCCAGCATGGATTTAAGGTTAGGGATTGAAGGACGATAAGAAGCTTAAGCCCGCTGCATTAGCACCAACTGGTGCTGCGCATACGCTCCTGTGACATCTGATGTAGCTGAGCTTGTGTAACTGCACAGTAGAGAGAGGCACTGGACAGGGAAAGGAAAGCAATCACTTTACCAGCTGGGCACACCACAAACTCTGGCTTTCCAGTTTCTCCTACAGGTTAAATAAAACTAATGAGAGCTTACTGGTGCCTTGATTAGCTACAAGGGCAAGCATCATCCTTTTCCTGACAAAATTAACCTTTCTACTGAGGAAGTGGTCCTGTCTTAGCTTGTCTAAGTGGGTTGCTTTTATTTACAACTAAACTAGTCAGTACAAGAACCACCGTGAACATTGTTACTCAGATGGAAAGCAGATTATTTCAAATATTTAATTTATGTTTATTTCTATTTAAAGAAATCATCCTTCAACCAAAAAAACCCCTCAATGCCTACATAAACACTGAACAAAAATTGCTTAAAAAAGCACTTTTTTTTTTTCTTTTTGTTAAACTGGTGTAATTTTGGGAACAGACAGGGTCTCATGCGAGGGAGCAATGCCTCAGTTTCTAGTGTCCTCATGATAGCAAAATTCTTAACAATAAATTCCTCAGCACAGGAGTTCTGCTTGAATAATGTTTATAGGAGCAGGCTCTGGGTTTCTCTGCTGGCTGTGCTAACAAGAGTGTCAGCTGTGATTTTGCTTCTTGTGATATGGATTAGATCCAAGCTGAATTTGACTTTTTTCCAAGTCAATTATGAATTATCTGAGAACCAAAGCAGCCAAATGAAATTGCCCTAAACTTGAAAAAGAAATTAAAGTGCTTGTATGCTCAAGAAAGAAGAGAATCTTGCTATTTTTAAGAGGTAGGAAACAAATTTATTTTGTGGCTTGGGTTATTCATAAGAAGATGCTCAGATATCATGTTGAAGAAGGGTCAGGTAAATAAAGAGAAATGGAAGCAGACAGGAGGAAAACATTTTAAGCCAGGTACTACAAGCATGTTTATTTATGCAAAAAAACCCCAACCCAAAATAATGAACCAGCAGCACTCTGAAAATGGCATCTTGGGAGCAGTGATGTATGAAAGAGCTGTGCAGTTTGGGTTTACCAGAGATGAGGAAACCAAATTCTGATTCCTTCCTGGCTCTGATTTGGTCTGTGGCACACCGCTTTCCCACCTCAGGTTTTACCCTCAGTACAACTGGAATAAATAAAGTGTAAGGCCTGATGTTAACAGATTTGAAACACATGCTTCTCTGATTAAAGTAATTTAAATCTCATCTAGCTACATCAGCACAATGAGATGAAACAACAATGGATATGTCTTCCTCCTTCCCATAATGCAACTCTCGTGGTCTGCAGCTATGCCACTGCAAAACAGGTGAAGTATGATACAGTACTTTCCATTCTGAACATGGGATAAATGACTGAAAACTGTTGAGAGATCTGTAGGTAAATTGTATTTTGTCAACAATTTTCTTGCACCCACAAAGATAAACATCCAATTATTGATGATGATGATCCATCACAGCTGAATGTAGTGATAAAATGTCCTTAGACTTTAGTGGAGTAAAATTTTTACTTTACAATGTTTTTAATTAATTTGGTTTGATTTTGTTCTTTCAGTGGAAAAAAAATGTGAGGGAAACAAACATATTGTATTACTTCTGCAGTTTCATCTATGAATCCATTGAATCTAGTTTGCCATCATTTTATTTCCTTCACACGATAACTATAAATAGAGCTTTATTGATCTTCTTTTTATCATTCTCTCTGCATTTGCCTGGGAATAGATCTGCTTCTAAATCAGGCAGATATTGCAACTGTCATCAAGTATTTAATGATTTTTCTAATCCTTGTGTCTTGAAATAATTCTGAAAAAAAAGATTTATGTGTCCATTAGTACATTATTGTTTGCTCAGTGGCAAATGAAAGTTCAAATAATGCAAGTGAGGCAGAATATTGAGAGATTTTAAAAGCTGCAATTTGTCACAAGTTGAATTACTAAACTTTTACTGCATAAAGCCATAATTATTAAAATTCCCTCCAACCTCCTGGTGTATTTTTCTATAAAACACATTTTCTTCTCCTTTGTTATGCACAAAATTTCATCAAAGTTTATTACTATTTAAATTTTGTTTTTATCATCAAGAAATTATTGCTTTATTTCCTTTCTGACCTCCATGTAATCATCTTTTCTTCTTATCAGACGTGCTCATTATTAATGGGAAAATTTCCTAATATTAAAATAAACGGATTTTCAGCTATTGAGCAGTTTATGTCACATGAAATGACCAGAAAACACATCTCAGGAATGCTGCAGTAGACTAAATCACCCCAGTCCACAGTATGCTTCCTACTAATAGATACTAATTTTCAAATTCATTCTGTGCATTATAGAAGAGCTAATTATGCCAGTAATATCCAGGTAAAATTGCCAAGATTATGGCAGTGATCATGCTGCTAGAAGAGAGGGAGGCAGTACAGACCAGTAGTGGTAGCACCATTGATTTATGTGCAGATACCAGCTTTGTCTTCAGTGTAGCATGTTGTGAAGAAAAGCTAGTTTTCACGTCCCCAAACCCAGTGAATTCTATCATTGAAATGCTTTTTGTGTCTTGGTCATTCAAGACACCCTTTTGATTTCCTTGGAGAATAAAAGATTTGAGAATAAAATTTTCTTTCATTTCAGAATGCCAGAAATTTTGCCTATCCAAAAAGATGAGAAATCTGTATGAGGTGGGATCAAATTCTTATTTCTATTCTGAGGGAGGTGAGAGAATGGATTCCTGTTGAGCTAAACTTTTCTTTTAAATATATATATATATACACATATATAAAATGTCATCAATTTCTCAGTGAGGGAATCTGAGAGACAGTAAAACATAGCATGAAGTCTTTGACATTCCTGTTCCATTTGGCAGTAATGAACATAGTGTGATACCTTGCCAGTCGTTCTCTAGAGTCTCAAGTCCTAGTAATGTGATGATCAGTTTATAGCAGCTGAGAAGACCCCACACATAAGCTTGGGTTCTTTAGTCTTCATTCTGATAAGATGCCTGAGTAACAATTTTCAGCTAAACTTGTTCAGTGAACAAGTTTTACACTCCGGCTGTAGGTCACATTGCACGTGCTTCCCTCTTCCAAACCAAAAGGCAGATGGTAGCCAAAAAGATCCACAGAAGAAGCAACCAAAGGCAGTGCTTGGCAACCTTGTCTAAGACTTATGGAGAACGAGGTAAGTAATGTGATGAAAGACCCCATAGTAATAATTGTTTGGCTCATAGAGGGAGCCTTAAAAGGCGTGCACAAACACCAACCAGTCATTGCCATGCGAGAGGAAGCCAAAGGACACAGTGAGGACTCACAGTAGCTCTTGTTTCTTGCCCCCGGGGCTGCACACAAGAAATCCTGAACAGACAGCTTGGATACATGCTTCTTGTTTCTTGCGAGTGTTTTGGCTTGAGAAGATGAGCAAGTGCCATCTGAGACAGACTGTCTCTTCTCCTTTCATAGGGCCTCACCCTGAGTCTTCTTACATTAACTGTTGAGACAACTATGAACATAACATAGAAAAAGAGTCCATGGAAAGGCAAACATGAGGAGGTCTTGCTTCAAACACAAGGAACTTCTTCAGAGCAATTTTATGCCATTTCCTTAATTCAGTTTGGAACTTAATAGGGTGAGGTTTTTTTACTTAAGTTTTATAAAAGCAGCCCTCAAACATAGAATTACTAAGAACACAAATGCGGAAGAGTAAAGCTTGGCAAAGTCAGGAGCAACTGAGCTTCATTAATTCTTCAAAAATGACTGGTCACACTAATGGGCAGTGAAAGATACTTGGTAGTTCATTTGCATGTCTTTGGCCACTCATGATTTTTGGCAGCACAGTGATAAATTAGAGACTGTACAGGATAACCCTTATGACTGACTAGACTGTACATCTCCACTAAGTGAACATTAAACTGAATATCTCAACTATACTTTTGGTTAGATCAAAGTCAAAAATCACAGTTAGTAACAGGATGTTAGGAACCAGAACAGAAAGATGGATGGATGGATGGATGGATGGATGGATGGATGGATGGATGGATGGATGGATGGATGGATGCTTTTTTCATAGTCCACCATGGAAGAATAAAACACATCATAATCCTGCCATTTGCTCTTAAACTTTTCAGTGGTGTTTCCTATCCAGTGCCCAATTTTTTTCCAAACATGGTCAATCCTTTTTGCTTCATTGTCTCCCCCTGTAAGTATTCAGGTTTATCCAAACAAAAGTAGTACAAGAGATGTAGGGAATTTCTGCATCTCTTGTTGCAGGAGATGCTGTCTGAAGCCCTATTTCTAAATCCAAGATTTACTTTCATTCTCTGTCAGACAGTGTTGATTACCAAGTTAGAGAAATTGATTCATGAAGAAAGGTTAAGGAGCTAAATACAAATAGCTTGGCTGCACGATGACTAAGACAGATGGGAACATCATAATAGGCTAAGGAGCACTATTGCACTGAGAAGGAAGGGCCTCTGGGAAAGACATAAAACATAATCTGGCTCATTTTGAGTCTTCCAATTGTCACCAGAACCATTATGGTGAAAAGGGAAGCAGGTGGCTGCTTTACATACTGTTTTGAATTTAAACAAGTCTCAGCAGAAGCACTTAGTCAGTTATGGGTTTTCACAAGAGTGCAATATTTGCCCTGCTCCTTTACATCAAAGCTCCATTCAGCTGCAAATCCTGCCTCCCGCAATTCCATGAAACAGATGCTCTGGAGCTGAGCAAATGTGCAGTGTTCCTTCCCTTGGTCTTTGCCTGGTTCCCAGCAGTTTGTGGCATAGGGTTTTCTTGAGGTTTTATTAAGACTGTTACATTTAACACCTACAGGTTAACTCTCCCTCCATTATTTATCTACTCTTAAGCCCATTATTAATTTTGACATCAGGAGTGATTTCCTCAGTTTTGGTTTATTTCACTCACCTCTTTTCTAGGCTGTGTGGTCATGGTCAATGTGGTCTCTTGTCTTAAATTCTTCCCCTAAACACCTATTCCACACTTCTCATTACCTTTGCTGCCTTTTTTTTTTTGGGGGGGGTGCCCCTTTTCAAATCAACTATGTATTTTCGTGATATTATATAATAAATCTGGGGTGCACCCATTACTCAAGATACGAGGCTGTCATAAACTGTGATCCTTTTGTTTGTGGATTTTTTGACTGCTGCTGAGCAGGGATGACATCCACAGTGCTATACCGTGACCCAGCATCTCTTTCCTACATGATGGTAATAAATCATATTTTGTTTGTGTCAGTGTTGTTGTTTTGTCCCAGGTGTCTTACTTTGAAGCACTGGATGTTGAAAATGGGTTATTTTCTCTCCCAGTCTAATATTTGTAGATGTGCAGTAGAGAGAGATAACTCTTTTACTTCTCTGTCACCAAGTACAACAAAAAAGATTTTTCTTTCCTCCTCCAAAGTTAAGCTTACATGGAGATGGTGGGTTTCTAAAGAGTAAATCTTGCATTGGTCCAAGAGCTGGAGCCATGGGATTACCGGAGAAGCAAGAATTCTTATTTTCAATGTTCCTTCTCTCAGTGCAACAGCTTGCTGGATTCAGGAACAGTTATAATGTGAGAAAGATGAAGAGTGGAGGATTTGCGTATGGGTGGAAAAGAGGGACAGAAGGAGTAAATTTATACAGTGGACGATGACAACAGAGAAAAGGCAAGTAAGTTCACTGCAGCAATGCTTTTGGCAAAATACCCAAAGGTTATTTTAGACCATGTAGGATACACAGGGAATTGATAGGGTTAGAACCTATTCAGCACAGATATAAAAGCAAAGTTCAATTACACCCATGTACAAGTTGCCCGAGTTTGAAAGGAGCTTTGTCAATAAGTGCACAAACCTTTATTGTGTAATAAATATAACTTAAACCTAGTAAGTATCATATGATTTCTAAAATCTCTCTGATAAAACCTTTTTGAAGCTGAAAGGACTCCAAGTCGCATTTACATCAGTACCTTCCTAAGCAAGCAGAACCTGTAGAAGAATGTGTTCTTGCTAAAAATAGTTTCTGTTCAAAGATATTCACAAGATTAGAAGAACACAGGAATCTGAGAAAAAGTGCAGTAGTATACATACTCAGTTTGTGCTATTCAGTAGCTGTCATACTATATGTAAAAACTGATGTTCAAGCAATTAACATATTAATGCTACCATCTCAAACTATAATTTAACTGAAGCTTTATGGCTGAGACACAATAAAGATAAGAAAATGTCAAGCACTCACTGTTCCTTAGGAAATGCAAAAAGGGAATGCAACTTGAATATGTCACAGTACTCATTTCACTTTATAATCTTCCAGAGGCTTTTCAGAAAAAAAAACTCAAAAACCTGTATTTTGATACTTACGTATGTAAAATAATATCTCCCATTGTTATCATTGTGAGCTGAAAAGCCATATCTGGGTGAAAAACCTTTCCCTAAGTAAAAACAAAACATTGCCTAGTGTAACAGTATGTGAAATTGTTCATGAAAAGCTCATTTCAAATGAAATCCTAATTATAAATTATGATTTTCAACAAAATCATGATGAATATAAACACTCACACAGTCAAAATAATGCAATTACATCTATAGTACTACGGTGAACATTTTGTGTAACATTTTCAAAACCATTGACAAGCAACTCCCGGTAATTTTGTAAAAACTAATAGAGGTGCACCTTGAAATACGTTATGAATATGGATTTTATCTAAACATTTTGGCATCTATTTTTAATGACACCCCAGCCAGCGTAAAACAGACCTTTATAACCTAAAACAAATCAACCTACCAAGCGTTTAGTTGCAGTGTATCAGCGGCCAATTAAAACAAACTGCTTTCTCTAAGTCTCAGTTTTCCTGTAATCAAATTACAGATGGAAGCCATACTTTTTTTCATGATATGTCATTGGATTCAGAGAGAGCCACTGTAATTGGATATGCTCTTAATTTCTGTGCTTTCTTCCACTGTCTAGCCTAGCGAGGAAAAAGAGAATTGTAACACCATTTCCAGATTTATTCTTTATTTTAGAAGGAAGTTTACCTCTACAGACCTGGATGTCTTTAGTATTATGATTTCAATTTGGAATGCGAATTCAGACACTGATGAACATGTAACCTCTTTCAGATTAAAGAAAGGATGCTATTTTGCCCTGAGGGAGCAATTCTGAGCTCTCCTGGTTCATACACAGCATTGTGAAAAAAAACAGTTCAAAGACTGCATGCAAATGTTTTCCTTTTGCAGTATGTTGTTTGAGGTGTCTCTCATTTTTAGGATTCATGGACTTCATGATCAAGAAAAAAAACCCCACTGTAAGTATTAATTTGTAACTTCTATTTTAAAATCACTTGTATTTTTATACAATGCTTCAGAAGGAAGAATAGTGAAGTTGCCTTCTACCTAATGTTTTTCATGTTACTGAAACTACCAGACGTGTTGAAATACAAGTGATATTGGGATAGATTTGTGTATGCCATATCCAAGAATTGCTTAACTTTTTAACTTTTCTGGGTTTGTTTAGCGTTTTTAAAAATTCTTTTCTGTATGATAGAATATCAGCCAATAAATGAGGTTGAAGGAATCAATTCTCCACTGTATTACCACAGTATTTTGTGTATTTAATTTTTGCTCTAAACAAAATCATGCACGGTACTACTTCTTTTCTTGTTCATCAACTTTACATTACTCATCTTTGCAGCCACTCATTCAAAAGTGTAACCTATTTGTCATCTCTCATTTGCACCAATTGTATAAAAACCTTTTGATAACCCCACAGTTACAGCCTCCACTAACCTGTATTTTAAATTTACTGACAAGTATCTTATGCTGCGCTCTTTCTTGTAACAATACAATTTTGGGGTATTTAGAATATATTAGGACTTTTAAAATTATTTTTTCCAGATCTGTGTGCAAAGCATCTTCACTGTTCTTTATCAGTCTCTCTTGTGCCAAGTGGTCACTACCAAAGCCTACAAAAATATTTAGGCCACTGCCAGTTTGAGGGTCCAGCTTTTTACACTGACCTTTGCACAGAAATGTTGAGTATCTCTGCAAAGCTCAAAACTTTGGCCTGACTGACAAGTACAAACAAAAATCAGAATCACAGCAAAGTGACTCTCTTTCTATACAAATAAAACACAAAATTACAGTAAGAACAAATGCTGGTGAATGCATTGGATCAGACTGAAAGAGCCCAGGGGTAGCACCTTGGAGCATTGCTTTTAAGGCCAAGTTGTTGGGTGTGTTAAGTTTTGAGTGAAATTTGGGGAATTCAAAGGAGAACATCCTGCTGGCATATTGACCTGCAGGCTGGCTGAGCCAAACCACTCTTGAGCTCTCAGGGTCTCGTTTAATAACTTACAGGACTAACAAGTACTATCTGGGACAAAAAGCATGTGTCTCTAACAAAAGAGGTTTGTTCTTTCGAGGACCTTCTTTTTCATGTTTAAAGACAAGCACTTAAAACTGAGCACTGTTTTCAGTGTCCAGCTTTAACCCAAGTAGGGCTGGACAGATTTACTTTGGCTCAGAGAACAGTAATTAGTTTTTCTGCCATAAAAGCAGCTCATTCAGCTCCCTTTTTCCAAGATACAGAGAAGCAGTTTTTCTCAGCTAAAGGGAACTTACTTGTCCACGTGTAAGTACACAACAATTTTTTATGAAGCTTCTTTTCAAAGAAGCACTTGCTACAAACAAAAATCATTAGTGTTCACAATATCTAAAAGAATCAGTAAGGATTTGGATTTTGAATATTTTTGTCTGACTGCTGTTGAAAAAGTGTGCAATGTTCATAACCTGAAGGCAAAAAAATTTTGGTAGTCATGGAAGACCAAGGACACAAAGTGAACTGGGATGGATACACAGTGGTAGGGTTCAGAATCTGAGGCTGCTGCTCTTAGGGCATCTGAGTAATGAATAGAAGAACTACAGTGAATGCGGTTTCAGAGTCACTGGCCGCTTTTCCACTGACTCTGATGGAAATCCCAGTCAATCTCTGGGAGGAATCCCATGTAAAAACCTGTTAACATCTGGCCTTCATATTGTATTCACATGCACAATGATCGTCACATGGAAAAATGTGAAAACCCGGGGAAGGATGAGACTTTGTGTAGGGGAGGTTAATTTCACCCAGTGCTAGCTAATCTAAAAGATCAATATCTCACCTAAGATCATTGTCTGATCTCCTTCTTATCAGCAGGAAAGGCAGCAAGAGAGAACCTTCTCCAAAAGGTCATCTATCCTCCATACCTCCATACCTCCATACCAGCCATCTGTCTCAGGATGCAGTGGGTAAGTTGCCTGGACCTGCCTCTCTTTTTTTTTTTTTTTTTTTTTTTTTTTTTTTTTTTTTTTTTTCCAGTGATTAGATTGCTATTCTAGGCAAGCTGTTTAATTTCTGACTGGCTAAAGTTAAGTAAATTGAATGGCACGCTATTTGTCTAAACAGCAGCACATATTTTGCTGTTTTCTAGTTATGCATGCATAACAACTTCTTGTACCACGCGTTTGTATCATTCACTCTCTATAACTACCTGAAAGGAGGTTGTAGCAAGGTGGGGAGCCAGCACAGAACTCCAGTAACTATGGGATGAGAGGAAATAGCCTCAAGTTCTGCTAGGGAGGGTTTAGTTGGATATTAGGAAAAATTTCTTCACAGAAGCGTTGGAACAGTCTACCCAGGGAAGTGGTTGAGTCACCAGCCCTGGAGGTATTTAAAAGTTGCATAGATGTGATGTTTAGGGACATGGTTTAGTGGTGGCCTTGGCAGGGCTCCATTAATGGTTGGATGTGAAGACCTTAGAGGTATTATCCAACCCAAATGATTCTATGATTTTGGTTCTATTATTGCTTATACAGTATTTAAAAACCATTCTTGCATTTTGTAAATTTGTTCAATTAAAATGATAGGGGATAAAATAATAATATTGATAGTTAACTTTTTTTTAATCTTCTTAGATGGATTATGTAGTGTGTTTTCATGCAGATAAAGGCTTAACAGGAAGGAAGAAATATTGTGATGTGTGGAACCAAGAAAATTATGCTTACAGGTGTCAAAAGATACAGAAGATTTATTTACAAAAGTAAAGAAAACATTGCTTTTTCTAAGCAACACATAAATATATCCTGTCGTCTACTCTAATAATTGCAAGATCTCTGGAAGCCTTCAGGCATTTTACAAACAATACAAAGGATACAAAGCATTACAGCAATAGTGTTCCTTTTTTTTTGTCTCAACAAAACTCATCTGTTTCTTTTTTAAATAGGTGTGATCCTGCCTTAGGCTGACTGTGTTGTACTCAGAGTGGGTCTTGTCATTAACTACAATAGGACACAGTGTTTTGTTGCAGGCAGCCCAATGTGAGAGGCAACCTTATGAAATCAAATTTCCTTTCCATTGTCATGTGCTGGCAGACACGGTTCAGGTAAAAAGGCAAGCAATGCATAGCTGGATTCGGAAGTGGGAGAGAAGAAAGTGTACTATAAAGCTGTTAGATGGATTGGGTCATGGTTAGGAATGATCACTGGCAACCGATAAGGCAAATGAATAAAGAAGTAACAAAAACTAAAGACCAAGGAAGACTGTGAAAGGCCTGATTAAACTTTTGTGGGTTTTATGCCTTCTAAAGAGTCCAGGTGTCTCCCACGGAGTGCATATCTGGGGAATGAATAAGCTATGGCTGGGGTCCAACAAGATGGTACGGGCATTTGGCTTGGGTTCCCAACCAGCACCCAACCAGGCACTCTGGTTGATCCACTAAGGAGTGGTGTCCTGGACCACCTTTATCTCTGGATGTCTTGACAGCAATGTGATAAAGGGTCTAGAGTTGGTGCTCAATCCTATCATATCACATACAACTGATGAAATATTTTATAGATCAGTAGCTTAATCCAGTAATTGATACTTCAAAGAGCACCTCTGATGACTTCAGTAGTGCCATAGGTATGGCACAGATTTGAAAAGGGAAGTGGTGAGGTAGAAGCTACACCTGAACTGGGGGCATCTATGCTCCACAGAAAACTATGTAGTCCTGGACTTCCGAAGGTCCAGGTTGAGGACCATGGCCACTGCACGCTATTGTTCTTCAGTCTCGTGGGCTCTCTCAGATGTGACTTTTTCTAAGCATCCAATTTATCCAAGAATCCATGTTCCACTAACTTTGAAGTGCCTGGAGTACCTGCCAGTACCTTTTACTTGATAGCAGGAAGACTGGGGAGAAAAGGGTCAGCAGTGGTGACTCTGCAAATATTTGATTTCTCTTTGAAACACTAGCTGTGACTCTCAGAGGGCAAGAGTGATTACATTCATGGAATGTTTAAGTAATAAAAACCCTGTCGTGGTCAGTTTAACAATGTGTAAAAAACCCACTTGCCTTCAGGAAAATAATGTTCAAGTTCCATTTCCTCTAGAGACAAATATCAATTCAGAGGAGCAGGACAAGGTAGAATGGAAAGAACCAGGTAACTGTAAGAGTGTGGGGTCATCAACGTGTAATTCTAGACATTGTTGCAAAAGTTGGAATATTAAATCTCACTGTGTGGAGAAATGGATGCAGACCAAGGGCAACCTAGAGGGAAATAAGATTGAACTAATGAAAGTTTGCTCTCTCAGTAGTATGTAAAGAATGTCTCTAATATTGTGCTCACTAAAATAGTGTCTCTGGGCAATGTGAGAATAATCATAGGTAGAAATTACACTTCCCTCCTAGAATCACATGAAGAAGAATAAAAATTGTGTCTGAGAGAACATGACCTGCAGATTTCAGCAAGCTGTCTCACTCTTAATGACATTTGATGATCTGAGATTTCCTAACATAATGAGGTTTTGGACTGGCTTAGAGGATATCTTTATTTCCTTTAATGCTGTGGAACTGCTGATTACTGTCTTATTTTCTTCCCTGTTCATATTTGGTTTTGTGGAGGTTCTGTATTGAAGTTGTTAGGACAATATGTTTATTTGACTATATCTCTTTTGATAGAGTTATGAGATACACTTTCTTTGAAAAATTTAACTGAAGTTTACTCAGGTGAAATAATCCCTGAGGATTATCTCTTCAATTTTCAAGACAAGACTGGAACAATAAATGTTATGATGCTCTTTAGGAAGGACAACTTGTGGAAAAATAGTATCCTAGGGCAAAGATCACAGAATCACAGAATAACTGAGATTGGAAGGGACCTCTGGATATCATCTACTCCAGCCTCTTGTCTCAGAACAGGGCCAGCCAGACCACATTGCTCAGGGCCCCTTTATGAATACATGCTGACTATGCCCAGTCACTGTCTTGTTCTCAATATATTTAAAAAAATTAGTTGCTCCAGCACCTTCCCAGGGGTCGAGCTGATGCTGAAAAGCCTTTAGTTCCCATAACCCTCCTTCTTGCTCTACTTGAAGACAGAAGTGACATTTGCTTTCTTCCAGTTCTCAGGAAGGCTCTCCCAGTTGCTACGAGTTTCAGGGTGGCTTCTTGGTGACTACGGCCAGCTCCCCCAGTGCTCATGGGAGCACCAGTCCCAGTTTGTTTAAATGTTCCCTAACCCAATCCTCTTCCATCAAGAGCAATTCTGCCTTGCTCTAGACCATCCCACCACCCACATGAACCTGGGATCCTGAAGGTCTTCCTTATAAAGATCAAGGCAAAGAAGATCTTCAGAATCTCCATCTTTTTCGTATCCTTTATCCCCCTATTTCCTGCACTGTTCAACAGTGGGCCCATAATTTCCCTATCCTTACTTTTGCTAATGATATACCTGTAGAAGCCCTTCTTTTTGCCCTTCACATCCTTCTGTTGGCTATACTATTTTACTGTGTTGTTGACTGAAAAAAGAAACTTCAACCCCTCTTGAAAAATCATTCAATATTGTCTTTGTCAGATCTGTTTTATACACTTACTCATTACACTTTATCTTTCCTGACTCTGTTACCATTTATTTCCATAATTCATAGGTGAAATACAGTGCTCCATTTCTTTTTACAGATCATAAGGCACCTTGGTAGGTGCCCTCTTATGTCTGCCAGACCCCTGCTCTGGCAAATACAGTAAAACTCTCCCAAACAGAAGTTCTTGTTTTCTAGAAATGACAAGTGTTTTAATATAAAGTTAGTTGCGTAATATGTGTAACCTCATAATACATTGTAACATTTCCTGCCCTTTCTGGAGGAAGAGACAGCTAATGGCCTATGTACACCTCTTTTCCTACCAAGTCACGGGGATTTGAAATGGGAATGTAAACAGATACATTGTTTACTAATTCATTTCTAGTAAGTAAAATGTCAATATATTTCCTTCTTCTTGTCCTACAGTGGTATTTCAGAGACACCAGTATCCTAATGTTGGCAAACTGACTCATATCGACAAGAAGTAAGCAAGAGCAGACCTCAAGACTCTACCACCAGAAGGTTTTGATTCCAGATGAAATGATATTGTGTCCTGATAAAAAAGCCACCAGCATCTCCTTGCATACAACTTATTTTCTTGATGTTCTTGCACTGCATTGCAGTCTAGTGTGGTATCCTTGAGTCACTTTGAGCATATAAAATGTAACATATTGTGATACAAATCCTCAGGTATTACAAGCATAAATGGATAAACATGTCCTACACTGATCAACATCATAAAATGTGTTACAAGTATCATCTGCAAAAGGTTAAAGTAAACCCAATTTAAAACTTCATTGACTAGTTTGAGGCAAAAACTTTGGAAGAACATGGGGAAGCATTGCTACAATCACTTCTACACTCTGCATTCATCCTCCTCTGGTTACACGAGAGCTTATTGTCTCCCATTTACCTTGAGTACAGAGTTAAGAATCTTGATTATGGACTGTGTCAGCCCCTGGCCCTTGAAATATGTACTGCCTTTAAGATAGTGCATGCTGAGAAAATCCCAAGAATCCCATCAAATGAAGGATGTAACAGTTGCTTCCTGCCAAATGTTCTGGAGCTTGGGATAACCTACACAGTTTGCCTGCTGGGACTTGTAAAGTAATTACCTGTACCAATTCTAAAAGAGAGAAAGATTTCAAGCATATTATGGAATGTGAGCCAGATAGATAATCTACAAGTCTAGAAGTACCGAAAAAACCCCTCCTAACTAGCCTGTATCCTTTTGGAGAGGATTTTCCAAGGAAAGTTAATTGCTCTGCACAGAGAAAGAGCTCAACTTCTCATCGTGCCCAAGAAATTCTCCTCCCTCAGTTTTCCATCTACTTCTATAATCTAGTTGTGCTAAAGGACACCTACAAGAGTCAGGTGTCAGCTTAAGACCAGCTAGCAGAGAAAACATCGAAATGGAAAACTGCAGTTTCACAATTAAACGCAAGTCTCTTTTTTCGTGTTGTCTCCTTCATTTCTCTTTCTATAGTTCTACTTGTATTATTCTGACAAGGACTTCTGTAAACTCCCATGATGCCAACCTGAAGCTGACAAGAATGGTGGTAAAAATACCTAAAGCACAAATTCTTTTGACAGCCTAACAGGAGTCTGTTGTCTGCCGGAATCACCTTTCATTTTCCTTGTGTGCATTTCTTCTGCTTTGCCCTCTGCAGACACCTCAGCGACAGCCTGAGGGTGTCAGGCACAATTCTGCAAAGACATGGAGAAGGAGAAGAAAGTGCCAAGTGTCAAGTCTATCCCATGACCTCCCACTACTATATAAAAAATGAAAACAGAAATCACGGGAAAGTGGTCTGTTAGCTCCTTAAGCCTTGATAGGCTTAATTGTTTTCCAAATGTTTTCATAGCTGCGCTGGAGAGATATGTGTATTTAGGATACAATACAGTGTCCACTGAAATCAATTAGACTCTATACTGACTTCAGCTGGCTGAAGGGTGACTGGTTTTCATCATGAGAGTTCTGTACAGAAGAACCTCCAAGGTGCATTTTTAAAGGATTGATATAAAAACACTCATTCTGCGAGCACATAAAAACAGAGGCAACAAGGGACATTCTGAAGTTTTGCATTAGAAACACAAGCTCAATAGAGCTGGTTAGAAGCATAAGAGCCTATACATGGGTTCTTATATGACAATAAAAGAAGTTTTTTTTATAGTTACTGACGATGTCATTTCTATTGTTACTCATCCAAGGGCTTTATGTTGTTCTCCTGAACAAAATGTTTGCTGGCATCACTAACCCTGATCATTAATTCCAATTAAGTCCAATTGTAATGCTCAAAGGAAATACAGATAAGCACACTGTGAAAAAGGGTAACTATGCAAAGATAAACCACTGTGATAAAAGTAAATCAAATCCAGGCATTTAGTTAACATATCCCTTTGAATTTTTGTCATTCTGAGTGTTTTTTATTTTAAAACAGGAACTCTCCACTTCAGAACAGGAAAGCTGACATTCCGCATTTGTGTCCACTCCGTTTGATGTTCCTATCATGGCTACTTACCTTCACTGCCATTTGTCACTAATGTTGATGTGGACATGTCAGCTGCCTATGCAGATATGACACACAGAAAAAGACAACTGAAATAATGGTAGATGTCAATAAAGAAACTATAATGTTTCTGTGAGTGTTGTGTTAAATTAGTTGATGTTATCTCTGCTTACACATCATCAGGAGCTGGAGCTTACATGGCAAGGAGTTGTAGTATGAAGTAAGATATTCCACAGGTTTGAAAGGTCAAGTTTAACTTTCTGTAAATTTATTTTCAACACTTCAATGGTAAATCAAATTCACTTGAACAAACTAGTCATATAAATAACTCACAGTACTGAAGATATAAATTCAGAGTAAAATTGGGGAAATCATAGTCCCTACTGGTTAAAAAGAGGTAACATACCATGGAAGTCATAAGCATCTGGCTTGAGTGGCCACAGCATGCTTAAATAGGAGCTTTTCTAAGTACCTGAGAGCAGGCACATATTTTCAGTGGGAATAACATTATGTGACTAATGTTATTCAGCAGTTTAATAATTAGTACCTAATAACATTTGTGCAGGGAACTGCACAGGGGAGGAAAGAGTGCAGGGAGTCAGATTCCATGCAAAAATTTTGGCATGGGATCTCACTAAATAACTGACCACTTTGGAAAGGAGAGGTTTGGAGCACTAGGCTTTTGTGAGGTCTGAATGCAAATGGTGCAAACCACTGAGGATGATGATCAGAGACCCTGAGAGACTTCCTTGTGGCTGCTGACTTCAGTTAGGGCCATCACAGTCATGACAATTATCATAAGCTGGCAGTCCTCTTACATGGTGTAGTGGGTTCGGTGTGGGATGTGCTGCCAAGAAGGGAATGGGGCCCGTAGCCTAGCCAGAAGCAGTGAATGACAGATCTGCCCTGTTTTCCTTACCCAGCACTTACTGCCTTTTGGAGTTGATAGTTATGATACTTATTATAGTGACATACAGAGTAAAGAAACTGGAGTTAAGAGACTTCAGAAAATACAGCTGACTAATCTTTTCAGGAGATTTTTTTTAAAATTCTTTTAAATTCTTTTTAAAAAGGTATTTTTCCCTAGTTTAACTTACACTATAATATTGACTCATGCATTATCTTTTTCTTTCTTTTCAGTTTTCCTTTTCTCATTCTTTTCATTTTTCTTCACCTTCATTCTTTCTTTTCCAGTGCAAGCCATCAGTCTAAGGGGCAAAATAGAAAAGGGATGAGATTTAGGGACACAGAAAAGAAAGAAGTACGGGATAAAATTATAGGAAAGGATAAGAGAAAATATGAGAGAAGAAAGCAGCACATTTCAAAATCAACACTCTTCAATAAAAGGCACAAGAGAAACTATTACAAATAAATGTAAAATTTGCCTTATTTTACATCAACAGAATGCAAATGAAAAGAATAAAAAAGTATTTAAGTTCTTCATCTCCATCATTAGTACAAAGTTATTTGTGAATGCACTGTGCTTTTTATCAAGGGAATTTGTTAAATAGTATCCAAAGTTTAACAAAAGGATCTATCTAAGAATGTTGGTGGATAGAACAAGATTTCTAACACTTGTGATTTGTCTGGCTAATGAAGGAATAATTTTCAGCACTGTCCACCATTTATAACCTTAGACCTTCAGTTCATGCAGCTCATCTTCCGTTGTGTCAGTTTTCAGCAAGAACGGGTGCTTGTTTGTCTTTAATCTGTTTTTATACCCTAACAGAAAATATCAGGTTTTCTTACATTCAGTTTGAAATAACGCCATGATAGATGGGACAAATATCTAACTTAAAGAAGATATCTTTGCCTTGATTCTTATCTCTTGCTACTATAAATCATGAATAATTCTCCTAAGGTTAGTGTTGTTACATGAATGTAAATCCAGATAACAGAAGGAAGTGCTTGCACCCCTTAAGCTTTCTAAGCAGGGCTTTGGTACTATAATCAGGAGTAGTGATAAATCCTTAACAGATACCTATTGTTCACAGTCAAATGGCCTTTTAGGTCAGCTGTTGAATTACCATGACTTACTAAGCAGTGGTATCTCTTCCATTCAGTGCCTGGGCTTGAGCGGTATGTTTCTGACAAGCAGAAGAAAATCCAATTATCTATTTTTCTTTCTTGCTTCTTCAAGAAATGTTACCATTTTAAAATAATACAGCATGTGGCCATGTAATACAGATGTTGGCAGAGCGTCTTTAAAAGAATTATATTTTTACAACTCTTTTTCGTAACAGTTGTGAAAGACAGAACCAATTTGCTCCTTCAGCTGTCTGAAGAAAACAACATTAAATCTGTGCCTGGACAGATTCTGTGGGATAATGTTGTGAAAAAGTCAAAGAAAAGATGCTATTGCATTTCTTGTCCCAGTCCTTTTGGACCAGACACTCATCTTAGAGGGTTGTTGTGAATAGACTGACACCAAATGGGAGATGTCTGTCATAAAATAATTGTTTCTCTGAAGAGGAAATTATTACATACCTTTCACAACTTTTCTAAAGTCAATTGTCAACAATCCTTTAGAACCATGTAGATGGACACAGAGTTTCAAATTAGAGGACACATTCAGCTCCTGAGAGCAAAGAGACTCATGTGTTATCCTTTTCTCTTCAACAGTCTACCTCACCGTTTTGGAGGATAAAACGATGTTTTTCACAAAACCACACCCAAAAATCTCAAACCCGCTCGGTGCCCACATTAGCTTTATTCTTTTGCTTACAGGTATGTAACAGCATTAGAGTGTGCATGACATTCTAGACTTTTTTTGTTGGTTTTGTCGTTGCTTCATGGTAGAAACAAACTTGACAGGTAGAAACTTCTTCAAAAAAACATCAAATCAACCGGGTTGGAAAAGACCTCCGAGTTCATCAAATCCAACCCTTGATCCAACACCACCCTGACAACTAGACCATGGCACTAAGTGCCACGTCCAGTCACATCTTAAAAACCTCCAGGGATGGTGAATCCACTACCTTCCTGGGAGCCTATTCCAATGTCTGATTACTCTCTCCATAAAAAATTTTTTCTTATATCCAACCTAAACTTCCCCTGGCAGAGCTTAAGGCCATGCCCTCTTGTCCTGCTGCTGGTTGCCAGGGAGAAGAGACTGATGCCCACCTGGCTACAACCTCCTTTCAGATAGTTGTAGAGAGTGATGAGGTCTCCCCTGAGCCTTATCTTCTCCAGGCTAAACAACCCCAGCTCCCTCAGCCTCTCCTCATGGAACTTGTGCTCAAGTCCCTTCACCATCCTCGTTGCTCTTCTCTGGACCTGCTCCAGTACCTCAATATCCTTCCTGAACTGAGGGGCCCAGAACTGGACACAACACTCCAGGTGTGGCCTCACCAGTGCTGAGTACAGGGGCAGAATCACTTCCCTGGTCCTGCTGGCCACACTGTTCCTGATCCAGGTCAGGATGCCATTGGCCTTCTTGGCCACCTGGGTACACTGCTGGCTCATGTTCAGCTTCCTGTCAATCCAAACTCCCAGCTCCCTTTGTGCCTGGCTGCTCTTCAGCCACTCTGTGCCCAGCCTGTAGCGCTGCAGGGGGTTGTTGTGGCCAAAGTGCAGGACCCGGCACTTGGCCTTGTTGAACCTCATCCCGTTGGAATCAGACCATCTCTGCAGCTTGTCCAGGTCCCTCTGCAGAGCCCTCCTGCCTTGCAGCAGATCAACACTCCCCCTCAAGTTGGTGTCATCTGCAAATTTGCTAATGGTGCACTCAATCTCCTCATCCAGATCATCAATAAATATATTAAACAGGACTGGGCCCAACACTGATCCCTGGGGGACACCAC
>VXAY01002812.1:789417-800909 GCA_013399855.1 Oxyruncus cristatus
CTCCATAACCTTGCCAGGCACTGAGGTCAGGCTGACAGACCTGTAGTTTCCCAGGTCCTCCTTGTAGCCCTTTTTGTGGATGAGTGTGACATTTGCCAACTTCCAATCATCTGGGACCTCCCCAGTGAGCCAGGACTGTTGGTAAATGATGGAGAGCAGCTTGGTTATCTTCTCTGCCAGCTCCCTCATCATCCTAGGATGGATCCCATCTGGTCCCATAGACTTGTGAGGATCCAAGTGGCTCAGCAGGTCGCTGTTTCATCCTGGATTACAGGGGGTCTATTCGGCTTCCTGTCTCTGTCTGCCAGCTCCAGAAGACAGTTGTCCTTACTGTTGAAAACTGAGGCAAAGAAGGTGTTAAGTAACTCAGCCTGTCCTCATCTTTGGTGACTATGCTCTGCCCCATGTTCAAGAAAGGATGGAGGTTTTCCTTGCCCCTCCTTTTGCTATCGATGTATTTGCAGAAGCACTTCTTGTTATCCCTAACAGAAGTGGCTAGATTCAGTTCAAATTGTACCTTTGTCTCTCTAATTTTCTTTCTACATGACCTAACTATATTCCCAAACTCTTCATGAGTAATCAGTCCTTTTTTCCATAGTCAGCAAGATCTCTTTTTTCCCCTAATTTCCTTTAAAATCTCTCTGTTCAGCCAGGCTGGCCATCTTCCCTGCTGGCTCGCCTTTTGGTACTCTAGGACAGCCTGCTCCTGTGTGTTCAAGACTTGCTTCTTGAAGCGTGTCCATCCACATGTGTACCTTATCCAGACTTGGAAGCTTAGAAATACATCTGAATCACTCACTTTTTATACAGTGTCAGATTTCATTGTGGTTATTTCCAGAATAGAGTGCAGGAGAATCTGGCTAGATTTTTGCTGTTTTAACAGCCAGTGTAGTTTTCTGTTCTTTATAAATCATAATAGTGGCAACTGGAAGGACTTTTGAGTCTCAACAACTTGATTTTCTGTGGCAGAATAAACAGTGCCCTGGGAATAAATTTCATTGTCTTTAAATGCCACGGAAAGCCTCTGACCTTTAAATGTAAACTTTCCAATTTGTGGGAAGAGGTTCAGCCGAAAGATTAACATTTGTGGCAATTAAGAGGCTGATACCTTTTCTCCTAAACTGAAATTTACCTCTGTGCCATAGACTGTGAAACCGTATGATGGAAATCAGAGGAGCTGCTAATGCCAAATGTCCTTTCAGAGCTCAATTTGGAAAGTTCTTTGACAACAGGCAGAGCGAGTCCTGGATTTATTAGACGTGCTCCTGATAGTTTAAAACCTGATGGCATTCTAACTTGGTATGTTCAGAGATTTACTTAACTCTTCTATGGTGCTGGAATATCAAATGCCTTTTGTCCAACAAACAAAATGCCTTGAAAGGCAACAAACCTGTGGAAGTACACACGCTGCTTCATCACTAGCATTTTCTTTTCATTCAACTGTATTTTCTATAAACTTCTGACAATTTTTTCAGACTTTGAGAAGACATTATATAATCTGGTGATTCAGGTTCTGCCTTTCTCTGAATTTTTCCAATTCCTTGGCAGTAGGTCTCTTAGTCAGCCATGTGGTATGTAATTGATTCTTTTTATTCACTATTAACAGTAAGGCAATTAACTTCTTCATTAAAATTATGCTTTATCAAACCATGTATTTTTAAGATCAGGGCGACTGCTGTGTTAGTCTTACCTGACTACTTGTGTTGCAAGTATTCCTACACAAATTTGAGAACTGAGTGAATTCCTGTCATGGGTTTACTCTGGACCAATTTTTTTTAAACCTTTTACACAATTGCTATGAGATGAGAAAAGTTTTATACAGATAAAAGAGACTTGATTCGGGGGAATAATATTAAATTTATTAATAGTAGGATAAAAACTAAAGAATAATATATACAACAATTCTAACTAGGTAAAATTATGAAGAAAATGTTATGTATTTACAAAATTATCCCTCCCCCCTGTATCAGTCCAGGAGGAGAAAAAGTCTTTTTTTTATTTTCGGGGTTTACAGTTCCTCTAAATCAAATTTGCGGCACTTGAAAGTTTTCTTCTATTATCTCCAGGGTGACAACTTTGATCAACTATAGCTGGAAATCTCTCTCTCTCTTTCTCTCTGCTGCACGTCGACCTCAGGACTGTCCCTGCTCCTCCCTGCCGGGCCAAGACTGGAGGCTGGGGGGTACTCGGGCCCTGTGAGGTCCTCCATGGACTGCAAGGGGACAACTTGCTGCACCAGGGTCTTCACCACTGTTACAGGGGATAATGGCATCGAGTCCATCCCCTGTTTCTTGTGGGGTCCCTTCTCACGGGAGACAGCCTTGGATGAGCTTCTCCANACTTGCTCCAGCATAGGTTTCTCTCTCCAAGGGCCACAGGTCTCCAGCAAGACTCTGTTTCATCTTAGGCCTCCCACAGAGTTACAGCTTCCTCCGTGCACTCCTCTGCTCTGGCACAGGTTCCTTCATGAGCTGTAGCAGGGTCTACCTCTCTGCTCCAGCACAGGCTCCTCCATGAGCTGCAAGAGGGTGTCTTCATTCCAAATAATCTTCCACAGGTGGCAGGAGTTTTAGTTTTTAAGTCTTTTCCCCTGCTGGAGGGGGAGAGGGCCCCCCCCGGGCCTCTCCTCCCCCCTCCTGCTACACTCACCCTTGGAGGCTACATTGCTGTCTCTTGTTCTCCTCTGCTCCTCTCTGGGCTGGAATTTCTTCTGCGCAATTCATCTTCTCTTCCGTTTTCTTAAATATGTCATTCGCAGAAGTGTTTCTAAAACTTGTGATTGGCTTTGCTACAGAAATCTACTTGGAATTAACTATTTTCCAACCAAATGGCTTGGTGAGAGCAAACTCTGCTGAGCCCTGGCCACACCATGGTGTTACCTCTTGTTTCCATTTATTTTCCTACACTTCTAACCTGGTGACAGACAAATAAGCTCACAATTTCTTCTCTTTAGTCCAGAACATGCTCAGGCCTCTAATAATCTCAGCTGTTTGAAAGAACAGCTCTTCTGCCCAGTGGGCTCTCAGTCACCAAGAACAACTGTAGAAGATGTTGGGGTTCCTCAGTGAGTTGTCAAAGTTCAACAAAAAGGGTTCCCTTTGTTGCTGCAAACATGTCTGTGTGCATCAGCGTGTGCCTCAGCTTTTCTTTGCTCCTGTCTTCTGTGCAATGTAGTTGAAGAGGAAAAAGGTTACCCATGCAACCTGATTCTTCCATGGTTGTTCAGCCTCGTGTGTGAATCAAACAATGCCTGAAAAGATCTCAGGAGTTTATGAAAAGTGTTCAACAGCCATCTTATTTTGCACTTTTCCTTCTTTGAATTTCTCAGTGATAAAGGGACCTAAGATTTAGTCAAAAGTAAAAGCAGTTGCTTGCCTCTCTAGTTAACAGATCAGGTGTAGGTGTCCTTTTCATCTCCTATCATTCCATGGTAGCTCCACAAACAGTCTGCACAGCCAAAAGATAGCTAAACGTTCAAGCTGAACTGCAAGTAAATATGTCATCCTACACTGTTGCTATTTAATAGGGCCTAATTTGCTTTTCAAAAGGCAGGTGTCCATAACCAAGCGAGATTCCGAGATAGAGGTGACACCTGTATAGGGCTGGCAAGTGGAACATAAGAGCTACAGGTGACCCATGCCTTCCAGAGCAGGAGCTCTGGTGCCATTATGGAAGGCATCTCAAAAGACTTTAAATGCTTGTGGTTTGGCAACTGAATTGAATTCTAAGTGACATTTTTAAGGTACTGAAATCAAATCACCTGCAGCAGTGGCAGAATGAACTTCATTTCCAAAACTAAATGTGTCTACGTTTGTTAGCATTGAGCTGTTTCCATCACTGTTTTCAAAGAAAACTGAATTTCTGTTGCCTGATACCATTACTGTCCGTAAAATGCCATGACAACGAGCTCTCCATATGTGTAAGTTTAGAAAATAAGGCCACCTTTCTGCCCATTCTGGTTTAATGACTTTCAATGGCTCCATTTATTTTGAAACAAGTTACAGCATAAGGCAATTTTGCTACTCAATAGCTTTTGGGTGCAATTTGTTTTTGACTCAGTAAATAGATGAAGCTCTGAGACAGCCTGAATTCTTCAACTAAAAAAAAAAAAAAGGCAGAGACAAATTTAACAGGCAGCAAGCTTCTTCAGACTTCATATTTTCCAAAAAATAAAATAGAAAATCATAAAATATATGGATGATGTGCCACGTTTTCAAAGAAAGGAAAAAACTGAAAAATCCTAATGAAATTATAACACTAAACAGAGTCCATGGTAGTTACATTATCTTGCCACTGAAGTATTTGTGCTGTGATGGAGTGCAAGTACATTTTGCTGAACAAGCTGAAAATGCTGCCACAGGAGAACAGGCTGACTTCAGCTTTATTCAACTGCTTTGCTTTCAAGCGGTTTCTGATATTTCAAAGTAACTGACAGAATCAAGCCAAATTCACAAACTCAGTCATTCAAAAGGGTATAAATTATGACCTTCAAGATCAGAATGGATGTGTCTATCCATACTGTATAGTTACGGTAGATGAAAATGATCGATTTCTACAGAAAGCAGGTGGTTTAAGGCTGCTGTGTGTGAAAGGTGACATGAATGTTCCCAAGAGTTCACCAGCAGGTTGTATCAAGTAAACTGATCAGTGGTGGTAACTAAGTCACCAATGACAGATTTGTTATTGCATCTAGATGTGGGGATCAAACGCTGCCAGAAATGGTGTGGTGATATTGCAGGATTGATATCAGACATTGCATCCAACTTGCAACGGGCAGAGTATTTATCATGGTTGTAGTGGATATGCCTTGAATTAAGCTTGCCCAGAGAACACTAAGAGTAATACTGTACCAAAAAATACCTATGAAACTGTTTATGAAATCACATGTCATGGGAAGAGTATCCTTCAGGTAATCGCATGTTAAAGAGGAAAAAATTCCAGTATGTCTTATCAAGAAATATGATGTGGTACAAAGTGCCACAAGACTGTGTGATGCTGTGTGTGCCAGCAGATATCCCTGTCACACAGCAAGTAAAACAGACTTCCAGTGAAGAAGCATGGAGTTACCTGACCATGTGGACAAAGTGTGAAAAGAAGTTATGAAGAAATATCAGCAAATGAGAGCTTGAAGACAGGATATAATAGTTCAAAAAGGAAATGCTTACTTTCTTGGTACAAAATGAGCTCTAAATATGACAAACAGTTAGAAAGACACACAGATAAGTAAGGAAAAGTAATGTCACTGAAAACTTTTCAAAGGCTGGATTTTCGACAGAAGACTGTTCTTTATGAAATAAAGCAATGCAGTCTTTTCAGTCAGATGAAAGATACAACTTATTTTTAAAGCAAATCCACCAGGAGATTGGTGATACTGGAGATTCTGAGGTTTCCCATAACCACACTTAAAAAGACGAAAACATGTCCCCAGATTTGGCAAAGGAGTTTTCTAATGCCTTCACAGCACTGAGTTGATCCTACAGCACCTCTTCCATCAGGATTTGAAGAAAATAGCTGATACTAGCTTGGAAGGTACTCAGATTCCTGAGCTGTAAACTAAACGAGGTTTATGGAAATCACAAGCACCCTTACTTTGTGCAGCCAAACCAAACGTTACCTGGTTTACAATGTCATGAAGTTTGCAGTTATTATTATCATAGGTAAGGCCAGTACCATGAAAGAGCTAAGATTTGTCATTCTACATTGCATCCAAATGTGTTTTTTATTCATCTGATGCATGTGCTGGTATGTGTTCAAGGACAAAACCGATAACCTTCTACTTTGGTACACAAGTTTAGATATTCACTTAAAGGAATCCAAGGCACAGCTCATCACTGAGAGCTTTTCAGACTTGTATGTCATTCTCATACCTGCATTAAAAAGTGATTTAATGAATAATTTTGTTCCATGACTGCATTCATCCATTTTTAATAAAATGAACATTTATTCCAAACTTAGTATTCTTCAGCATTCTGTATTAATTATGTACTGAAACCATGGAACATTTAGTGTCCTAACTCATCATTTGACTAAGCTTACTGAGACTATTGGCTCAGTTATGAATTCATTATCTTTTATTCTCTACATATCTCTGATATGCTAATTTCTGTAGCAGTGAAACATGTCTGACTGCTTTTCTCCCAGTTAATGTAATATTAACAATGAAGTTCATTACATTTCCAGATACCTTTTTTACCAACACTAAATTAATGTTTGAACTTGCTTGATAGGCAACCTGCAATTGCCTAAGTTTGGATGTATTTTTTTTTCCAAATTGATACAGCTGTTAAGATATTTGTGTTGGCAATAATGCCAGGTGAAACTGTTACTGTTGTGTATCATCTGTTTGTGAGATACTGGATCTTCTAAAGCATAGGTAAGAATTGCACGTAAAGACCTCATATAAATAAAAAAAGGAAAGCCCATCAAAATGCTGTTCCCACGATGTTAATGTCCTGATGACACCTATCCCTTCACACTGTACATCTGAAGTGTTTTAGATGCCAGAAGAGAGGCTGTGCAGCTAAAAAAGGAGAATGGAGATCTTAACTTAGATTTTATACCATTCTCCAAATAAAGAAATAAATTATTCTGTCAGTCTGCAGTAGATAAGAAGAAAAAAAAAAAAGGGAGGGCTAAATTGCAGCAAGTGATAGATAGGCCCGACATTGGGAAAAAGAGTACTCAATAGATAGCAAAGCTCTGGGACAGACTGTCTAGAGAAGCTGTGGAGTATCTGCTGCTGGAGGATTTAAATACCATTCAGACAAACATCCATCAGGATGGGAGATAGATAAACTAGGCAATCTCTTAAAATACCTCCCAGTTTTATTTTTTTTTTTTATGGTTCTGTGAGGAGGCTTGTCATACTGAAATATTTCTCTGATTAGAGTGATGCTAGAGTCTGCTGTAAAGCTATTTATCCTTACGTTGTTAGAGACCTATGATGATGAATAAAAGACAGATGCCTAGTTTGCTATCAGAAGTTGATTTTTCAGCTAGTTGGCATCTGAAGTTGCAGACAGATTTCCAACGGAGCTCAGTTCTAGAAGTTCCTTTGTTTCAGACAAAATGGAACTTTCTAGGTCAAGTATCCTGAAATTTTCTGCACATATGCTTAAGTAAAGATCTCCATCATGCTCAGACATATGGCTGCATTCCTATAACTCACCTAGTTACAGAATGAGATCTGAGGCTAATCCTCAACCTCATACGGCTTCCACTGAGATTTAAACCAAGAAGTTTTATTAGTTGCCTTCAGTGAGACAAGATCATGCATGAGATCATTAAAGTTCTAGGGAGACCTTACAGCAGCTTTCCAGTACCTAAAGGAGGCCTACCAGACAGCTGGAGAGAGATTTTATCCAAGGATTAAGGATCACTTTTTACAAGTGATTGAACAACGGGTAATGGCTTTACACTGAAAGAGGGCAGGTTTAGATTAGATATTATGAAGAAATTCTCTCTTATAAGGGTGGTGAGACACTGAAACATGTTGAACCAGAGAAGTTGTGGATGCCCCATCCATGGAAGCGTTCAAAAGTAATAGTAATAGGGCCCTGAACAACCTAATCTAATGGGTGGCATCCCCACCCATGGCAGGGAAGTTGGAACTAGATGATCTTTGTTCTGAGCCAACTGGATGATCTTTGATCTGAACCAAGCCACTCTCTGATTCTATGGTCATTTGCTAAGTCCCAATCATCATACAGGAATTTTTTAAGTCACAGCACTGTCTTTAATTAATTACTTGAAAGATTAACTTACATTGAAGAAAATATTTCAGGAGTCAAGGAGCCTAACACTAGCTGATACTGTTCCTTAAGCTTCCACATTAAGCCACTCTGGAAGCATATTAAGAACCGACAAAGATGCTTGATCTGACCACCTGTAGTTGTGTTTATGCTCTTAAAATGTTTGAATGAAGTTTCTAAATTGGTTCTGAAAATGGGACCTAGACTTTAAATTTAGCTAGTTCTGATTTAGTTGTCATTAAGGTGCTTTTGATGAAGTTGTATTTAGCACTTTTCAAAAGCTTCAAGGACACGCTTAACTATATGTGCCCACAAAAACACTGCTGAAGAGGAAAGGATATATATTCCTAGTTATACGTACTTTCAAATCTATTTCTCAGCTCTTTAGCTATATCACAGCTACAAAAGAAACTGTCTTGGAAAATTGATCCTCCATGCACAACTGTCCTGAAGGAATAGCCAGAGCAGGATGCTGAGGACAATGTCAAAGACAACAGCAAGAGCTGCCTAGAGTCTTAAACATCTTCAGAGAAAGCGAGGTACCAACACAGTTACTTTCTTATCCAGCAACAGTATTTTTAATTTTATTTTGTATTCTGTATTTCTTTTGTATTTCTCTATTCTATTTTTGTTCCTGAATACACTGCTCTATTGCTGATTTTAAACAATTTTGAATGTGAATTAAGATCTCTGATATCAAACACTTACAGAAACACCTTTGTGCCTTATTTGTGCTTTATTTTTACTTCAAATCAGCTGCTTCATTGTAGTGCTTACAGAATTGTAGGGCACTTGGATTTTAATTGTATCAAGTTGAGGCAGAAGTGACTATAAAAGCATCAAAGAAAAATAATAGTTTCTAAGTGCAAGTGAAAAGATGCTGAGATTTACATAATGGATTTAGTCAGACACCCCTACTGTTTTATAGAGGGAAAAGTGCATGTGCACAATAAATAAATTACACTGTGTCATCAGTATGTTGCATCTAACTGCATTAGAGGCTCCATTTTTCCCCTTATGACTTAGGTAGGGTAACATATTGGAAAGCACATATTTCTTCATTATACTATTTAGATGGTTTGATAAATCTGCTTATAGATGATAGATTTTTTTTATTGCTCCTACCAAGTTATTTATACTTGAACCAAATTCTTCATGTGTCTACATGCAAGATATAAAAATATTGAAAGAAATATTATTATTGTCATAATAAAACCCATCTGTGACTCAGGTAGAACAAGACCAACATCTTGTTCTTTCACCTACTCTGCCTTCAGGCTGCCTTGCCACATGTACTTTTCATGGTGTCCACCTTCTAAATTTACTCACTTCAGGAAACAGCTGTGCAAACCACCTCCGTCCACCTCCACACTGCCCTCCATGAGGGTGTTTTGATCTATCTTTCAACAATTCATTGCTGAAATGATTTTCTTCAAATGCTGTTCACATTTCGTGAATCTCATTTTAATGTGTCAAAGTACTGGTCAGAAACAGTTCAATTATTAATTCCATTTTTATGGAGACTGAACCTTGTTTAAAATAGAAGTTTAAAGAATTGGAATGTTTCTGATGAAGTTAATTAATATACTTAACTTCCAGATTTTTCTTATTGTCTTCCCCCATACTTTTCCCTGTGTTTTTCTGTGCTTTTTTTTCATTTGGAAAAGGACAAGAAGAATTACTTAAATACAGTCAAAAATGGGGAAAACCAAAAAATGGAACAATAATGAAAGTTTTCAGATAATCTCTATGTATTTTATTATATTTTTTTAATATTAAGAATATTTAGAAATAGCCTTTTCTGTCAAAATTAACATTTTTATTTTGGCCAGCTCCCTTCTTTTCTCTGTTCCGTGCATCTATGCTGGAATAAATGAGAAAATCTAATATATGTGTTATATTTCCATTTGCAAAAGAAAAATAAAGCAAATTAAGGATGGTGTTACTAGAGGTCATAGACAGGATGTATTATGGACTTGATTTTGCAAGACACTGAATGCCTGCAGCTCGCCTTGCACCGGGTGAATTTAAGAGAGTTGTCACATGACCTCCTCTTTTATTAGCTTAGTTGCAATGGAAAAGGCAGAGAAGTTGCATCAGAAGTGGAAAACGATGGCAGGAAAAGTCTGGCAGTTGGTTCCATGGGGGTGATGGAAACAGCTATTCTCAAACGATCTCTGCAGAGGAATACAGAAGTAATGTAGAGGACGATAGCAAGAGCAAAAGGAAATGAAGATTTCAGAATAACAGAAAACAGTAATAATAAAGCACAAACTATTTCTGGAGCAATAACTGCTCTAAAAGAAAAGTATCAACCCAGATGAATCATATCTACATAAAGATGTTAATTTAAAGGCATTTTATCAGACAAAGAGAAATAAGCATTTCAAGAGAATGATTCAGTCTTTAGGTAGACGGAACATTTTTCTCTCTTGTGAGACATCTCAAACCACATTGTGAAATTCAGATGGAATAGACCTGGGACCTGATGACTGGGCACCATTAGACTGCTCCTTCCTGGTCTGCCTCAAGCTAGGCCAGGGAAGTCTGGTCCCAGCTCCGGAAGGGCTGGGGTTTCTCTCCATCATTCCAGGCACCCACACTGCAGACATTTTGAGATCAGGTAGCTATGAAGAAATGCGCAAAACTTGATCCTTAACCGGCACAAAGACAGGATCCAATGAGGAGCTGCAAAACTCTATAAAAGCCAGTAAAACCCAAAAAACTCTCTTTAGCCCTCAGAAAAATGACGATTTTGCCACCTAACTACTGCTCACTGCATAGAACTTGCACTCAGAACGTGCTCATTGCAGAAGGCTCCCTCCTGTTGCCAAGGTCATCTGTTTCCTCTGGTGATGGCCTGCAGAAAATGGTGGGTATGATTTAATTGTCTCTATGCGTACCGATACTTGTCTGAGAACCCATACTATACTTCATGCTGGTGTATTCCCCATACATACTCCCTATATGGATCAGTGATTTCAGTGCCTTTTCAATAATTCAGCCTGTGTGCACTGGCTGTGTCATCTTGGGAAAGGAGCAGTACCAAAGAGCTGTGCTTCCCACAGGAAGGAGGAGGAGGTACATGTTACAGGCTTTCCCATGATTGCCATATCTTTTGTGTAAGCTTGATTTTCACAGGTGTATTTGCATTGGGAAGGTCCAGTTCCACAAAGGTCAAATGTTCAGTGGAAACTTTTCCTGAAAGCAGACTGCAGCATCAAACTTTCCTGCATGAAAAAGGACATCTTTCCTCACTGGCGTATTCAATACACAGAAGCAAGATATTTTTGCCCTTTGCAATATAATGCAACTTAAGACATGCTGCCTCCCATATGAGGCCACAAAAAAGGGTTGTTTTATTTTATTCCTGGGTTTTTAAGCTCACAACATTTCACGTTAGGAAATTCAGTCAAAAGAGGGGATTCCTCTGAAAGCCACCGCTTGACGAACACCACCTCGCTGCTGTCACGACACCGAGATCTACACGGACGCCTTTTCTGACTCCCACTGGATGCTCTGCGGGGCTCACGCGTGGCTCCACTGACCCAGCAGCCTCCCGGCCACCGCCCCGTGCCAGGCACTCACCATCTTCCTCCGCGCACCCCCGGTGCGGGTGGCGCAGCGACCCCTCCTCGGCCGCGGAGCCCCCCCACCCCTGGGGCGCTGCGCTGCGCGGGGCCGAGCAGACTGCGGCCGCGCCTCTCCCCTCCCTCCCCTCCCCTTCCCGGCTGCTCCGCG
>VXAY01002812.1:801626-840646 GCA_013399855.1 Oxyruncus cristatus
GGCCGTCCGTGCCGGGGCACCCCGCCTCCGGAGGGCAAGCGCCCGGGAGGCTGAGGAGCGCAGGCAGCACAGCCGGGGAGGAGGAGGAGGGCAGCGCCATGACTCATTTACAGGCAGGTCTCTCCCCGGAGACTCTGGAGAAAGCCCGGCTGGAGCTGAACGAAAGCGCCCGGGAGGCTGAGGAGCGCAGGCAGCACAGCCGGGGAGGAGGAGGAGGGCAGCGCCATGACTCATTTACAGGCAGGTCTCTCCCCGGAGACTCTGGAGAAAGCCCGGCTGGAGCTGAACGAGAACCCCGACACCCTGCACCAGGACATCCAGGAGGTGCGGGACATGGTCATCACTCGGCCGGACATCGGTTTCCTGCGCACCGACGATGCCTTCATCCTGCGGTTCCTGCGGGCCAGGAAGTTTCAGCACTTCGAGGCGTTTCGCCTTCTGGCCCAGTACTTTGAATATCGCCAGCAGAACCTGGACATGTTCAAGAGCTTCAAGGCCACAGACCCGGGCATCAAGCAGGCACTGAAGGATGGTTTCCCCGGTGGGCTGGCCAACCTGGACCACTATGGCAGGAAGATCCTCGTCCTTTTTGCAGCCAACTGGGACCAGAGCAGGTAAAAGCAGAGCTACCCACCTGCCTTAACCCCATCTCCCACCGGGAAATGTATGGGAAAGCCGTGCCAGAGCAGAGGGAGAGTGAGTGGGCAGCGAGGATACACCCGGCACTGCCCACATTGGGCTGGGCAGCAGCCTGGAAGGCAGAGAGAGAGATAAAGAAGAAATGTGTTTTGTGTCTTAGGGCCTTTTCAACCAGCTCATCCTTTGGGGTGTGAATTTTGAGAGGGAAGTAGAAACTGCTTGGATGCTCTTCTCAGCTGTCTGATAGGAGGTTTACACCCTTAGCCAAAGTGAGCTGACATGGTAGATGATGTGCTTATCCCCCAGACAAAGGCTGGTTGCGCTCTCTGGTCTGGTCTTTCTGCTTCATTGCTCACAGAGTTGCTCAGGTGCCACAGGAGAAAGTGGAAGATGCTGGCTGTGTGTAAAGCAGGAGTATCCATCATGAGCTGAAAAGTTTGCCTGTGCAGGAAGCTGAGACTCCAAATTCTTACCCTCAGCAAAAGAAAGCTCTTCCTGAGCCTCCTGGAAATGCCAGGATGGAAGTTGCTGTAACCACTTCGTTTCCACTCATGCTGCTCCAAGTGTCAATTCCCTGCATAATGAGATCCAAGCACACAAAGCTTTGGTAGCAAATTGAAGGTGACTAGTGGAGTCCCTAGAACAGTTTCTGATCCTTTTGGGGACTACTTTAGCCTGAAGATGACTTAGTAGGCTGACCCAAGAGCTGACTCCCATCAAGGCCCTTTAAGCTGTCGGCTTGATACTATGTGACACTATTTGTTTATTCTAAATACCTCTTTGGGTGTCATGCTCAGTTTCTTCTGCAGTCTAAAATTATATTCACAAAAACTGCTTGATTTCAGTACATGTAAATGAAGGAATCCATTAAGAGTGAGCTCTCTAAAACCTGCTCCTGTGAGCACTGCATTGTTTCCCTCACCTCCCAGCCTGAGGGCAGTTTTAGGATCTGAAGCATTTCCTAGTGAAAAAAAATAAAATATTGCTGTTTGCCATCTTTTGTACAGTCAGCACAGTGCTGAGTGCTCAGTGCAGGTATCCTAAGCTCAGCTACTTTGAAACGTGGGGAAGACACAAGCAGCTAGCAGTGTGGATAGAAAGAACAAAATCTGGGGGATAGGCATTCTTAAGTTTGCCCTTTAGGTGTTTCTTTAGCTGTCTTCTTGCAGGCTGTGTGGATAGCCGTTGCAGGGAGCATTCCCACAGCTCCCTGCATCAGTCGGTGTTACAGCTAGGGACTCGTCTCCGCCCAGAGGGCTGCTGGCCCCCCTTGGCTCTCCTCCTCTCCAAATGTGGCAGCCACATCCACAGTGCCTATGGGGGAAGTTTCCTGGCCCTTGCTAATCCTTGAATCAAGTCCAGGGACTAGGAGAAAGCTGTTTGTCACAAATCAAAACTGCCCACAGCCAGGCTAACAACTAGAGAAGGTGGATGAACATAGGCAGAGCTGGGGCCCACATCTTTTTGCTGCTTTGGTTTTCTAGCAGGTGGAGCAAAAAAGCTGAGTGAGGAACAGTGGTGATGAGGCTAAGGATTTGCTGAGCGGGCTTCATTTCCCACATAAAGATCAGGTCAACTCTTAATATTAAAAACAACTCCACAAACTTTTAAAAATCACTGAAGGAAGAAGTACTAAAGAAACAGATGCTTAGGACTTCCATGAAGTCGTATGTCTGTGATGAAGAAGTTCTCTTATTAAAGGTAGTGTTGTTTCTTGTTAATGAAAAAAGCTTTATATGGCACTTGTCATACTGTCACTTGACTTGATCCTAGTCAAAAGAACACCAAGAATTCAAGTGCAGAGATTAAGTAGCATTTAAAATAATAATTGTCATGTGAAAAGAATAAGTTTATTTTCTTCTTGATGTTGGATGTGCTGATATTTAAAGTACATGAGATCAGCTGACAGGCCAATAAATTTATAGTGATTTTTTTTCATGAAGTCTTAGTGGTACAATTAATATTCTTTATGCTATGACAGTGAAGTGGCTGGGGCACACCAGAGTACGTAATGGCCATGTTTGCAATTGGGTGCCTATTGCTTTTCAGCACTGCGTGCCCACGGCACGCCTCTCCTCCAGAGTGAGGGATTTGTTTTCAGATAGACCACTCAAACAAAGCAGGGAGAGCTGAAGCCCAGCTGTGGGGAGTGGCTTGCTTCAAGGCACATGACAAGTCAGTGACACATCTGGGAATGGAGCTAGGTCATTTTCTTTTCTAATTAATTTAGTGTCTTCCATTATGTGATGTTCAGTGGCTGAACGTGGGGAGCACTGCGTATGGAACTTATACTAGGGCTGCTATGCAGTATGTATCATGCTTATGCCTTAACTGACTTGAGATCTTGCAGTACATAAGCCAGTGTTCCTCTTACAGGAACAATAGGAGGATTACTTATTGAAACCTGCCTTGTTAGGCCCTCTTTGTATGCTTCATAAACTAAGTTAATAGAGCACAGCACGTTTATCATGTGTGTGGCTTATTATGGTCAGGATGTGACAATTGGAAATAAAAAGTTCCAATTTGTTATTTAAATGAATAGCAGACATACTATAGATGACTTATATAGCACCAGCGGCCTATGATTTATATAGTTCCAATTAGAAAGAAAAGCGTGGGAGACAAAAAATTCCTATGGTAAAACAAGCCTGTGTACTAGATGTTAAATCATTAAATTAAAGCAGGGCCTGAAAACTGTACCAGATGTCCTACCATCTGAACCACCAAATCGACATGTATTTAAAACAAACAAACAGAAAAAGGAAGGTGAAACACAGCAAACTGCGTAACCCAGCAGCTCTGCAATGGGACCCAGCCTGACTCTCCACTATGTCTGTACTATGGGGAAAATGAAGATGGGTGGCATTCCTGCCAGGAAGCTGGCTAGCACTCTGGGAGGGATCAGCCTTCCCTACTAGCTTCCAGGTTGTTGATTCATAACTACATTTGGCTTGTAGGTGTCTACGTGCATTTGAAGACTCCCCTTTTCTTAACGTGTCCAGCTGGTGAAATTTTTGAGTTAATGGCGCAATTAACTTCAGCCCTCAGCTACAAGGGATCTGTTGTCATGCATGGTCTTCTGTATGTTTTGTAGCAGCTGTACACCCATTCCCCAGGAAAAACAGTCTATTTTGATGCTATGTATTTGTAATCTTTTCGGTATTATCTCAGTATTTTTCCTAGAAAGTGCATTTGAAGAGTGGAGTGATATCTTGTTTCTGGCAGTGTCACAGTGACCCAGTCAGCTCACACCATCCTCAGTGAATATGGAAATCCTCTGCACTCATTACCCTTGGCTCTGCTCTTGCATCGTTGATTTACAGCAGGGCAAAGTTGGAGTCCACTGGTTTGCTTTTAAAACTATGTTTTCATGTGCAGAAGTGCTAGAAACTTTTCATCCTGTTAAATGAAAATTTAAGTTCTGTAGCTCTTAATGGCCAGTCTGCTCCTCAGCTCACAATAAACCACAGGTGAATTGGCAAGGCATTTTTCAAGCTCTGACAGAGGAAGTGTGACAAAATAAATAGCAATGCTAACAATAGTAACATATTAACAGTAACAAAAGAGCTGTTTAGCAGTCAGTTTTTATTTGGAACTTACATCTTTAAAATGATAATTACTAAGTAGTGCAAGCCTTGTCATTTTTTCTACAGTTGCTCCTGCTGATGGATGTTGTCTTATTGTTTCCTAGTTTTCCCCCAGGTATCTGTATCTACCTATTATCACTTTTATTTAGGCTGTAGGTGTTTTGGCTGGGCCTCTTTTTGATCCATGCTAATGTAAAATTTAGATCAGCTGAATCTTCATCTGTGGCTATGACTGTCAGACACTGGGCTGACATAAGGCATAGTGAAAGATTTTAAATCTGAATCTAAAAGCTAATTTGGTAAAATATTTGAAAAAAGATCTATTTTTCTATGCATTTTTGTAACACTGGTGATGCTTTTTGTTTTTAAAATAAGGGCTCCCAGGGCATGCTGCCCCTATTTAAGCAGAATAGCTGTAAGAAAACTTTCGATCCCCCATCTTTTTTCAGCATTCAATGTGTATCCAGACTGACAAACCCAGGAGATGTGAGACATCATTTCTAGGTACTCCTTTGTGTATTTTGAGGGCTCTTGTTTTGCTGAAATTCTAAAAATGTTAAGCCAGAACAGTAGGTTAGAAATGGGATGATGGCTCAGAGACTTGACCAGCTTTCTCTTTTAAATCACAGTGGCACAAGAGCTCATTTGACAGAAACTTCTTTTCCAAATGGTGATGAGCTTAAAATACAGATTATGTATTCTTTATATGTTTAGGACCTTCAAGAGACACATGACTCAAATTCAACTGAAGAAGACTTACTATCTATCTCTTCTAGTTAACAGTTCACATCCTGAGAAGCAGATTCATGCCATACAATTTTAATTCTCAAAATAACTTAAAAATTTCTTTCTATCATGGAGAAGATAACGAACAGCAAAAGAGACAGTAGGGCATCTCTGCTAAATCAAATTCTCTGTTATTCAGTGCAAAAGTGAACTGACTGGAACCAGAATCTGGTTAAACAGATGATATGGTTGATGCCACTCATCATCAAGAACATAAAGTATTGAAAACAGCTGACACAGCTGAATTTGACGTGAGACATCTGTACCCTGCATTCTCCCTGTCTCTTCTCTTTATGTTGGCCTGGTGGAGACCACAGTGAATGCATGGAAGAGGATGCATAGATCACATAACTGAAAGGTAAAGGTGAAAGACCATAGTGAAGTACTATGAGTACTTCAGCAAGAGTTGATAGCAGTGTCTGCCAGACTCTTTCACCCAGAAATCCTTGGAAACAGTTTGTTCATGTCCCACAAAAAATTCTCCAATAACTTTTCTGTAAAGGGGAAATTACTGCCACTGTTAAATTACGAGAAAATGGGATGCTCAGTTAATTGTTTGTGCTCTTCTGTTCTTGACAAATAAAGACCCCAGTGAGGCATTTCCTTAGGAGGCTCTGTCACTGTTGTGGTAGAAATAGTAGCCATCCCGAAGCATTTGAAAGAATCACTGTCAGTATGGCTATTAACTTGTCAAGCCCTCCCAGGCTCCATTGCTTTAAAGTCAACCTGAATGAAAAATTTCGAGAAGTAGCAGACTGTGTCTTGCACACCACTCCCTACTTCACTTGAACTCAAGCTGGGACTCACATAAAAAAGGAACATTAAGAGTGCATTATATATGTGATAACATATTTCCAGCATTTTTTATTCACATTAATAACTGGGCTAAAAAATGTGTCTAAGTTCTCCATCAAATTAAGCATGGTTTTATAAATAGAGGGCATGAAATATATTTAAATTAACTATGAGTTCCTGATTATCCTAGGAATTAGTAATACCTTGCTAACTACAGTATGTCCCATAAGAGTCTGTTTAAACAAGTGAATGCAAATAGATTTAGCCATAAATAAATAAGGATTTATTTCTTCACTGTCTAACTTGAGGCTGCTACAGAACATACACTGCAGCCCATCAGGCCCAAAATATCCAACATACCTGACAGCACTGGAGCAGTCATTGTAAAACTGAGGCCAGGGTAAAATGAGTGGCTGTTTCCTTGCTGTTATTTAACACAGATTGGTAAGATTAAAACAATACCATCTCCCCCAAAGACTGTGCACTATAGTTTCTTCAAATTTAAGGCTAGTAGGTTGATTTTTTTAATTTTTTTTTCTTCAGAGTAGAAAGGCTGTCAAAGCTGTCTTGGACTAAATTTATTTCACACTCACTTGCTTATCCTGTTTTTGGCACTTTTGACTGGTCACAATCTGTGTCTGAAAGTAATTTCAGTGTGGAATAGAAGTTTAGGTAACACAATCCAAAGTAATTTTTCCCAACATCTCTTTGTGTAGTATTTTAATTTCCCTAAAGTCCAGACAAGGGTGGAGTGTATTTTATGGCAGAGCCTGTGCATTCTGGTGCTGACATGAACAGTGGTAGCAGTGAGGTGAAATGTTGGACAATATGGGAATGGAGTGGATTAAAGATGTGTCTTTATGCAAATAACTTTGTTCTGTGTGAAAGCTTCCGTGCAGTTTCTTCAATCATGTTTTGTTTGCTTGGGTTGTTCAGCTGATATTTTCAATGCTCAGCTTGCCATTTGCACCACCTAAGATTTCATCTATCACACCAGGCTTACATTTCTGTTTTGTCTCAGCATGTGTAAAACCTCAGTAAAACCTGCTTTAAATATCCACTAATGGCTTTGTCTGTCTTTTTGGTGTTCTGTACTGTACTGAACTAAGGTATTGAAACCAATACAAGATATCCAGTACAGAATGAAGAATAGCTCCTATCTTCAGCTACTTGCCCTGAAGGGTATTTGAGGTGGGAAGCTAGACTGTTAGTAACATGTCCCTGTATGCTCCTGATGTGGCTTTTTAGACTTAAAGAGTACTTTAGATGCCTCCCTCTGGCAGGAAGTGTTCTTACTTGCTTTTAGCTAGACCTGTTTTCTTCAGAACTAATGTCAGTTTTCAGTGAGTAAACACAAATATCATCATTATTGTGAACTGTATTTTTTACACTAAGTAAACCTGCAATAGGAGTTACAGTGATGGTGAATATGCCATAGATTTGTGGAGACCCAGCCCTGTGACTATTATTTACTCTACGTGGTGGCTGAAATCCTGGTCCCACTGATGCCTGACAGTTTTCCCATTGTCTTGAATTAATTCAAGACATAATTAGGTGTGTTTGTGTTTACATATATACATCTACATATTTATTACCTATGTACACATGAAAAAAGCATTTTATGACCTATAATAAGTCTTAGAGACCTTATTGGTCTCATAAACAAAGAATCTTTATGATTCTTTATGGTCTGCTGCACCAGATTTCTAGCAGCCTTGTGCCACTAGGAAGCCGTTAATCCAAGGTAAGTGATGCCTTCTTGAACTCCTTAGGGAAAACATCAGGACCTTGGGACCCTTCTTCCAGGACTGAATGTAGGGCTCTTGTAGCAGCCTTCTGCTTTGCAGAGCTCTTCTCCTGGAGAGTGAGATCTTTTGAATGAGGCAGCATAAATGTCAAGTAGGGTTGAGGCTAATTTTAGGATTTGAACATTTCCAATGTCTGTTTCTTGTATGAGTTCTCATTGAAGTTTTTCCTCGGATTGAGGCATAAGCTGCTCTCTCAGTGTTTCACCCAGTATAATTTCCTTCTCAGTTCAGCATTTCTTCTGACCTCTTCCGTGGTGCAACTACATCTAATTTCATGAAGCATTAAAAAAGAAAATATTTCTGAGACTTACCCCACCTTGTGGAAGTAGCCAGGGGTTTAAAGGCAGTTGGCCATGCTCAGAACCCAGCCCCAACCCCAAACATGACTCTGTAAACCTCCTTCCCTCAGGCCGTGTGTTTTAATCCTGATACTGGCAGTTGAACAAAGTGCATGTCATACAGGGGGTTTTTAGTACCCGCGTTGATTAAGTGCCCTCTGTTGTCCGTGCACCAGTGTCATACTGGATAGGTAGATTTGTCTGCAGGTGCACTAGGCAAGCTAAGGGATTTTAGTACCACTACAACCATATGTAGCTTTTCATGTTGCCAAACACTCCCTTACATGTCCCGTTACACACGTGCAAACTAGTTTGGGAAAGAGTCCACAAGTATTATTTCAGGTTGCTCTTTGCGCTGTGTAACAGGGTGTTTGTTGGCTTTTTCAGAGGCCTTTGCAGTGATGGTGACGTTTTGCCCAGCAGCTGGGCTTGGGGGAGCTGCTCTGCCTGGGGAGAAGGGGGGCATCAGCCACGCCATGCCTGAGTTGTTGGCCCTCCCATGCCAGCCCCTGTGCCCTCCTGCAGGTTTGCCCAGGGTGGGCAGAGTGCTCTAGGCATGTGGCACCGTGCCTGCTGCAAAAACTGATCCAGCAGTTCCTTGATGATCAAATTGCACTAACAGTGTTAAAGATTGAAAGTTTTAAAGATTTCTTTGAAACTGGTTGTAAGGCATGTCCTTTTTTCTCCTTGGATAAAGTTTCATTTACAGAAATGGTCTTTATTTTTTTTTTCTTTTTCCGTTCTTTTTTTTTTTTTTTCCCTGCCAAAAGGAAATAGAGAATTTGATGATTTCTGTAGGGAAATTACAGACAATTTTTTTGTGCTGTTTCTTCTCTTAGTTGAAAAAAAAACTGAACAAAAAAGAGGGAGATTGCCAAACCTCCTGTAAACTTTAGATCTCAGAAAAGTGAAGCATTAGAAAAAAGTTAAATCTCAGAATAGTGCGATGGAGAGGAGTGAATATGAAAAATTTTATCCCAGTTAATTACCCAAATTCAAACCAAAATACCAGTCTCCAAAATGAAGAGAAGAATTTTGTAGAACAGTGCTTCCCCTGATATTTTCTGGGGAAAACACACTTTCTTGTGTTCTGGAGTTAGGAGAGTCCTTTTTTAGTTCCTTTCCTGTGAATGCATAGTTGGGAAGTTCACTGAGTTTTAGTTGGCTAAAAAAACCAAAGTTGGAAAGATGCGAGGAGTCCGCTACAACAGATTAATTTCATTTGTGTTACTTCCTTTTTGCAGATACTTTCAAAATGCCCACAGCAGAACAGAGTACTCATTGTATTAAAGCAAGTAGAATTCAGTATAATTTAATGTAATTTCTAAGCAGGCACACATGCTCTTTGCTACATAATGAAGAATTCTCTGGGGAGTCACAGTTTTGAAAACTCTGATACCATCATGAGAGACGTTTAAAGGGCCTTGTTTAAAAATATTTTCACAAATGCTGAAGATTTCACTCTTGTTTCTGGAATATTTGTTTATCTGATTTTTTTCTCATTTGATACTGTGTTTGGACTGGAAAATTTATGTCTGTTTCAGTAACTATTTATAAAATCCTAGAATTATAGAATGGTTTGGGTTGGAAGGACCTTAAAGATCGTCAAGTTCCAACCCCCATGCAACGGGCAGGAGCACCGTCCACTAGATCAGGTTGCTCAAAGCCCCATCTAACCTGGCCTTGAACACTGCCAGGAATAGGTCATCCACAGCTTCTCTGGGCAACTCTTCCAGTGTCACCACTTTCACAGTAAAGAATTTTTCTAATATCTAATCTAAACATACTCTTTTTCTGCTTAGCCGTTCTCTCTTGTTTTACTACTCCATGCCCTTGTAAAAAATGTTAATTAAAAAAAAAAAAGAAAAATTACATATAAAACATAGTTAGCCCAGGAAAAAAAGAAATCAAAAGTTTAACTACTACTTTGATATATCATAAAAAAGCTCAGGTAATTCTGGTGTTTCACCTTATTTTAAAAAATCCAATAAGCTAAACTACCGGTTGATTAATAACTCTATTATATGGCAGTCTAAAGATGACATTGCTTGTATATATTTAAGCTATTCAGTGATTCTGTTAGGTGGTTTAGCTTCCAAAAAGAAAGATTACACTCAACAGGGCTTGGCAATATATAGTTATATATCTTCTTTTTTAAAGTCATTGATCTAAGAAAAGTTTATGTGCATATATGTAAAACTTTATTTTGTAGGTATTTATGTTGTAAGTGGCATCTTTTAAACCCAAGTTTAATACAGACAATGCTGGAACTGATAAATACCATGTTCCAAACTTTCTTCTGAAACCACAGAATTTGGGCATACAAGGTACTCAGTACTCTGGAGGCGCTTAAGGGACTCTTAAAAGGTTGCTGTTGCCCTTAGCCACACCCTAGTGTGTTACTTTCTGCTTTCAAGATCCTTCTGTGGTTGTGGATTTAAGATAAAACATTACACACAGGGAGGGATAAGGGGAGCATGTGGAAATCCCTTTTTAAGCTGATAATTTTTTAGGAGCTGTTATTCACTTGGAAAAATATAGGAGGAATCTTTGGGTCTAGGCTTCTGGTATTAGAATCAGGTTTTGGTATCATGATTTTACAAAAATACAGTTTGCATAGAAATGCTTGTACAGATGTAATAAAACTTAAAGATACTAAAGCAGCTTAGGAGACTGCAGAAAAGTTCAAATTTGCTTTTGATGTGTTACATTCTTGTAGTGTGTTCTGGCTGGCTGATGGTCTAGATGTACATAATCCTGCTCCAGAAGATGAGCTCAACTAATTAAGCTTTTGAGGCTTTCTGAGCTTTATGTGCCAATGACTTCTGAGGATGTATTTGCTCTCCTTTGATTTAAGCTTTTGACAAGGGGAGAATGCTCAAAACTTCTCCACCTCTGTGGTTGTTGCTCCTTTCCTAACAGAATCTCCCCTTCACGTTCTCAGGTACACGCTGGTGGATATTTTGCGCGCCATACTTCTTTCTTTAGAAGCCATGATAGAAGACCCTGAGCTTCAAGTGAATGGATTTGTTTTGATTATAGACTGGAGCAACTTCACCTTCAAGCAGGCCTCCAAACTCACACCAAGCATGCTTAGATTAGCCATAGAGGGCCTTCAGGTAACATTATTCTTTTCTTTTCATAATTTTACCTAATTTTGCAGTTCATTACAAATCTAGGTGGCTAAAAAACCCAAAAATCCAAGAACTTCTGAATAGCAAGGCTATTAACACCTTAAGGTGTGGGTGAACAGACAAGCTACTGTGGCACAAGGTAAAGAATGAACTCAGTCAGCTAACTGCAGTAACTCCTGATGTGTAGGCTCTCTCTTTCCTATAAATAAGAGGAAACTTTTTGGTCTTTATTCTGAAGTGACTGGCTTCCCGTAAATTCAGACAGTAGCTTCTGCAGCAGCAAGTTAGAAGTAATCAGTTTATCTTGTAATTATGCACAGGGCTAATGAAATATGGGTTGCTGCTGCCACGCCAGGTTGTTTTTATTTCACTGATTTCTTTGGAGGTAGGCGCTACATAATTTGTCAAGAAAAGTGTGGGGCCCTGTGATCAGACAGTTAGCTGGGACTATTTATTTACTCAAAGTTCAGCATGTGCTCGGCTCTTTTTCTGGGTCAAGATTAATCTGAGAAGCAGCTCCTGGGACTGACTATACAGTGATTTAAATTTCTTTCAGCTCATTGCAAATGCACTTTACATGGCACAGGCAGATTGGTGGAAAGGATAGTACACGACTCTCATCTGTCTCCTAAGATATTTTATGCTTCTTAAAATGAAAAACTAAAATTGTTAAGGTAGTTGTTTTCTGCGCAGGCTTGAGTTGCTGTGTTAAAAATACCTGTAATTCACTCCTGTGGCAGTGGGCCTCACTTTTACAAGGACAAATATTCCTTTTCTGTGATTTTTCTGTCATTTATACATTTTTGTTACTCACAAAGCAAAATAATAGCCTTATTTTTGAACTTCCTTCACTTTGACAGGGCTATTTTTGAAGAAACTTGCATAGCAGTAGGATGGAGTTTTGATCTAACTGATGAAATGGCTTAACCAGTATTCAGCCTGCTGTTGCACCAGAAGGGTAGTGACAGTCATGAGACAAAGATGTCAATTTTCATTTTGTTGTGTTTTTTTTTATGCAACAGTGTGATTCTATTGTGTTGACAACTACATTAGAAGGCAGCAGCGAGATCTGTGCTGCATTTCCTTTTATTGCTTTCAAAGATGTTTTCTTTTTTGTGCTTTTTTTTCCAAAGTTAGTCATTGTTTTCTGGTTTAGGACATGAATAGATGCTTTAGGAGTCTTTGTTTTCAAATGGTGGTGTTTCTTCTTGGGCATTACTCGGAGATGGTTATTTTGTGGAGAATTGCAGTGGATAACTGCATGTGAAAATATGATGGGTGACCTACTAGGTGGGCTCTGTGACTCTGCATTCTTCTACTGTTGATTGGTTCATGACTGAATTGGGGAGGAGTCCATTGTCTTACTTAATTTACCCATGCCCCCAGGGGTATGGGTAAATATATGTTTGAGGATCTCAAGTATGATTGTGGCCAGCACTCACAGCAACAGTTTGTGCCCACAGTCTTCAGTTCTGTTGGCTCCACAGATGTGAAAGTGGGCATGAAGTGCTCCAGAAGAGAGAAGGAAACGGCACTGAAATGGCAAATGAGAAATAAACCTGTTCTAATGCTCGAGGAATCTGTCCTAATCTATGACAAGTGTTGTTACCTGTCATAGATTAGGACATGCACTTTTACAAAGTAAAAGTACTTTAACAGGGCCTTTTGCAAGAAGTATTTTAAATAAATTAATTAGTTGGGCTCTCATAACACAGTGATCAATTTTCTGTGGAGAACCACTGAAAGAATGAGGGCTAACATTCTTATGGTATCAAACCTGATTGACTCTCTAGTGATACTTTTCCATTAGTTATACTACTTTTGAGGGGTTGTTTATATTTAGGTCCTTTCTCTTTCCCTACCCTTCCACTTTCCTTTCCCTTTTTTTCTGTGTAAAGATATATTATAATCAATGGGAAGGACTAAAGACAATTGTATTGAGCATCTTGGAGGGAGAACCACACTTCAAAAAAAACTGTGATCAGGAAGGAATTCAGAGGAAAGCGTGGTGGAAAGGTGGTACGGAGAGACCCTGGGCAAGGTATGGGTCTATTTGCACATTCTTGCAAGTTTCTTTGCCTCATATATTATACTCCTTTACCTTCATCAGGGACTGCCTTTTATTTTGGAGAAAAATGCATAGGAAAAACTGTCATTCTGAATGATGTCAAAGTAAAAAGTGCTTAATCAGGCAGTATGAAAAAGTATAAGAACAACTCACACATGCTGTTTATTTATGATCTTCGTAAATACTCTCTGTTTAATCAGAGAAATAAAATTTACTTTGGCTTATAAGATTTAACAGGGCTCAAGAAGCTGAACTTTACCATTTGGAGAATTTAAATATTTGTGTTACTTGGGTGAAAAGGGACAGTGAAAGTGGGATTAGTGACGACTGAATTTGATGTTAACCAAATGCATATGCTTCCTGAATGAAATTACTAAATTTGCATTATATTTGTTTAGTGGTGAGCAGAATACTCAATACAGTATTTGCCAAAGACATTACAAGCTATGGCATTTTTGGACCTTTCACTACAGCTTGTTGTTTAGGAAATTGCTTTTGAAATTAAGATTAGTAAATTTATAAAGTTTTTATTGAAGATGAGTTCTGCTATATACATTATCTGCATATGTATATTAAATGGGAGTATGAGAAGAATCATATCCAAAACTTACTCATAAATTAGAAGAACTCTTCTTAAGTAGTTGTCTTCAGGAAAAGAGACTTTTGGGCATAGAATTTTTTATGTTCAAGTCCAGTGATGATTTGTAATCTGATATGAATTTACAGCCTATCCATCACAGAAGTGTTATACCAAATAATTGGTTCAGTGTAGGTCAGTGCTGATTTTTAGATCAAATGGTTTTGCTAGACAAGAAGAAAAATCTTGATGTGGATGTTGGTGCACTCGACTGGGACTCTTGATGCTCCAGTCCTAGCTCATATGCTGCCTGTGTGCTTTGGGAAAAAAAGAACAATACTCTTCCCTGCAGATGCTTCCCTGTAGAGCTCCTACGCCTTCCCTAGTGAAGAATAAGAAACAAATGCAATGTGTCATACTCTCTATATTCTGAGAAGAATCTGTCTACTTTATATGCCTAGGAGTATCTAATTGCTTAGAGCTGTGAACTCTGAGCAAAAGGAAAACATTTTTTGAGAGCTGAGACTGGAACCCATGCCTTGACTTTAGCACTTTGTGTTGGCTCTCCTCAGCATGCTCAGTGTGTGGATGTTTGTTAATTCCAGTCTTTAGGTGCCCACTTCTCCCCATTCGTTGGTTTCTGTAGCCAAACACTGATTTTGGGCTCGTGAAGAAGCTCATGTTACTCCGCAAATGGATTCTTACAGCACTGTGTGCTTCAATACCCAAGTGCCCCTTTCAAAAACTTAACAAAACTTTACCTCTTTCACCAGCAAGAAGTTGCAATCTCCGTGCTTCAGCTACTTTTCCCACAGAAAGTGAACTCTTGAGAGCTCAGAAGAAGACCAGTCCTAACTTTCTATAGACAGTGATGAACGCTGAGCTCTCACCACACAAGATTGACAACTTGATGTTATGGTCTGATAAACAGCTGTATAAAAATATCATCTCAATACATGATGTTGTTCAAAAAAGCAGATCAAATGCAAAGAATTGTAAGGAATTGAATAGAGGGCAGGGAACACCGTGAAGTCACTACAAAAATCTATGCCATTGCTTCCATTTTAAATGTTGGGGAGGCATCTATTTTTATGTCTCAGAAAGGCTATTGTGCAATGAAGAAGGACAAAAAAAACACCAAAAAGTGTGGGCTTGTTTCTGTATAAGGAACAAATAAGTTGGCTGGGATTCATCTAGGTGGAAGAAGAAAAACTGTGGTGGGGAAGTACAGGACTCCATAAAGCAAATCATAGAATCACAGGATAATTCAGGTTGGAGAAGACCTAAGGAGATCAGCAAATCCTACCTTCTGCTTCAAGCAGGGTCCCTAATGAGGTCAGATCAGGATATAAACAAGATCATGGGTGGCTGGAGAGAGTGGACTGTAGATGTTATTTGTTATCTCCATTTTAGGAAATGGGCATCATCAGGACATACTAGGAGGAGGCCTGTGTCTTTGTAAGACATGGTAATTCTTTGTACAATATCTGGGTAATTAGTGGAATTCTATGCCTTGGGAAATTCTGGGTGCTTAAAGTTTAGTCGTGTTTAGAGAAAATGATTAAGTTTGTGAAAGAGAAATGAACTGAGGATTACTAAATATGTAAAAACAACATCAAAGTTTAGAATTCCTTGGGCTGCACATAGCTGGAAATGAGGTGAATGCTGAGTGGAAATAATCACATATGCTGTCCAAGTTGTAGCTACTCGAGGCTCTTATTTTTGACCTCTGTTAAGGGCTAGGTGGACTTTTAGTGTGACATAATTAAATCAAGAGTATATTTCACCTCTTCACCCTTTTTAAAACCTTCCTTTCATTTTACTGCTCCTGGAACTCCCATGGCCCCTTCTGCCAAAACACCAAGCTGAGAACACTTGTGCAGAAGGAGGAAGAATGTTGTAGGTATGATTATTTTCTTTCTGATAATATTTTTTTTTTTTTGTAAGCCCTATCTGGGTTCCACCCCCCCCGCCAAGTATCAAGACAGTATTGTTTTCACAAAGCAGGTAAAAACAGCTTCAAAGACTGAAAATTCAATTTGAAAATTATATTGAAAGTTGGGGTTATTACTAACTCTGACAGACAGCTTTGGAGTAATTGTGAGTTTTGCAAAATGGAACATTGTGGGTATACATGAGGCACTTCAACTGATTAACTAATATTTAGTATTCTAAAACGTGGACCACTAACTCCTTCTTAAATACTTGATTTCTATTTAGTGCACAATAGTAGTTGCAGGCATGACTGATTTTTTTTTTTTTTCAGATTGTCACTCAGGCAGGCTGTACCTCCAAATGCTTTGCAAAAGTGTGTAGTTATTGGTAGCTGAATGTGAATGCTTTTCCTCTAGTTAAAAAGCTGGTGAAAAAGAGATGATACACATTTAAACTGGCAGCTGAACATATGTGGATAGTCAGCATTGTTGCAGAAGACAGAAGACTTTTTCTTCTGCGTTGAGGGTGTTTACAGGAAGAAACAGCAATAGTGTTGTGGGGGACAAGGCAGGTCTTTCAACTGACTGTGTCTTCTTGTTTTGTAACAGAGGAAGGCTTCATAGGCTAAAACAAACTCACTACTGCAAACATGAAAGGAAACCAGAAAGTAAACGAAGACAGCATGCTTGCAGCTACTATAACTATCGAAAACATCTTTTACACAGCAGTTAGTATGAGTTGTAAGAATAATATCACCAAGCAGATTTGCTGCAGCAGTGTAAGGTGGAAGTACCAGACACCAGACAGTGTACAGTCTGGTGATGAAAGTGACAGGGCATCCTACTCCCATTTTCTCTAAGTGTGAACTCCATCAGTATCTTACCGGGAGTCTTTCCTGAACATCAGGGTTGGTTCAACAAGGACAGAGAGTGCTTAAATTTCACCATTGGGTTCTAGACTACATCTGTGCAACCAGCAGGTTGCAGTGTCAAGAATTCCTAAGACAGGAACGTCTAGAACTAAGGATACCTCTGAAATGGTATTTTGACTTCATATAATTGCATGTTCACATACTCTGTGCTGTGCATGATTGTTAATAAAGAGCTTAAGGAACAGTTGGTACTTGCAATGAGCATCAGTGAGCAGCAAGTCACAAAATAGAGATTTGGATGTTTTTGCATCCAAACTTTAAAACATAAAGCCCACTCATTCAGTGCTTGAGTTTTCCACCAGTTTTTGAGAACAGAGTTCTGACATTTCACATAGTGCTGGGAGAATATTAAAAAGTTGCAGACTCAAACGTTCGATGGGAGTATCTTCTGCTTTCAGGAGGTCAGGAGGTCTAGTTAATCATGTAGCTGCTTTCGTTAATTTTTTTTTCATTAAAGAATTAAGCTGTTTGTAAATGCTAGAGTCCCCTGAGCCCCGAACCTCCCAGAGAATGGAGGGATGTTCTTGTAAACAGCACAATTTCATACCACTTCAACTCATGTTCTGTAGCAACAGCAGCAGAATGGGATATTTTTCCTAGGAACTTGTTAGTTTGCTTACATTTGGTCTTCTCTACGTGTAAAATGGCCATCAAAAAGATTTACCATCAATTTACTGTAGAAACAAGGTGAACTGGAAGTGATTGTTATTTCTAGCTCCTCACCTGCTGTCTGGATCGGTTTAACCTGCTGGGTAAGAAAGAACTTTATGACTGTAGCTCCAATTCAGATACAAACTGCCATGTTCGTATAGACATAACCATTATTCAGTGTGGTCCCAGCTATTAACCTGTTACCTGAAGACAGAATAATCAATTTCCTTGCTAGATTCTTTTATGATGCTCATAAAAAAAATGTAGAATGCCTTTGGAATGTTAATATATTTATTCTCACAAACTCACTATTAAGATGAGAGGATACCATCCTTTTTTTTTTTTTTTTTTCCTCCCCAGCTGAGAGCTATTGCACTGGAATATTACTGTTAAAAACGTCTTCTAACTTGGGGTGCCCACTGTGACAGGTCATGGTCTGATTTTCAGTCACTTTTTATATATTTAGAATCCAGATGCTGTTAATTTTTGATCAGGAGGATTCAAGACTGTAGAAGTCTTCATACTGAGCCCCCAAGCCAGGAGTCTGAATTGTAGCATGGCTAAATTAAGAGCTTCTCATTAGATGCTCTTTGAATGTAGATAATGCCACGTGGGCTCCTGCCTCTGAAACAGATGATAAAAAGCAGTAAACTGAACTCTTCTTTTATCCCCAGAAATTCTGCTTAGTACAAACTGCATGGAAGTTTAATGGAGTTAAATATCCACCCTTCAAACACTGCCACTGGAGCTAGTGGAGTATCTGCCTGCAGTAGGTTGTCATCCTCCATGTGAACCCACACAAGAAAGACAGAGGGCACTTTGCCAGTGTTTTGCAGATATTTGCTGTAAGCAAGGCTTGATTAGTTGTGGGGAGCTTGGCTTTTGTTCAGGCACTTTGATCTAACTGGCACAGACTCCTCTGCTCTTTCTTTCTGCCCTTTTTGCTCTGAGCAGCCTTTGCCACTGTCCTACTGCTTCCCCAGTTCCTCATCCCGCTCCTGCTAACATTGCCTTACTTTGTACTAGTCTTCAGTGATGTGGGTTTTTTTGTCTCGCTGTTCTGATGGCATCCTCCAAAACCTCAGTCACCTTAGATGTTAAGTTCATCTTAGGCTCCTTAGGAGATCTCAGCCTTTTGTGGTCTCACTGGCCAAGTGCTCTCCACATCTGGCATCCCTAATCAACTTCAAATCTCCTTTTAACCAGTGTTCCTATTACTCTTTGTATCATTCAGGAAAGTAGCATTGGAGAGTGAGGCCTGATCTATTCACATACCGAGTGAGTCCTATAGTCACAAGGCTGTTAAGGAGACCGTCCTTTTAGTTCCTCAGGCTGGAGCTGGTCTACTTATTATACGTGACTCAGTGCTCATGGGACCAGGTAGGAGAAATGGGGAGCTTCTGAGGATGTAGTGGAATTACATGGCATGATCTGGAAAAATAAGAATTTTTTGTATCTGAAGTTTTCACCTACTCAACAAAGTAGACATTCTTAGTGTAGGAAACAATGAAAATGCTCGTAGTTGACATTTTCCATTGGTTCTGTCAACAGTGAGAAACATCCAAATGAAATTACTGCATCTTGAGAGAAAGAAGACAGAGAAGATTCTTCTTGTGTGTGCAGACTGCTTCTTTCTTGAGCTTTTGCCAAATGCTAACCACTTTTCTGTTTTATTTCTTTTTATCAGGAAACCGAATCTATCTGTACTAAATAAATATAGTGACTTAATTGCTCTGATTAAGCTGAAGAACTAATATGATACTAAGGTAGCACTAAAATGAGAGAAGAAGGGCTTGTAGCACAAACTCAGTATAGGCAATTAATTCACTGTGATTGACTTCCTGTTGTCTCTGGTAGGCCACAGTTCACCAATTATATGGTTATGACCATTTCTCAGCTTCAAAATATCTATTTATTTTTGGAAGTGATTTTTCTCAGTCGAGGTCTAAATATTTCTTCAGTATTTTAAGGTCGTGAAGGGAATAAATACTAGTCTTCCTTGTAAGGTCACTCAGAAATAAAGCTAATTTGTTGTAAATTGTAATGCTAGAGACAGAAGATATGTTTTAAGATCATAGTTCACCTTCCTGCTAAGGCAAGATTATCCCGTGCATTATATTTCCTAGAGCTTCATACAGTTTAATTTAAAAGCTTGAAGGCAGGCCTGGCACATTCTTTGGAAACCTTTCTACAACTTCTTGCTCTTCAGAATTCCTCTCGGCTTTAATCCTAATTTTTCTATTTCAAAATGTCAGCTCCTATAAAACCCTTTGCTATTTCACTGTGTGCTGTTGGGCCCAAAGCAGGAATTGGTGTGTGACTCTCAATAGCCCATAGAAAGGAATTGTTTGATGGAGTACTGTCTGCAGCAGTGATTTGGAGTCAGAACCTGGAGATGTTCTTCTCATGTTTGGCACTGGCGATGGTGAGATGTGAAAATCAGTGGGATCCTCTTTATTTGGAGAGCCTAAATTTAGGGTTTTGTTAATAGTGTCCAAATTAACTGTGTTATCAATCCATTTTATATATACATCTTTCAGGTTTCCCTCATAAGGATACGATGGATCATTTTTTGAACGACTTTCTGAAACCAGTCTAGCCTTTGTTTTCCATGATGCTAATAAATCCTCTGTGATCTTATTAGGCTGTGCATAGTTGGCTTTTTGTTGGTATCTTCAGCACACACTGCCCGTGCACATAGTGCCTGTGATACCAACTAAGCCTTCCGTGCTCATTTCCCAAAACAATACAGTAGAATCTTTTTTTTTTTCCTTATGTGTTTTAGTAGGCATAACTGTTTAAATGAGTGCTACATGGCTGTTGATTTAAAGTAGTTCAGGAACTGAAAGTTCATATTTATAACAAATAAAGAAAATTATATTTCTTAAGAAAAAATTAATTATGACCTCTTTCTAAGACATCATATTCCAGTGTGGATAACATATTAAAAAAAAAAGCCCAGCACCCCTCAAAAAACATTTCTGCAGTCATTTCCTTCCTATTTTGCAAAGATCAGAATGAGTTCTTCAAAAACATATCTTCTTATTTTGTGGAATATGAAAATAGTGCTTGTAATCTTTTCTAGTGTCTTCTGTAATAAAAAGGATTGAGCACTCATGTTTTGTTTACACATAATGAATATCCAAACATGGATATGGACTCAAATCTGAGGTGGCTAAACATGTTGTCCTATTTGTGAAAAACTGGGTTTGCATTCAATCAAAAGAAATTAATATCACTCCAGCACCTGATACTGAGAAAGTCTTATGTCAGCATCTCCCCCAGAACAGTTTGGCCATGTCAAGGTGCTTGCTCATTTTTGTGGGTTACCTTTTATGTTGTCCCTCACAGTTTAGGCTTAGGCTATAAAATATGTATTCAGCTCCCTTATTTTATAGGACTGACTCCAATAACGCACAGTGGCACTGGAAAATGCAATCTTTAACCAGGGATTAAAGATCGTGTTTTCAAATGTGTTTGTTATTTTCTGGCTCTTTTTAGTTGGTTCTTAACAATCTGGTATAGCTGTTGGAATCTTTTGGGGTAGGACTTGCTTTCTTTCTGAGAAGAATTGGTTTTCAACCCTTTGCCACTTCCACCACTGAAAACGTTTTCTGGAAGGAGAAGGTGGTTCTGCTGTGATTCAGGAGAGGGCATCCATAAAGATATATTTAAACTGCAGTTTTCATTAATTCTTACCTCATATTGCACTGAATGTACCTTATTACCTGTAAAACCTTCTGAGTTTGTTGGGACATACCCACATCTCAAACTAATCTGTTTGACTGAAAGTATAATTTAGAGCACTGCATCTTCTGGCTGAAAGCCACCATGAAAAGTATGAAGAATCCAGGCCAAATCATCAAGTACTGGTAGTCCTCCAGCATTCTTCTCAGAAGGTCTTTGCAAGGTACAGCCAGTCCTATGAAGTCTGCAATGGATCTTTCAGACCTTCATGCAAACCCCCCATAGATTATTCTCCAGACACCAGTGAGTCCATGTAGAAACATTGGATACATTCAGTAGTTCAAGTGCAGTAGTTACAAAATCATCCTTTGCAGCAGGGATTTTCAACCTGCCGAATAATCTGTGGTGAAAAATGTAGCTTCATTTTGGGAGGAAAGCAGAAAAGATTTTGAAGGATACTGCTTAATAGAGGAGAAAAGAGGACACAGAGGATGTTAGAAGAAGACAGTGTAGTTATGAAAAGGCAAGGTGTAGGGCAGAAGAAGGACCTAAAAGTTGCCCGTCACATTAGATTTTGGAACGTTTCAAAGTAGACAATTCCATTTCCCATTTTATGGCTGTTATCAATCTTATTGAGTAAAATGTCATCTCTAAAAGAAATTTTTTAAAAGCTATACCAACATACCATTAGAAAATAAAGATTAACATTTTTAAAATCATAGCTGTCACACATCTGCAATTATTAACCTATATCATAGCACCAGGTTTTATCCTTACCCTCTAGTTTTAGGTCAGTGAGCACACCACCATACGACAGGCACCAGGTATGCCTTGGGACTGTGTTCTTGAATCCTTACTTCGCTTTCCAGAAGAATTATATGGGTTACCTACATACCTCCTGCAACGTTTCCCTTTCAGGGGATGCAGTAGAATATGATTGATGAGGGCTTATGTATTAGTGAGGAGCTGTCTGAGCCGCTTAACCACATATTTTCTCATCCTTTGTCTTTTGGGGTTTTAGAGGTGCAGAATTGCAAGCAAGGTTTTACATGTGTTTTTGGCATTAGCTGAGATCCATTGGGCCATGCTTTTCAAAGCGTTTTGTTAGGAATATTGAGCAATTGATTTTCCCTGGGAAACCTGAGGACATCTTCATACTATTTCTATCAGTATGATCCAGTTCGGTTCTCCACAGAAATTCAGCAGGAGTGCAATTTAATGAGACCAGTGAAAGGAATCTGACTGCTCTATTTATAGCACGCTAATTGATCAGGGTAGCCACGATAGGAGGAAACTTCAGAGAAAATCAATGCAGTATCAAATGAAAGAAGCACACAAGCCTTTAAAGAGAGCTGCATGAAAGCCAGTTAAGAATGAATCCATTTGGAGATCCTTGGTTACATCTTGGACCATGTGTGTTTTTGTTTAAAGTTATAGGAATGAAATCAAACTAAGCAGCATCATACATACAAGGCAATCCTCACTATATATTTTCTTCTTCATCCTGTTGTTATTCTGTCCCTTTAGAGGTTCTTGATAAATTGTTTTACTTTCATATGGGGACTGTAAACATCTTCTTTTAGGAGCTTCCCTTTAACAACCTTACCCTTTTTCTGTAATGATCTCAGATGCCCCTCCCCGAGGATGGCAGCCACACTGTGTCCCAGAACTGCAGAGCCTCTTGGCTGTGTGTCCAGGACTCAGGCACAGTTCCAGGTCTCACGGCTTTCACTTAGATGCAGGGAGAAGATAGCCTGCCTATCTCTATTCTCGTTTCTGTCATACAAATACTTGTAACTTAGTAGATACATAAAGCATAACTATGTACTCATTGCAAGTGTTTCTTAAAGGTGTGTATTGGACCTTTGCTTCTTCCTCTAATTGCATTTTTTCCTCATGAAATCTGCTGAAGTCCTCAACAGCCCCCCATTTTCTATGCCTGAGTGTTATGGTTTTGTGACAGGTACTCTTCTTTACCGGAGGTATCTCTGTGCTATGGGTTGTCTGCCCACCCGTACACCAGTTTTGGGTTGCAACAAAGTACCGTAAAGGCATTTCAGCAGTAATTTGCCTCAGAAAAGCCTGAAAGGGGAACAGACATATACTTTGTTGACTTTGAATATGCTTTTTGCTTTTGTGTTTGTACATTCACAAAGGTTTTACTTACCTCTTCTCGAAAGGATGGCAAACATGGCAAGGGTTACAGGCAAAGCTGTCCAAGGTGGTAATGAGTGTCTCCCTTTCTTTCAGTGCTTAAATGTGCTTGCCATTGAATAAAAATCTTACTTCATTTTACGGCGTGTGAAATGCTGTACTTAGGTTCACTTTTCTGAGGAAGAATGTATGTACTTTTTTTTTCAGTAGGATAATTAAAGACATGGAATCATGAAGTAGATGCTGCTGGATGGAAAAGGAGTAAATAAGCTACTCCTTCTATGAACTATTAGCTTCTGTGGGCTAAATTTATGTAACACCAATAGCTAAGGATATTAATGGTGTTACATTTTTTGTTCATTCAGTTTTGAGCATATGTAGTGGCACGGAGTTATGGCTTAATTAGCTAGATGAATAATGTCAGAAATATTGTCAATTATCAATATGGTCTTCATCTTTCTTTAAGCCCCAACTGGGAATCCAGTTCCCAGTGACATCAGCAGTTGCCGTGGTGAACTTTCAGAAGCTAGTCTTTAATCTTTCATTAAATCACAGGCTAGGAAAGCAGACATGAGGACTGAGATGAGAAAACGTGCATCTGCCGCATTGATGTCTTCCCTGAAAAATAGAAAAGGCGTGCGTCTGTGTTTTTTGAAAAAAAAAAAAGATAATTTGCTGCATTGGTGAGCACATTCTCAGCCACTTGTATTGTCTAAGCAACACTATGAAAGAAGAATTTGCAGAATGTAAGCAGAGATGAGATGGGTGGGGCTTGGGAGCAGCTGAAATCGAACATGACACTGGGGCCTGAATATGATGAATGGCAGCTCTGTTATCCCACAGGGTTTGAGGATGGAGGTAAGGGTAGCAAGTTTAGCATCTCTTCTGCTAGCTACACTGGGCTTTGGCTGGACATTTTTCAGAGCAGCAGGCTGTGATCTTAAGTTATTGTGCAGGAGGGCACTGGAGAAAACTCCGTGTGAGCTACCAGCACAGAGTTGATGTTTGAACTCATTCTCAGGCTGACACATAGGGAGAAAAAGAATGGGACAGAGGGTAGGGTACTTTGGGGCCCATGTGAGGCAGGGTGTGTCTTCTGAGAAACAACTCTGGGTTGGGAGGGCAAATAGAAACTGGGTTGTGACTGACAAGCTCCCAAGTGTTTGGTGTACTGAGCTGAGATTGGAAAAGTAGAAGTATCTGTGTCACTATTAAGGGACTTAAAGGTGGAATATTAAAACTTTGATTCTGCAGTTTCACCAGTGTGCTCCTCTGTGTGAGAAGGCAGGGCCAAACTCCCCAGAACAGCAGTTTGAGTCAATATGTAACTGTCTCATTCTGTGCTATTTTGTCTAATAAGAGAAAATGCTTCTTCACCACAAAGTTTAATGTGCTTATGTCATTACAGCACTGTGTCTCTAAGAATCATCATAGTAGCTGTTGTTGGCACACGTCTTCTCAGCAGTTTGTTTCTGCCCAGGTCTTGGTGTATCAATGCAAAGCTCTTTCCCCTCTATCTTTGTCCTAAATCAGTCCTGGCCCCTGTATGGGGAGCCAGTGCTTCTGTGTGTTTGTTCACTCAATGGCTGTTTTGTGGAAAGAGAGTACAATTGCAATATAGTATTTTTTTTCCCTAGAGTAGAAATGGAAAATAGGAATTTTACACTTTGGAAATGGAAAAAAAAATTAAACAGGCAGTTGAGAACAGAATTACAACTGCTTTGTTCTATTTTGCATTACTTGAAAAAAACCCAGAAAAGCAGAATCTGGAGGATCTGGTTTGTTGGGGTTTTTTTTAACAGATTTTAAGGTTGGGATTGATTTCCTTTAAAGTTATGAAGTCTTACTCACAAATCTTCTATGCTTTCCCTCAGGCTTTTTATTCCTGGAAAGGTTTTTGACAATTTTAAGTTAGCCAGAAGAAGTACACTAAGCTGTAATTTATGTTGCCAAGCATTATTTCCCAGGCCCTGCCTTCTCACACAGAGGAGCACACTGGTGAAACTGCAGAATAGAATTATCTTTGCTCAGGTCACAAAAAGAGAAGCTGTCTGTGAAAGCACCCTGTCATGTGTTCCTACTAGCACCAAGTTCACACTTACGCCCTTGAAAAATACCATTTGTGTGGATGACAGACTGTCACAAGGCTGGGACATAGGTTATTGCTGTGAGATGAGAGCCTTTTGGCGTTCTTCTGAGTCACTGGCACCATCTGTCCCTCTTCCTGGGGTAAGGCCGGATGGAGTGAGTAGAGCTCTGGCATGCTGTTCAGCATTTTTATTTGGCATTCCTGAGCTTGCATCAGCCGTGGTCTGATGGGAAGGTTGGTGTGGGATAACTTGTTTTGTTCCGTGTTCTGCAGGAAACCCCAGGCATAATCTGCTTTGATTCACATATTGTATTGCAGGAGACATGTTTTGCTGCAAAGCAGATGGTTTCAAAATGAATGTTTTTGCTATTAATGCACTGTATTGGGCCAGGTGCTGCTTGCTTCTCACCCCTCCTGGTTCAGAACTTTGATTTTCTTTTCAACACACAATGAAAACTTAAAAGGAATTCGGTCAGGATTTACATAGACCACAATTCTCATCACCCAGCTAGTGTCAGCCTGGTTTCCTTCTCTCTGCTTGTATTTGGTGGACAACGTGCTCCTGTCCTTTTCCTCTTGGGTTTGGTCCTTTCAATATGGACTGAAATTCACAGCTCTGGGCTCATCAAACCCATATTGATTAAAAAACCCCTAACCCTTAGATAGAATAACTTTTAGGCAACACAAAGCATGGCAGTAGAGTATTAAAAAGAAAGGGGTCGGGTTCCCCACAACATTGTCTGTGGAAATACATAGTAAGTGTTGGTCTTGCAGTGGAAGCCATGGTGTTAGAGGAGAATGGGAATTTACAGATAAAGCCAAAGCTGTGAGTTTATTAGCTGAGTGTTTTGTGAAGATTGCTGCAGCACTATAGAAAATAAAAACTGAGTATAGTTGAGCTTAGTGCTGTTGGTGAGCTTTCAGACCAGTAGTAATGTTGGGTGAGGCTTGTCAGTGATGACACAAGAGTTGAGGTTATGTGCATTTCGCCACAGGAATGATGCTAAAATGCACATATGAAAAGGGAGTTCTCGAGGGTTGATGTTCAGTATGAAGTGAGCAAGGAGTAAGAGCTGAAGTCTGGCGGAGGGTGAAAGGTGAAACGTAGCAATGGAATCTGGAGAGGACAGTTTGCATGAAAAAGGGAGACTGTGGAGCAGGCAGAGAAGATGGTTAATGCAGCAACTGAGGGCATCCTGTTTCTTCAGTATTAACTGTAAAACAGAGGGTGGGAAGAACGGCAAGTTATTTTAGAGTGAAATGTACTGTAATGCATTTATATGCTAAAGAAAAGGAGCTGGAAGGGTGAAAATAGGATTCTGTCACTGCAAGAAAATGTCATCAGGAATAGAATTAGAGGAGTTTGTGCTGGGAAGTCAAATTTCCATGTTGTTTCCCAGGTAACAGGTGAGTGTGTTGAGGGTGGGAGAGGTCCAGGCTGTGGAGTGGGACTTGGCAATAGTGGTTCATCTTTGTGTGTACTGTTTGTTTTGCTCTCATTTTCAGAGTCCTAAATTAGATCTAATTTCCCTTAGTGTTACATAACAGTGAGTCAAACCCAGCTTTTAAACATCTTTAATTAGGTTTAATAATCGGATTTCTGGTTAAGACATTTAAGGTGATGAACACCACCCCCCATCCTTGCAGAAAAACATTCAAAGGTTACCTGCAGTGAGTGTGCAAGTGACTTCCACCAACACTGATCCAAACCCTATTTCCTCTTGAACTAGAAAGGATGCCCTGGTGCAGGAGGTCCAAACTTTCCCATCCATGAGGCTGATGTCTTTCTGTGTCTTTATGTTTTCTCTTCCCCTATGCCCATCTGCAGGCTCCTGCAAGCTCTGGTGCAGCCTCCTGCACTTCCAGAGTCCTGCAGCTTTGGAGAGTTGGCAGCGGTTGCCTGCCCATGGAGATCATCAGAGTTGGTGTCAATTTGATGTGGATTTAAACAAAGCTAGGCCTGCCAGGTTGGACAGAGAGTTACTTGCTTGAATTTCAAAATTTTGACGTCTGGTTTGATTCTTGCTTCAGGCATTATTTCAGAGAAAATATCATCTCTACCTGGCTGGGAGCCATGTCCAGGGCAATGAAGTATGATCCTCACTGGGAATACTTTTCATCTGCAGCAGTGGTAGATAATGCACGTAGTTGTGCACATGCTCTGATACTAAATAACATCTGTACTTGTTATTGCTTTGTGCATGTGCTGAAAACCACATACCAGTATGATAGATACGGATCAGGGAAGAATCATATCTTGTGTGGACTGTATAAAACTATATACAGCCTGCTAATCATGTAACAGAGCTTCTGTTTTATAAACTTCATGCTCTAGTGGAATGCAGTTTGCAAGGTTTTTGCACTGATGCTGGGTTATATTAATCTGTCAACTTGTTTAACGATAGTGTTGTAGAAAAGATAATTTATTTTTGTGTGAACACATCTACATCTGTATTTAATTTATTGCCAAAAATACCCAACACAATGAGGGAGAGCTTTATTCCAAAGATATAAAATACTTGCAGATTGATTTTTTTTCCTGTGCAATGCAAAACCATGCAAAGGTCTTGATCACGTATTTATTTACCATGAATTCAGCTTTTCTGTTAGCCTAGCTCCTATTCCCATTGGGGCTGTGTTGTTTACACTGCTGATGATAGGAAATAAGTTATTTTTATTATATTCCTATGAAGCCTCTTTCACAGAAAAAACATTCAGTAGACACTCAGTAGTGAAGAACTATTTCCAGACAGGTACATTGTTTTGAAAAAGGAGTATCTCATAGCCCAGATGAGTTACTGTGTAAAACCATCAGAAATAGCTATTACCGTCAACATTTACAAACCTGTATATGGATTAGTATTTACTTTGGATTTATTAGTTGTGTACTCAGACTGGGCTTGAGTCTTATCTGATGTAGAGTCCAGCTCCTCAGAGGCAGTGAGTTAAGTTACTGTAGCTGAGGTTCTCCAAAAACCCCTGCGTGCTCTCACCCAATCTGCTGGTCAGTGAGCAATGATGTCCTTCACTTGGAGTGATATTCAGATCTAGTCTCTTCTCCTTCACTTTTCCCATGTACCAAGGTTGTTATTGATCCCAGTCTTTTAAGGTTTAAACCCTGAAGTTACCAGCTAAGTAATGGCAGAACTTACTTAGTTACATAACAGTTACCTTAAAAATAAATGATGGTACATTGCTCAGTGGAATTGAAAAGGAATCGTGATGCTGAAGACCTGATGGCTAAGAAAGTAATAATTACACATATTTTACTTGGAGAATTATGTCTTGCAGCCATTTCTAGTCACCATTTCAGACTATACGGAATATGGACAACAGAAGTTTCAACAGATAGGATATGAACAGAGGCATTTGTGTGGCACTAATTTTTTGTAGAAAAGGCTATTCTGTAGAAGTCACTGCAGTGGATGAAAACAGTTCTCAGGTCTCCTTAATATGTATTTACGCAATAGACCTCATAGTGCTTGAGTAGCCACTCTGTTTAATTAATTGTATTTAAAAGGTTTATTCTGTGTAAAGAATAGGATTTTAAAAGCTTACACTTGAAAGTGAGTATTTTTCTTTTGTATGAGGCATAATAATTTAAAATTACTTCATATTTTCCTGAGTTTCTTGCTGTTTTATAATGGGAAACTGCCAGTGGAGAACTCTCTAAGAGAGTGTAACTATTTACTAGTAAAATAGTGATGCCCAGGGCTGCTCTCTCATGCCATGTCCTGACTATTTATATTTTTGTTGACCTAAACAGATTGCTACATCCAAAGAGCATCTTGGAAACAGTGCTTGTTTTGTGTTTTCCTTCCTAATTGTTTGGGAGAGGGATAGGTGGCTATGACTTACTCTAATAGTTTCACAGTATAGATAATTGAGTTTCTCCTCCATAGATGTTTCTGTTAATTGTGCAGTATAGATGCTGCTTGGGATTTTGTAGAATATTATTTTGTGTATCTTGATATATTTTTAATGGTATGTTTTATTAGGGAAAGGCCTGTCTCTGTAGTCAGAGATGATAGAGCATAACTGATACAATAACATGGTGCGAGTCCACAGTGAGTTCAAGTGAGTGCGCTGTATGTGAAGGACTTTGCTTTGGAGATCTTTGCACCCACCCTTGCAGGCTGGTGTTGCAGGACTGGAATGTCACAGAGTTAGTTGAGCTCATCAGACCCACTTGCTATTAACTCTTATCTTCTCAGTGTTAAACATTTGTAGTATTGACACGATCACGTCTTGCATCAGATAAGTGGTCATGTTTTTCAGTTCTTGGTGATGCTTTGAGGCAGTTGAATGCTGCTGTAAAAATGTTCACGTCAGCTGAAAGTATATAGAGAATTTAGCTAGGCTGAATGAGATTCTTCAAGTTGTTGTTTGACCAAGACATTGAGGTTAATGCTTCTACTTCTGCAATGGCACCATGGGACTTTATACAACAAAAGTCGCCAGGACCCTTAGTTGCTTTTTTTCTGCTGAAAGCTGGAAGCTCCAGTGAGCACACCAAATGTTCAGTTGTGCTGGAACTTAGGGGCAGGGTTGAGCCAGAGGAGAGGAACCAATTACTGAAGTGACAAAAACCACTGGGCAGCTCTGTGGTGCCCACCGGAAGGTTAAACCTGCATGGCCTCATTTTGCAGGTGGGGTCTGTCACAGTCACAGGACTGGGCGATGAAGTATGCAGCGCTGCAGCAGCTCAAAATAACAAAGCAATCTGTTTGAATACTGAGGGTGTCTTGAGACACACAAGATAGTGCTTGTGTCATATTTATTTCATTACATAACTCTCCAGATCTGCGTGAAATTCGATTTCTGATCCTGGTGTAACCTTGTGTTTTGTATGATCACAGCAAATAACAGAATGGAATCTGTTAGTATAGGTCCAAGAACTGGCATTCCTATGCACAAAAACAAGGGCACTGTTGTTCTTTTAAAAATTTAAACAGAAACATTATAACTTTTTGATCCTACAGCCTTTCTAGGAAGAATCACAGATTTTCCGTAAAGACTAAGTTAAAATGTTCATGTAAAATGTCTGCTTTTTAGATATTTTTTTTATTTCCATAGAAAAGTATAAAATGGGTAAAAACTGAAATGTTTCATTTTGGCAAAGCTGCCAGTATTGAGTGGAGCATTCAGACACTTCATGTCCCCATTTACCTCTAGGCTGTATCTGTTCCTATCTCCAGGAAAGACTACTGTGCACTGTAGGAAAAAATATTTCAACCAAATAACATTGTCTTTGTAAGGAAATGAAACCTTAGAGCATTCAGTTCTACTACAGCTTCTAGGTCAGTAGCAATAGCTAGCAAGCATTTTGAGATAATTTCCTGCCCCCCCCTTTTTTATATCTACCTTCTTCCCCACCATCCAGTGAACTTAAATTCGAATGTGTTGCCTTTGCATTTTGTATACTGGCAGATTTAGCTGTTGCATTCTGGTCACAGAACACTTAAATATTCATGCTGCTTTTAATTTTAGTGCTGAAAGACTGAAGTGGATATGATGATGCAGGAATTTGGGTTCAGAAAATGGAGGACTTTTTAATGCTTCGGCTACATGTCAAGATTTATCAGCCAGACTCCAAAATGAGCCAAGCTGACTGGAGTACTGCTTTAAATGATCTATTTCAGTAAATACACAGCCAGGATCTTTAAATGGCTAAGCATACAGCTGGTTTCTGATATCTAGAATGGGGCTTGAAGTGTTGTTTATTCAGGACGAGAACAGGTATTCTAGATATAGAGTACTGCATTTGACACATATACACACAATAGCAGATTCCTTTGCCTGATTTGCCAAAAATTAGGGTAACAAGGCAACATGTTAAAAATTATATCATGGCTATTCCAGGTGGGATTTATTACATTTAAGGGAACTTAAATGAATTATCTGTGTGTTTCTTATTTCCCTGTGTGCTGGCAGTAGGCAGCCCCTCTCTCCATTGCCAGCATTTGACACATTAATTGGTCCCTTGCTTGATCTGTTTTCCTTTTTGTTTATGTATAGCTTATTCTAGTGCTTTCCCTTTTTAATATGGTAACATCAAATTTTCTCAAGGTCTGTGAACTAGTGTGGATTAAAAGTCAAACAGCAGCAGCTCTAATACATAATTGATCTACCAGTAGGGCACAAAGAACTGATTCTGGTTCCTAGATAGAAAATGCCTTCCTTTTTTTTTGTCCTATGCTGATAGTCTGAGCTTTTAAATCTGTTTTAATTTAAAGTAAATAGGCTACTGGAAACTAACAAATTATCCACGTTAATTAATTATTTAAGAGATGAATTTGATGTTAGAGGCATAATGATTTTTAGACACAGAGGCAAATACACTCTATTTGACATGTTCCTTTTAGATGTCTATGCAGTTCTGTTTGTGGGCGATTGAAAATATCCTGTGTCTAGCAAATGTATATTTTGGGTCTGTATTTGTTTCTTTCTGTGACCCCGCATCTGTTAGTACTTAACAGAAGATTTTTGTTGCCTAAACTATTTCTACAGGTGCAAGAGCTTTGCAACATTGCCTCCAGATACCCTCAACAACAGCATCCTTTTGTGAATGGACAGGTTGTAAAAGGCCATGTCTGCTTACATTAACATTGGCAGTGATTTTGCTTCAGCTTGTCATATGTCGCTTTTCTTAGTTGCTGAGGAATGACTCTTGGCTGTTCAGTTAAGCAGAGTTAGAAGGGTTTAAGGTTTAGAGTTTAATGATATTCTCACTGAAGTGAGGAGTTTTGTATTTTCAGGCTCGTTTTGAGGTGTTTACAGCTGTAGCATGGATGACAGGTGGATGATGGTTTCACAGTTGTGAGACTAATAGCATGTATGTGCCGGATGGCATGGTGCAATGCATTGTGTGGTGCTAATGGATGGGAAGTAAGAGGCAGCCAACAGGGTGTCTTTGCCTTCCATTAAGTCCATTCACGCATACCGTGTGTCATCATTCCTCCACTGGAGATTTAATTCTCTGGTTAGCGCCAACCACTAGCACTGCAGTGACAGTAATACAGGAAAGCAGAAAATTTAAGCCATTCTGTAGAAGAGGGCTGCAAATCAGAGTGTGGCCAAATCAGCAAAGTAGAATGGAAGGAGAGGGAAGAAGGACCTTTTTGAGCACATAGTTATGCTGTCTGTAAAAAATGGGTTACACTGTTTGAGTAGATTGCATTGGACTTAAGATGCTGCAATTTGAGTAATGTTTTAAGAGCAATAAACTTTTTACAAACTCTAGCTACAAACATCTGAAGATGGTACATATGCAAAAGCAGTATCTTTTGTTAATTATTTGGAAAAAGACATACTTTCAGATGCAACTGCCCTTTATAAGGTTGTGCTCTATGGCAAACTTTGTGCTCTGTGGTGAACTTGCCACTGGCTGCCACAAGAGAGAAGCCCCGAAGAGGAGATACAAGGACTCCCTGAAACAACATCTCGGCCTCGGCCATATTGACCACCATCATTGGTCTACTCTGGCCTCCAATCGGGAGACATGGAGACACACTATCTATAATGCTGCTACTTCTTTTGGGAACACACGCAGAATCATTTCTGAGGAGAAAAGACAACGCAGAAAGAACCGAGTCTTGCCAATACCGCCTAAGGAGACTTTCCGCTGTGCCCTTTGCAACCGGACTTGTCTATCTCACATTGGCCTTCTTAGCCACCAGTGTGCTTGCAGCAAGCGTGGGTAGAGTCCTTCTCTAATCTTCGTTCATGAAGCCTCGCCATGATGATGGAGGGATAAAAGCATAGCAGTAAACTGTCAGTTCCAAAATGGAAATCAAACTTCTTTCCTAGAGGTTTCGTTAATGAGTGAAGTTAGTATGAGTGTTGCTGAGTTTTTCTGGTCTGTGAGCTACCTGTATTGTCCTCTGATATTACTGAAAATCTGGGCTCACAGGTATGTCTTGAGCCAGAAATGGAGGAGCAGGTCATTCCCAGCCTCTGTAAACTGGGCCTGCTCATTGCTGTGCAGGAAACTTGGCAATGGCTAAGTTTTGTAAATCCTGGTTCAGAGAGTGTGATGCGTGAAGTGTCAGGGTTTTCAGGTAAGGCAAACGTTTGTTTAGGTGGAGTAAGCCATGCACATTTTCGTAAGCCACTTGTGATGAGAAGATGAGTGACCTCTGGCAAGCCAAGAAGTTTGAGTGCATTACATAGGGTAAATATTAACATCTACCTGTAAATCAGTTTTTTATTTACCTAGAGAAGTCCGTCATCACCATCGTTACTTTGACTGGTGATGAGCTTCAAAAATAGCACAACTTTGGGAAGTGAAGTGATTTGAAAAATACCAGCTAAAAAGACCACATTTAACCTCAGTGATTTTATATTTTTCGTCAGTGTCTGACTTGTTTAGAACTGTGTGATCTTATGTGATTTCCTTATGCCCAGAAGTACCTTCTATGTTTGAGTTTGTTCCCCTGGCCTTTGGTCCTATCACTGAGCACCACTGAGATGGGCCTGGCTCTGGCTTCTTACACAATCCCTTCAGGTGTTTATATGCATTACTAAGATTCCCCTGAGTTTTCTCTCCTCCAAGATGGACATTCCCAGCTCTCTCAGTCTCTGCCCATATGAGAGATGTTCCAGTTCCTTAGTAATCTTTGTGGCCTTTTGCTGGACTGTCCCCAGTATGTTGCTGTCTGCTTTGTACTGGGGAGCCCAGCACTGGACCCAGTATTCTGGACAGTTTCAGAGTTCAGTTCTTTCCTCTGTGGGTATCCATGTAATGTGAACTGAGGCTACTGTTAATTTATCTTGCTAAGAAGATTCATTTGGGTTTTCCACTTCTATCTTAGAAAGAAGAGATCTGCATTTCTGATTTTGAGCTTCCAGCTCCTTAGATATGAATTTTCAGGAGTTTCAAAAGTGTGATTTTAGGAGAGATCCCGCTATCACATTTCTTCATTACTGGTATATCCTGATAGCACAATATTATATATAAATATATATATATATATTTATATAAAATAATCATATTAGTCTTGTCCTAGATATGTATGATAAAACATGTAACTGTTTATTTGTCCAGTTGTTGTGAATCTCTGTTTTTACTAATGGAATTTCCTCTGTAGGTAATACAGAGGCAGCTATGTTTATATGGCTTGACAAAGATAAGGGGTTAATGTGTGAAGTTAGAATTGTACAAAAGTGATTTATGGTCCTCTAGAGTACTAACTTGAACAATCTCCCTCAAACAATGTTGAAATTCCCCAGACTCCCAGGTGCATTTTACATGTGTGTACCACCAACAGTGGTTCAGGAGTGCAGAAGAGGGAAGCTGAAATGGAGTTAGCATGTAGGAAACCATATCTTTTCAAGCACCTTTGTAAAGATACTGCTCAGTGTAGCTGAGCAGTTCAGACTGAGGCTTTCTTGGAGCTGAAAGGCTAAAATAAATCTTCATTCCATACTATGACAAAGACATCTGAACACTTTTTGGAACTGGAAATAGTTTTGTACTGTGGGGAACTGACCTCTTGAAACTATGTATGCTGCACAGTTCATGATACCTCTGCTTTTAATAAAATATAATATTAATGGACCTCAAGTCAGTTATTCAATTTCCCCAGTAATTTAAAGCTTAATTATGCTGCATTCTGGATCTCAGTGGCTATCCTCAGCTGATTTTTCTTAAATCACTATCCTCCAATTTTATGGTTCAGTTCAATTCTCAGGACTCTCATTTGCATGGAGTGACAGATTAAAATTAGATGGCTAAAATGATTACTGCTTTTAGTGCCTACTGCAGTGATGGAGATTTATTCCTCCTAGTATGAGGAAACATATGGCTCATGAAATAACTCTTGAAACACTAGTTTTCGGTTTATTGTATTATTGTAAATTGAAATTTATAAATGGGTAGTCCAATTTTAATGCATCCTGTCTGCATTTTTAGAGGAGCCTTGTAAAATAAAATTGTAGGCACCAGTTTAGAATTTCTCCATTTCCAGGGGAAAAAAGTGAATATTCTGGTAGAAGAATCGGTATCTTTTAACTCAGTAACTTGTTGGCAATGCAAAGCTATGGAATGTTATTTGAAAATGTTCATTTTGTGCAGTATCTCTGTTCACCCTATCCATCTGCAGATCTGTGCACCCCATTGTGCAGTATCTCTGTTCACCCTATCCATCTGCAGATCTGTGCACCCCATTGCCTGGACAGGTTCAGTTACAGCTTCTTGCAAATTTTGACAGAAGCCAATCCTGAATTCAAGATCCTTGGGCTGGCTCTGGTTCTTCTAGGAGATTGTCACTTGGGATGATATACCCAAAATATATGGAAGGCATAAGATTTGGTATTTATTTACCCTATTTGAGTTTAGGTCTGCAAAATCTGTCTTGACATGTGACTGTAAAACCTGGGCCCTCCATGTGGGAATACTTTATAGTTCTCTTTCCTTGCCCTCCTGTGCAAATTTTGAAGAGGGACTAGAGAAGGAACAAGATGAATATGTTTTTCTCTTGTTCATCATAGTAATTTCGTGATATCTCTCCCTGAATTACTTTTTAATTTAATCTCTACTGCTCCTCACTTCCTTCTTATTTCTGTGGTTTCTGCCTTGTCACTGTTTCCTTCAATCCTTGTCTTTACACTATCCTAGAGTTTCCCTTTCTTTCTTCTACTGTGGAGAAAATGTGAGGTAGCACAGGAGATCACATTTAGGTTGAATAAAACAGAACAAATAAGTGTAGCTCCCCTAAGGCAATTCTAGATAAGGTGCCTACTCACATTTGCAAGTGGTCAGGCACGAGGAGGAGGGGTGGTGTCTGATAACTACTGATGCTCCTCTTTGAAACAACCTCAGGCCCATGGGAGGCTTTCTGCATGATGAAAAGCATTATGACAGTAATCCTGTGGTCAGCAGTTGCAGCAGAGACCAAGGGCTGTTTGGGCATCAGGGCAGTCTCACTGCCTAAAAGAGGGTGACCTCAGGAGGGGGGTGGTATAAGCTGAGATGCTGGTGTGGCATTTCAGCTCCTGCTATACAGTCCCTGGCCAAAGACTTCTGCCTTGAGGAATTTGAGTATGGAATCCTTTATGAGCAGTAATTTTCCCCATTATTTTTATTCCACCAGTTTATGAAAGTATTGTTACTATGTTTATGCACAGCAGTTAGCAGTACAGTGTTTTTTTTAATTTGTCTGTAATCTTAATCTGATAAGACATTCACAAGCTGCGTGGAAAACAGACTCTTTTTTTTTTTTTTTTTCCCTATGGGAATTTCCATAGAAGAAAGCACCCTCTGATAATTGCCTATTGTAAAGAATGATTTTCATCACAAGATAGAAAACACTGTATAGTATAGAAGTATAGAAATATAGAAGAATCTACTTCTGCCCTCTTTCTTACTGTTTTTATGGCTTTGCTGATTTGGAAAATAGCATCAAGCTGTACAAAGTTTTGGATTTTTTCCCCCCTTTTTAATACCTCACGTTCCAAATGAAGTGTTACTTAGAATTAGAAAAGAGACAGTGTTGATAGTTGAAAACAGAATTGTCCTTGGAAAACAGCATTTTTCATTTCCTCTTCAAAATTAAAGCCTTCATTTTTCAAGGTTCAAACTAAACAAACAAGCCAAGGATCAATGCTCAAAACCCCAAGTCCCTGTCAAAATGAGCAAAAATTGCTAAAATAATGTCACAATTTCTGATTAAAACTTAAAAAAAATCAGATTGAAACCTATTGAAGTTAATTTGCAAAGTAATAAAGTAATTCCAAATTAAAATGAGAGGTTTTATGCAAAATATTTTCTTTATCAAGCCCATCTAATTAAAAAATTGAGAGTGATATCAGCCCTTTATAGAAATAGTGGAAGCACAAAGTCTTCATAGATTTTAAATTTTATTATATTTATATATAAATATGCAGACACATGTGGTCAGATGGCTTTTAAATCCCACCTAATTAATTTAAACAATATATAATTTTTATGAGTAGCATATTGAAATGAAAGATGGAAGATTGTTTGAAATTAAAACAGATACTTTAGCAAAAAGAGCAATATCCTCACTGGATGGATACCATCTTTCTTCTCATCTCATTTAGTTTAACATATTTCTATATGAGCTGTAAGATAAAATGACTAATAGAAAGGAAGAGGACTGCGAAAAGTCAAATTGCTTCACTGGAAGCTTCTTAGCAAAATGACAACATGCAGTTTTAGATAATTAATCTTATTTTGTAGCAATGTCACTGAATGATGTTAATTTGCCTTGAGGTAGTGCACTTTTGGTTGAACACAGTAACAAAAATTTACTTGGGCACTTTTGTTTGTCTTAGAAATGGTTCAGCATTGTCTAATAAAAATGAAAAGCTCGGACTAGGAGAGAACAACATCGTAGTCTTACAGATGGAAATCACTAGTGCAGCTGTTCCAGGGATCAAGCAAAATTTCACCACCGTTGATTTCTTTTTAGATCTGAACCTTAAAGAGCCTTAACAGAGACAGACAGAGGGAAAGTTTCCCATTGTTAGACAACCTAAAGCTTAGATTCCTCATAATTTGCTAATTGGCTCAAAATGAGTTAAGGTTGCTTATTGGTCCCCAGCCAGGCTTGTTGAACATTTGATGATTCAAAGCTGTCTACCACTTTCCAGTCTAGCTGTGTTCACGGTGAGCTTGCTGTCATTTGTGTGGGTGTCAACGTTGTCCTTTATTTTGAAAGGGTCTTTCCTGACCTGTTGTTTATTCTCCCTAGTGTGTTTATAGATAGTGTATGACTCCTAGAGTTTGTTTTCATAAACAAAACAATCCAAATTCTTTTAGACTCCACAGACTGGCTTTCCAGTTTCTTAATAATCCTACCCTCACCACTGGATAGGGTCCCAGTGATGTCTTGGGCACAGGTGATCGATCTTGACACACAAGTTGTTTTGTTTTGAGACATTGCAATCACCCATGTCATGGATGGATGCTGGCAGGAAGTTGAGTATTAGGAATGACGTTCAGTGAAAGTTACAGTTTGGGAGCAAGATGGGTGTCCTTTCCTGGTGTGGACAGCAGTGACTCTTGGTTCCTGTTAGTACTCTCGAAATACTAAGGAAGTGAAATACTCCTTCTAAACAGAGCCCTTTCTTTCTGTGATTTTCCAAATTAACATGCTAAAAATTAAGTTTAGTCATGCTGCATTTTGCAGCAGACATAATGCCTCAGTTTCTTTCTAGTGGATCTTTCCATTATAAAGGTACTATTTTGTTTCATCATAATGATTAGTTTTTTCTCCATGAAGTGCTTGACTTTTTGGAATAGCTGAAGGAGAAGTCATGTAGTGTCTTAATAACTCTTAAGTCACATTTGAGATATTTGAACTTGCATTTTTTGTTATGAGGATACAATTTCTGCAGTTTTGACTTTGTAACTCTCTGTCATCTACAGATGCTGGGGCCTAATTATCACAGCACTCAAGTGTAGATTTAAGTAAGGTGTATGTGTGTGTTCATTATATTTGTTTAGACCGTCCTTTGAAGGATGTTTCTAGGCTGTCAGCCAACCTCAAAAATAACCCCAGAGCATATGTGCCCAAGCACTCTTGCAGTGTTAGTAAGTGGCAAGGTGGTTCCAGATGGTCTGTTTGGAGATGATGTGCAGCATTCTTGTAAGGCTCTGATGTGGCTGGGCTGCCAAGGCACCTTTGGGTGTACAGCGGTCCCAGCAGGTTCTGAGACTACACTTCTAAGAGCTGTGCAAACACATTTGACAACAATACTGACTTCAACTAGGAGGGCTACTTCATTAAAAGTAGACTTCAGAAGTTTAAATGTAGACATGATGCCCAAGGAGTAGAGAATGCTGTGGGCTTTAAGAAGTAATTTTTTTTTTTTTT
>VXAY01002812.1:840657-1038704 GCA_013399855.1 Oxyruncus cristatus
TAATTTTTTTTTTTTTTTTTTTGCATTCGGTAAAGATGAAAAAGTTCGGTCATTTTTATTATCCCTATGATAACAGTTCTGAGACCACTAAGAAGACCTCCACTGTTTTTTGGCAGGAATTTGGCACTTTGATCTCTTAGGTACTGTTGAAAATGTCATATACTGGTTTTGCTGTTATTACATGTGCTGTAAGAGTTTCTGTTTGCCACGGGACCCTCTGTGAAACCCTCTGTGAAACCCTGAGAGCTGGCTCAGGTGATGGCCACGCCTAGCGCAGGATGGAATGTGATGCCTGGCAAGTAGAAACCTGGCTGCTTAGTGTGTGCCAAGGCTGGTAGCAAGCAACAGCAGCTGGGTCCTTGGAGAGAGGAAGCAGGTTGTATAAATTGTGTTTGGCGGAGAGGTAAAACTTCTGGTGCTGTGGGTCTGTAGAATCTCATCATAAGAGATGGAAACCTGGTAAGGCAGTTTCCTTGGGATCATTCTCCAATACTGGCCACACTCTGGTTGTCATCCAGTCACGCAGACAGTAGTGAGGGGGTCTGCCTCTTCCTTGGCAGCTATTAATTGTCACTTGTAAGCCTTGTATCACAAGGACTGTGGTCCCTAATAGAAACTACTTCCTTGCCTGTGTCTATGGCATGGCCATGTCCCAAACTCTGCTCATCAGAGGCATAGGAAAGTTGTGTTCTGCTGCTTAAACAGAGGTTACAGTGAACACTAAGAAAAATCCACTCACAGTGTATATATAATTAGTTCTTTTTAGTGGATTGGTAATACCCCATCAAATTTATTACTTTTCTAGTCAGAAGCACAGCTTACTTCATGGCTGATCTCCATTTCTTACTGTTTTCTGGCAAGGGATTCCTTTTATTTAGAATTCATGTGATTCATGGGTTACGAGCTCTTCTGTTGAAATACAGCATGTCTGCAGAGGCAGTTTTGACTGCTACCATGCTTGTAACCTAATCTACATAAAACCCCACAAGAATCAGTGATTTGAAAGAAATTCCTACCTGCTGTTGGTGTAGGATGGCCATCTGTCTGGCAAATCCCCATGTGGAAGTCAGATGCATCTGAGAAGAGCCAGAAAACCTTCTGACACCTGTTTCTCCAGCAGATGTAGTTGCTTGCTGTGCTTTTTTATTTTCTCACCAGGTGCTTTTGAGATTGACCTTTAGATCTACTTTCAGCAGCTTTTGCATTCTAGTCCCTGCACAATGGAGTTCATTCTGATGAAATCACTCTTTTTTTTTCGGCACAAATTTTTGGGGTTCTTAATTACACCTTAGGAAGTGCTCCTGAATCTGGGCACCTCAATTCGGTCACAGGAGCTGATAAATGCCCAACTTCTTTAGTTCCAGAAAATGCCTTAAGAATCTGAAAAGCACTCAAACTGGCTTTTAAAATCAAGTGGCATCTTCTATTTGAGGATCATTCCACATATATTCATGATCCCCCATGTAAATGGTTTCCAAGATGCGGGAAAAAAAAGTAGAAGTGTCAAAGTGGTACTTTCTAAAGATAGTCCTTTTGTCTGCTGGAAATTTTATATCTTTATAAAGATGCAGAGCATTCTGAGCCCACATTACAATACAAATACCTTTGTCATTCTGCTCTGAATCTGTGTGTGTATATATCTTTCTACTGAGATCTTCTTGTTCACAAATTGTCCTCAGTTTCTGTGTGACTCTCAGCTCTGCTGAAACTTCTGCACCTCCAGTGTGTGCTCTTTTGTGCATGGTACACAGTGTGGAGCAACAGACTTCCTTGCTGGAGCAGCAGCCATGATAATCCAAATAAACACAACCTTTTGTAGATGAATTGTATCTCCTGTAACTAAAGGCTAAGGTGTCCTCTAGTGATTTAGCCTTCTTAATGGATTTGTTGGATCACTGTGATAGGGACATAATTTACTACCTTTTGTTCATCATAGGTTGTGCTCTCAAAATGGTATTTGGGGATTTACAATACTGAACAGGATGAATTACGTGTCCAATTATCAACCATCCTGTTTTACCTTTAGTCAGTGCTGACAGGAATTGGGCATTTAGCAAAATGACGCTTCTGCAGCAGTGTTTCGATAGGATTGTTTTATTTCAAGGCTGTTGTTAATCAAATGTTTCTGGAGAAAAACTGCAACATAGACTGTTTTTAGATTGCATTGACTGTTGTGCTGTAGCCAGCCAGATATGAGTGATGTGTGTTATAATTGTTATCCTCCCTGTAAATTATAGTCAAGACATTGCCTCCTTGATGGAAAATCTAGCAAGTTATTGCAATTTGGAGGCAAGTGGCATCCTGATGTAAAAAGCCTCTGGGTTAGGCGTCCCTGATAGTATGTGAAAGGAACCTTTGAGAGGAGTAAGTGACCTCTTCAGACTTCGTTATTCCCACAGGTCTGAACACACTTGCAGAACTAAAGAAGTTCTGTGAGCATGCAGGCACATGTATTTTTTCAAAGTATATTCGTATCTGGAAACATTTAATGAAATATTTCCTTCCTTCAGTTTCTGCCTTCTTTATCTGACAGTTCTCGATTGGCTGGTATAGCTTGTAATATTTTTCTCGGCCATGTTGTTGGTGTGTGCTGTTATGCTCCTAAAACAGTATGCTTCAAATGGTGTTTTGTGTTTTGTATCTTAGCTGCTGGAGGCTTCTATATGGCCTGCTGTCTTGTCTCCAGAGGAGGCAAAATAGGTCTATTGGCACAAAGGGCCCTGTCAGACCATTTGATTGCCTCCTTTTGGGCCTCCGATCCCACTGACCTGAAGCTGCCTTTACGGCATCCACACAGGAGGAGTAGGAGGAGGAGGTGTGGTTGGGAAGCACATCCTTGTTTGTACCTGTATTGTCAAATGGGAATTGCTGCTGCTGTCAGGAACCTGGTTTTCATCTAAGTGACTACCATGGCTACCTATAATGGGCCACGTGTTGAATTAGGGTTCAAACGAAAGCCATCAATTTAGTAAGTCTGTATACCTAAGAGGAGGTTCCTCACTGAGAAGGTTCTGACATAACCCATGAAAACAAAAAGAGACATGCATCAACTTCTCCTGTTTCCTCCTCTTTCCTCCTTCTTCAGTGGTGTAACTCCAGGCAATATAGGAGAGAGCAGCAGCTTATTGGACTGTTTGTGCATATGATCAACCAGGCAAAGACAAAATGAGGACACATGATGAATTTGGCAATAGTATTCCAGAATAATGTGGCTGCCCTCCTTAAACTGCCAAACCTTCTCTGGCATATTCTCTTGACTTAGAAATTGAAAATGCATATCAGGGAGTTATCTGCTCCTTGTGATTTTCTGCAAGAAAAAAGAAAATTCATTGCTTCAATTCAGATATGCTGTTCTTACATTTAAGTTCCCAGAAGGCCCCTGACTATGTGACAAGAATTACTGTCATGGATATTGCATAACAGTTTATGCATAATGTTTAATGCAGTCTCAGTTTTATGAAATATGGATAATATTGGAGACATTTTGGATAGTAGCTTAGATTTACACTTTCTTTTTAAGGTGGAAACAAGGGACAGTTTTAGTACTTTTCAATGACATGGAAGAGTTGCGATTGTTACTATTAAAAATGAATTAAATCCATGGAAGTGGAAAAGAGAAAAATATATTGCATAGATGGATTATGGGCAAATCATAAATGTTTAAAGCATTTCTGGAGGTTAGAAATGCTGTGCCTTTATTTGAATAGCATAACTATCTCAGCACACTTCCTCACTACTCTGTCCAGGGTGTTTTGCTTCTAGGCTGGAAGGTTGGAGCTCAGTTTAGAGGATACAATTTTGAATAATCCTTCTTCTTGTTAAAGTTTTATTATTAAAATGAAAGCATTTGGGAACAAAAAAAAAAAGATACTTGATGTTGATGCGTGTGCAACATATGTGTAGAGTCAGCTCACTTGTATGTATTTGTTTTGTGATTTACAGGACAGCTTTCCAGCTCGGTTTGGAGGAATACATTTCGTCAATCAGCCATGGTATATCCATGCCCTCTACACAGTTATACGACCCTTTCTAAAGGAGAAGACACGAAAAAGGGTATGGCACTGTTTAATTGTCCATTTCCTGTCAGTTGTCATCAGCAGACACATCATAGTCTAATAATGTAGATATACAGGAGATATCAGCTTGCTATTCTGTGTTGTAAAGAGTACCTTCAGCCGTTTTAGAAACTTATACAGCCTTATCCTTTAAGGACATAGTCAAGCAGTGCACTTAAACGTATTTTAAAATGTAAGCATATGCTTTATCCTGAAGGTTATGTAAAATTATTGCTAACATTACAGATTCTATTAAGATTGTATTCAATTCCATGATATTTAATTTCTGTTAAAATTATTTGTGTCTTTCTTTTAAAAACAGAGATAGAGATTACAGAGTCCTTCCCTAGTATGATTTCCTTGACATTAGTATGAGCTAAAATACCCAGCTGGTGTATAGTAGCTTGCAAATACTAATCTGGATGAAAGCAATAAAAGGAAATTTGTGTGCATGCGTCTGTGCATAAGCATGAGCAGTCTCTGAGACGTTGCTGAATTTGCAGCATTTGCATCAGTGCAATTAAATTAGTGTTTGCTGGTGATAGCATATGATATTATTTCTGTAACAGGAAATTTGTCATCCAGAAAAACACAATCAACATCATGTACAAAGACACTACAAAGAATGTGATGTTTCTGGGTTTTTTTTTATGGAATCAGCTCTCTAAGCAACTCTGTATTTTCTCTCCTCAAACACAATCTACAAGGCCACAATGATCCTTGATGTTTAGCTGTTTTTTATTAACAGATTATGCTTGAGAGGCCTCTGGTATTCACAGATTTTGAACTACAGAAGTCTTTTATGTAATATCTGTTATAAATATGCAAATGAAACCCAATTTTGCGGGATTCAGTTGCACTCTGTTGACTACAGCTTCAGCAAAGAACATTGTAGTGCCAGATATGTTTGAGGCCTTTTTAACTCAAGTTCTGTGTCTGCATAACTAGGGAGTAAAGTGCAGCTTTTTGGGTGTGTTACAACATCAATAATAAGTGACAAGGCAGTTGGACATGGGTCCTTTTCAGTTAGCATCTATATTTTTATTTAGACACCTGAATCAATGGCATATATTTTCAGAAACGCTCATTTTTTACAACTGTTTTTTGTCGATACTGAATACCTGTAAAAAGTAGTCAGATGGATAAATATTGATTTACAATTCAAAATTTAGTGTAAAAATGTGCAAGTTGTGACCAGCACATAAAATTTAGAATCAGCTTAAAAAAAAAATTATTAGAAGCGGAAGAAATGATTGTGAAAAAAACATCAAACCCAATTGTCTTTGAATTTGTCTTTACATTTCTTTATGTAAAGAATGTCTTTACATTTTTTTATTGTCTTTACATTTTTTTATCAGGCTCATTATTTATCTGTTGTCTTTATCCTGAATTATTTTGTATTTTCTTAACATCTGGTAGATTTGCAACTGATAGCTATATTTGGATAAATTCTGTACTAGGCATGTATAAAAACAATTGCTAAGAGGTGAAGCATTCAGGTGGAAAGGGACCATAAAACAGATTACTTTCACCATTCATATATGTTCTTTCACAGAAAGATTAAATTCCTTTCTGAGATGGGAGAAAATTTGCATGGTCATTTTATTCTTCCCATGTCCACAGCTGACTGCAAGATGGGCTGAAATAAGCAGTACAAGACAAACATATATTTGGTCTTTGTCTTTCTGCCTTTTGAATTTAACTCTTGATAAATCATACTAAGAGTATAGCTGTCCAGAGAAGTCCCTGCAAGTTGAAGTGAAATGTGAATTGGTAGCGGTTGATGTCTTGTGTGCATATCCCTGCCTGCCCTGTGGGGACCAAGAGGCAGGGGACAGCTGTTAAGAGGCAACATCCTGCTTTCCCTTTTTGGCTGCTTCTGTGTTAGTCATTTAAAAAGGGTCCAACACTGCCTTTGCTGCTGTTCAGTTGTACAAACACTTTCTAGCAGGGCACTGATGAGTGCCAGCTGGGACTTTCTTAGGCATTGTCCAGGAAAAATTTGGGGATGGCATGGACCAGTGAGCAGAATGGATGAGCTGAGCATATTCTGGACATGAAAGGAGTTCAGCCATATGGATGTGAACTGTGCCATGGCACTTGCTCTTAGTCCCAAAGGGTGAATTGTGGCCTCACTTACTCACTAATCTAGAGATAGTTGCTGTGAGCTGTCTGTGTAGCCATACTCAAAAGCAGACATTTCTTCCCAGTGGAAAGTCTACAGGCTTCTAGTGTCTGTGGCAGAAGGCTGCTCAAATCCAAAAATAATCTGTTGCTAGTGCTCATAGGTCACTCATTCCAGATCTCTGAGGAGAAACAATAAACATAAACATAAATACAAGTATTCATATACGTATATTTCGTACTGATATGCAGATATTTAAGTGTAAAGTACATATGAATATCAGTCTACCAAAACATTGATGGAAAATATCAAATAGTCCATCAACTATTTCCTCATTGTTGTCACAGAATTATTTTACTGTTATTGCTTACTTCATATATTGTCAAGTATAAATGGCAGTTATTAGTACGACTAGATTAGGGAAGAAAATCTTTCCAGTAGTGTTATCATTACACTGCATGATTTATCATATTTATAGAACTCATGGCTGGATGCCGAAAGTCATTATATATTCCTTAATGTATATGGTGAATATTATGTGTATTAATTATTTATGTTCCTAATTATTCACTTGATTTAATTCACAGAATTAGGGAGAGCAAATAACAAGAGATAGGCAGTCTGTCTATCTAATCTTCGGTCTATCTAGCTATCAGACATCAGTTCTTATCCTCCTTAAGTCCCTTGCCCTGCAAACATTTTAAGTCATTTATGCTTTAATCACTTTGAAGACTTCTGAACATAGTATGGCCATGCTTAAGGCAGAGGTGATGTGTGCCTTCCTCCTGCACCACTGTTAGCCCAACACAACCAGAATATTGGAACTGTACAGTATGCTCTAATAATGTCATTTGGGCTTGGATGATTTTTTGTGATACCCCTTTGTTTTTACCTTCATGGGTACATACAGATATTCCTACATGGTAATAACCTCAACAGCCTGCATCAGCTAATACACCCTGAGATCCTGCCTTCAGAGTTTGGAGGAATGTTGCCCCCCTATGACATGGGGACATGGGCAAGAACACTGCTTGACCATGAATACGACGATGACAGTGAATGCAATGCGGATTCCTACAACACTCCTGCAAAGGATACAGAAAAGGACCTCTCTCCCAAATCAATGAAAAGGTGAGTTAAAGGTACCGTGGTCTTCTGGTTTTGCTCTAAGGTTAACATTTGCCTTCCTCCTCTCTTGTGAAGGTGCATATTGTTTCCTCAGGCTATTATATACAAGGTCTGTTCTTTTTTCCCCCTTTTTTAAGATGATCACTGTTGATTAGGGACCATGGCCTTGATTATTACCCATGTGAGTTGTGAACTCAGTGCAGCTGATTATTTTGTGGTGCCATATAGGTCGTATATTGTCGACGCCTAAAAAGCTACATAGACACAGCTTAGTGTTGCTGCAGGGCCAAACTGAATCCCAGTGAGAACTTTTTTTATTTACTGATAACGTTACATTTTATCACACTTGGCAAAGGGATGTGCAAACTACAGAAAGAGGGGAATGCATGGAACTATTTACCACACAACTACACATTCTCCAAACTACACATTTTTCAAACTAGTCAAACTATTCACGAACCAACTGCAACATACTGTTACTATTAATTAACTAATCAATGCATAGCCCTTGAGTGGAACTACTATAAACAGTCCTTTTGCTTCAGAATTGCTCCTGATTTCAGGCATATGTAGCACATAGCACGGTCTCATTTCACTGAAGTTAGCAGTTCCTTTTCACTCTCATTCAGGCCCCAAGGTCACTTGCTGAATTCCTTGGTTGTCTCTGGAGCCTCCCACTGAACACCTGCTTCTGCTCCTACAGTATATACAGTACTGTGTTTGGAATAAGCTGAACCCCCTGTCTCAGCCTACAGTACTTATTAGAGAAACAGTGCTAGCTGGAGTGAGCCTCAGTGCAGAGGGTAAATTGGGGCCAATTATCCACCTGGGTGGTGAAAAGAGCTCTCATCTTCCTCCATCTCATAGCCCAGTATCCACCAGCCTGTAGGTGCCAGGACATTTACAGCATCTGAACTGTCAGTCACAGTGACTGCATACAACATGGGAAAATGTACTGAGGAGAACCAGGACAAAAATCAGTGCCAATTGTTATACTCAAGTCTGGTAAACATCCTGGCGTTCTGGTATTCTTCTCCTTGAGAAGGTACAGTATAATTGCTTGTTGTATTTTACCATTCAAGATGAAGTATAGGAAGAGGTTATTTACCTCTCCAGTAACTATGGAAGCAGTGAGTTTATTCACTTTAGAGGGGTGAACCTGATCCAAGCTTGCCACGGCAGTGAAAGAGAAAAGGTGATATTGAGGTTGTGATAGAAAAGGTTGAGCAGGGAAGCAAAAGTCAGAGTGCAACTCATAAGGAGTAGGCCTAGCAATGGATCAGAAGAGAGCAAACAGGGCAGAAAACAATATAGAAAGTCATTAAAATTAAGTCAGAATATGCTACGCTGGGAACCCAGTTTTAGGAGACGTCATGTGATGCAAAAGGGAAAGAGGCTCTGGAAGCAGATCAAACAGGATAAAATATTTTGAGATTCCTCAGCCAGGAAGATGATTTTGGATGGAATTGCATAGACTGGGAAGAACAGTGTGGTTTGAAAGGGAGATATTTTTGTGGAAACAGAGAGGAGATAACATGAGGTTGCCATAGGAATAAAAAAGAAAAAGAACAAACAGTGAAGTTTAAGGATTTTGTGTTGAAAAAACCTACAGTGCGTTGAAAGTGGGAAGTAGCAAGAAACTGATAGGAAGGAGCTAGGATAAGGAGAAGTTAAGAAAGGTTCTGAAGCTGTATGACAAAGATGTAATTAACAAAATTAATGGAGAAAATGGGACAGAGGAAAAGAGCCAGGGGAAGGGGAAAGGTGAGCAATACACTTAAATATGATTTGCATGTAATACAAGAATTATGAGACAATACAGAAGCTGTCTTTGACAGAAGGGTTGAATTAAGGAACTGAAATGCTGAAGTTTTACTGTTGTAACATGAAGTCACAAGAGTAAATAACTTCATCCAAGGGTGCAACAAAAAAAAAAAATGAGAAGACCTGTCACAAGTTCCTTTGGAGAAGACCCTTTGGAGCAGAGTTTTCAAGATTATTCTGGGCAAGCACATTACTAAACAGAAAAGCAGTGAGTTGACCAGATTCTTCATTCTTTCTGAAATAATTTTTATTCTCATTTAACTTGTGCTTGAAAAATCTTTCATACAGAATTACGCTTCAATGTAACTTTCAAATTGACATTCTTTCAGTCTGGGTGAGCTGACACAGTAGGTTACCTACTACAGAAAAATAAGCATGTTGAAATCTGTATCTACATAATATTAAGCTGAAATTTCTTTACCTTCTTTAAATTCTTTCTCGGTTAGCATACCTCCAGCACCTTCTGGAATCCTTGTTCCATGCTGTTGCATATAAAAAGTACTAAGTAGACTTACTGCGCTAGTACCAAGTAGTAAGATGGACAAAAAGTCCCAGAACTTTGTTGTATTAAGTACACAGACTGTGTAAAATACTAATAGAAAAGTTAAGATAAAATAGATGAACTATTTCATTAAAAATGAAATTTACCTTGGGTTCAACACCTGATGTGTTGTCTCTCTCAGTTTGAAACCACAGTCAGTATGGTATGTTAGTGCAGAATAGGATTTTTAACATGTAAAAACCATGACAGTAAGTCAGGAAAAGTGACTTACCTTGTTTAATTTGGCTTGCCATTTTAAAATTAGTTTACTGCTCTGAAAGAATGTCCTTCTTAAACCAAGATCCTACTGAGAATTCATTTCTTTCTTACTTATATTTTTCCCCCCATATTATATTTTTTACCCCTCTGACATTCCTCCAGATCTGCTTGAAGTTTTGGTGAATTTGATGACCTCACCTTGAAAGGAAGGTTGGCTGTGGGGAGTGTCACTGAAAACCAGGAAATAAACTCTCCAACCAATTTTATAGATTAGAAAGCTGACATTACTGTATTAACAGTGCTGGATGCATGGGGATTGCCCCTCAAAGCATGCATCTGCAGCAGCCTAACAGACGTGGGTATATTCATGCAACTAATATATATTAATCACATTTTTATTGCATATTGATTACATTTCCTGAAGAAATGCATATATGCTATTTATTTCTGTGGACTTATTTGGCTATGGTTCCAGATCTTCTAATGAATCTTTTCTCCTTGAGAATATCTCAAATATGTGGCCAGGTCATAAAGTACGTCTGTTATCATTCTTTGCTCTGACCCACAATCCTTATTCTCAAAACTAAGACACCTGCTAGTACATACTAATCAATGCTATAGGTAAATAAGGATGCAATAGCTGTCATAAGACTATTAGTCACAGATGTAGAGATCAAACATTGTTTACTCAAATTAAAAGGGTTTTCCAACATCTTCCCCCACTGTTGCATAGGCTCCCTTTAAAAAAAATATAACTTGTTTGGTGGTGGAGATAAGGAGGAATTAATCCCACCTGTAGCACAGACCTCTGGGGACATATTGGTATCACATGGTACCATTACAGCTGTTTCAGCAGTTAGATTTAGCCTGTAGCTGTGCTCACCTGGGGCTGTCAGGCTGAGGCACTGAGCTGGAAACTGCATCCTCTTCTCACCTAACCCTGCAAGGCAAATGTCTCTGTTGATAAACTTTGCAGAGTGTCTGTGTTTTGGTTCCTTACCTGTGCCATGGGTCTTCATAGTGCAACTCTGTCCTACTGTGTTTTCCTAGAATTTATTCAGTAATGTTTTTAAAGTTATTTGGGAGCTATAGATAGAACAGAGGGTGCTATAGACTTACATAAATGCTTTTCCTTTTCCATATCTTTATTTGTGAATTGCTGCTGAATGAAATGAAACTTCAGTAAGTTTCTATTTAAAACCAAATGAAAACTATTTCTCCTTCAAGGCATCTAGGCACCTGAGCTTACAAACCATAGATCAGGATTTGTGTAGTTCAATTTTCACACCTGCCTTGGCATCGGGGATTTTGGAGCCCCTGGGAATTTATGGCCAAAGCTCCCTTACTGGGAATTTGAGACCAGGTTTGCAGCCATTCCAGCTTCCTTTGAGTTCCCCGGATGAGAATTGGAAACCCTGACTGCTCAGTCATTGGCAGTTGAGGAAAAGGGTCAGTTTTAATACTTACATTCAGTTGGCAATCCTTTGAAATTAATATGCTTCCACAGCAATTTTTATCATGATGAACTGGATTTTCCATGAGTACAGCTTCCCACCAGCAAATTTTCAATCAGCTTTGCACTGGCACGGTACCTTGTGAAGATTTTAAAAAAGCATTTTAAATTCAGTGGTTTAGTTTTCTGCCTGAGGAACTGACTAGTGTTCAGGATGAGTGTTATTGTACAGTTTTAATTAAAAATTTTTAAATTGTGCTTACCACAAGAGAGACTGTCATATTTTAAAACTAATTTCTTGATTTCAGCATTAGTAGGAGAATGTGATAAATATTATGAGAAAATATCCTTGTTTTTAGAGTTTTCACCTAGGCTTTAAGTCAGATGTTTTTTCTTGTGTTTTTGTAAGCCTTCTTTGGGTTTCTGAGAAAGTCAGATTGTCTCCTGCTATCAGCCTCATTCATTGGTTTCATTGGATGATGCCAGTTTATAAGAGTGGAGGATTGACTCCATATATTTATCTTAGGAGAGTTTAGAATTCATAAAGGTTTTTCTCTGCACTGTAGCCCTCCAAATGGGCAAGTCTGTAGCAATGCTGCAGTCACAGTGTGCTTCCATTGATCAAAAATAGATGCCTGCATTGTAGAAATTTACAGATGCTCTTTAGCCATCTCAGATCTTCTTTACAGAAAGGAAGAGAAATGGGCGTTTCCTGCATGAGATTCATCTCACTGAAGGAAACATTTGACAGGAGTTGCTTTTACTGCACCCCGGAAGTGTCTGAGACATAGCTGATGTGTGACCCCATCTTAACACTTCAGACTTTGTTTGAAAAATGAAACGTTTTGATTTTGCTGGAGGCTGGTTTTTCCTCTTTGTCCATTACATATGGCTGTTGCAGGGTACCAGTTATGCTTTTATGCTGAATCAGAGAACCTGGAGAAATTTTACAATCATCATTGAATTTGCCCTTATCATCCTTCCCTGCCCCGTTTAGTTGAGTTGGTAAGTGTGTTTGACAAATTTGTCCACTGCTCCAGAAATATTGCTAGCCATGGCAGTATTCCCTAGAGTTGGCTTAGAATCTTGCACTGTTGAGTTTAAAACATGCTGTTCAGAAAAGGAGCAACTTGTGCTTCCAGCTAACACATCCTGCTAACTGCAGTGTGCCATTATCCAGCTGAGTGGTTGAACTGTACCTTCTTTACTAGCCTGGTGCCATATAACCTTCTGGAGACAGGGTCAGTACTTAAGTCAGTACAAAGAATAGCTTAGTTTGCTCTCCTGTGCTGAGGATGCACCCTGCTTCACAATTTCACTGAAGAAGACAGGATCCACTTTGTTCCACCTTTTGCTCCTATATTCAAAAATCACCACTGAGCCCTTAAAAACCATGTTATCCCTCCATGAGAGTATTTCCTGACCATTTGCAATGATTAGATGCTTGGGTAATGCTGTACCATTATTTTTAAGCCCTGACAGAAATTAAAATAAACAAAAGAAAGCTGAGGTTTACCCTCATTTGTGGTGATCTAGAAATGTCAAATAAACATGTTGTCCCTCTGCAGGTCTCAGTCAGTTGTGGATCCTGGGGTGCTGAAACGCATGGATAAGAATGAGGAAGAAAACATGCAGCCTTTGCTTTCACTTGACTAATGTTTTTTGAGCATCGGACATGAAAGGAGGTGGAAGGCTCTGCCTCTCAGCAACAAGCAAACCATTGGGAGTGTAACAGCTGGAATCCTATTTACTCATGTTAATGTAGCATAATGGCAGCAGGTTTTACTATTCTGCCTGAATTCTGGATGCCCTTGGGTGAAACAGAAGAGGAGAAAAAAAGAAAATGAAATTAAAAAAAAAAAAAAAAAAGGAAAAAAAAAGAGGAAACAATAATTTATTCTGTAAGTGCCAACTCGTTTGTAAATACAATATAATCCTCCAATTTGACTTTGTATGTTATGGCAAACAAGTGCTATGGAAATGAGTGACTATTAAATATGTCCGTGAAGTGCACCATAAAAAAAGAGAAGAAAATGTGTGTTCTCTCTTACACACACACACACACACACATACACACATACACACACACACAGAAATACATACTGGACAAAGAAAAATATCAAAGCCAATTAAATGTTGTCCTTCTAATAGGAAGCCAACAAGCACATTGACTACTGTTTTTTTTTTTTTTTTCTGCAATACTCATGTAACTGTGCAAAGATAAAGAGGGAATATAAGAACTTGGGAGTTGCTGTTGAATGTTTCGTAACTCTGGGAATTGGTTTCCCAAATAATGTTGTGAGTTAGGATTGTGATACAGCAAAACCCATGAAACACTGGAAAAAAGATAGCAGATGAACTGGAACCAACTCTTTGGCAGCTTTGTTGTTTAGCTGTATGGATCTCTGAGGTTTCTTCCTTCACTTTTCATTTACTCAAGTAACCTGGTTTGTTACTGTAATCTGGGTGTTGTAATATGGGACACATTGGAGTTACTTCTCTTACATTTTGGGTGCACGTCAACAATTTTTCCAGAACTCTGTTCTGCCTTGGAATGAGACATTAGTCCTCTAAATACAGTGTAATAACCAGTATCTTAAAGTAAAGCCTGGCAGCAGAGGTTAAAAGTTAATCGCTGAATCCTGTGTACTGGGAAACTGGGTACATATATATATTTTTACCAGTCTCTGACAAGCATACAAGGTGACGTTGTTAGATAAGTATATTTCATTGAAGGTTTATACAAGAAATCATACCTATTCAATGTACTTAGATATATTATAGATTGTATATTGAGACAATGTCATTATTAATATAGTAAAACTTTCCATAGAACAACAGCATCCCACTCCAAGCAAGGATTAATATGAATAAGTTGTAGTCAAACATCTCAGCCTATGTGTTTAGGACACCTTTGTTTTGGTTGTAGTGTAACTGTATATATTATACATGTGCCATAATAGAGAAATACATTTTACCTCAAAAGGGCAACAGGTTTCGCTAGGTAGATCAGCTGAAGTGCAGGGGCTGTGTCATCTTTGTGTGCTGGTTGATGTTTGCATCCCATGATAAACTGAGGCAAGAATGTAGTTTCTTATTAGGACTTTACAGTCAGAGTGGGAAGACACACAGGGTGCCCAGCAAGACATCTGAGTAGTTAGAGGTATTATAAGTGCATGTCCAGGCAATGCAGGGGTTAGTTAACAAAACACTGACAGTGGAGGTGGTAGCTCACAGCAACCCTGCCTCCCAGGCACTGGAGTTTAAAGAATTTCTTCCATTACTTCAGTGATCACTGAAATGTAAAAGTCACTAGTTGTAGGTCACCTCTCCTTGCCCAGGATGATTAAAACTGTAAGATTTAGTAGGCTTGAGATGAGTTAAGAGCAGATAGTGAAATCTTGACAGTGTGTCATCTAGAGTTTAGGTGTAACTCCTATGGTGGCAGCTTTGCATTTCTCAGGGCTGAGACAGCCCTGACTCTTCCAGCATCACCCTTGATTAGCCCAGGCAACACACAGATAAAGCTTTCCTACTTTGCAGTTCATTATCAACGCTGATAAATAGTGTATGCCCTAACATGCCATCCCATTGCAGGAACTTGTCTGAACAAGTCACTGCCTTTCTGCTCTCCTAATTCTGTTTTCATGATATGTGTTATGAAATGCAAAGAGAAAAGATATGGAGCCTGAACATCTTATCAGTCTGTCCTACAAGTTGTCAGTAGTAGAAAGTGTTGTAATACTACTTCTATGGTTTGAGAGACTTGAAAAAATGATCAATCCTTATATACTATTTTGTTTGGTCCTGTTTTCCACATTCCTTGTAACATCATGCTGGATAAGTGAGATGTGTATCCAGGATTTGCAAAAGTGCCATATTTGAATGTACGTTGTATATGCCCACGCTTCTGGTTAGTAGAATAGTATATTGTCATTGATCTGATTTTTAAATCCTTATCAGATAAAACTTTAGGATCAGTAGAAGTTTTCTCCTTTTAAGGGCTTCAGGATTTAGTCAGTATTCCACATGTATGCAAACTGTGACTCAGTGGTGATCAATATTTTCATGGATCCTTTCAGATACGTGGACCAGACTTTCATGTGAGACAGCAGAATGCTGGTTTCAGGGTATAGCAGCTGTTTGGTCAGAAATTGCAAATCTGCTCCACTGTATGGAGCTTAAAATTTGTTTTGAAGCTTATAAATTTGTTTTCTTGGCAAATCCTTTATTTATGCACTTAAATGTAATTTATGTAATATTTTCTCATGCCTGATTTCAGCTTCAAGTTAATGAGTATTATTACATTCTTTCCAGAAAGTACAAGTAGGATATATTATAATTTTGTGTAACTGGGACCTCATCTTTCAACAACAACAAAATTCCTTTTTCAATGAGATTCTCTCTGTTAAAGAGTTGGGCTACAGGTCTTCTTGGCTGCAGATTTTATTTCACTGAAGCAAATTCCGACAGTGGTAATTGCAGTTGTGAGTTTGGATAAGAATATGAAAATGGGTGAGAAAAATAAATATACTTTACCTGCTCTCAGTATTCTTTGAAGGCATTTCTCTTTTACACATCAGGGTAAATAAAGGGTTTCACCTTTCTTGTAGAAAATCTTTATAGGTAAGTCAATTTTTATTACATTAAATTTGGACTGAAAACTTTTTCCAATCTTTGTTATCATAGGAATTGCTGTCTAATTTTTATAGCAGAATTGCAGTGCTAAAAATAGAATTCAAATGCTTGGGAGTATTCCTCTTAATTTCTTACCTTTGTTGTGTATTGGATAGAATTACACTTTTTGTAATTATGCATGCTGATATGCATATAAAAAAATATCCTGCAATATGAGGAACTTAGTGGAAAAACTGGATACACTTGTCCAAGTAACTATGCCAAAAAAAAAAAAAAAGGAAGGGAGAAAAAAAAGTGTAAAAATTGATATTTTTGGGCCTTCGATAAGATCTAAAAATGTCGCCTTACATGATGTCTTTTCCAAGATACAAATGTTTAGAAATATATGGAAAAGTTATGGAAACTTCCATGCCCAAAGCCTTCCTCTGGTAATCAGAGATGTCAATAGTCTCTTGGCTTTATAGACACAGGTAATCAGACCCGCTAAGCTCCAACAACTACACAGACTCCCAATAGTTATTCATTGTAAAATAGTTTGAAATGTCTTTACAGAAATGTAAATTTACTGTATAGCATATTTAAAAAGATGTTTTGCACTCTACAAACATGCTATGCCTAGTCACAAAAGATATTTGTAGAGACGTATGTAAACTGAACACAGAATTAAAGAAAATAGGCATAAAAGGGACCTCAAGAGGTCATTGACATGTAGAGGAGCAGATTCACTTTAATGTCACTCTCAAAGAATTGTTTTAGCTCAGTACCTTGCATGGAATGCTCTTTGTATTATTTAATCACAGTCACAGCAAAGCCTAAGCACATTACCTGACAAAATTGTAACCTGACAGTATTCATGCCTTTTATTATTTTTCTGTTCTGTTTTGGAAATTAAAGTTTGTCAAGCATCATAAGAACTACCATTTAAAATTACCTGGAAAACACTTTGCAATAAGCTTTGATCATATCCCTGTTATTATATTGTTTCTGTTATTATTGATGTATGTATTTGTCAAGTTTTTTGATAAAGTTATGTTTGAAAGAGCATGCAAGAGAGGTAAAAAAATCAATCGGGCTTCAGGATTTTGTTTAGAATATTAAAATGTGATTTTGGGGGGATGTTGTTTTTGATAATCTTTAATTGCCTATGCAGAAAGTCCTGCTGAGCTATCAACAGCGTTGGGTACCAGGATAAATTTGGAAGATAAATATCATTGTGAAAGGCAAGAGCAAAGGTCTCAAAGGAACTGTAGTGAAAGAACAATCAAATGACTGGCTATATCAGCTCCTTCTAAAGGAAGATATTTTGCAAGTAGCTTATGAGCATGGTGCTGATAATAGTACTTTTGTCCACAAACTTCCAAGCACACTATGAAATTGAGAAAATAATAGTTATTGCAGTTTCACAGGTAGCAAAACAGAAACACAGCAAGTTAAAGACATTTTGCAATGGAAGACATTCCCATTGTTTTTCTCTATGGCAAAGATGACACTTTGATCACTCAGTCTGGTTTTAACTGCAGTAGAGGAAATAATGTGTCCCTTTTTTGTGTAAGAATGTCTGGTTGTTGATTCATTCATGCCTAGTTCATTTAGAACGCTTTACCATCAGACCTTTGCAAACTGGGGATGGTCTTTTTTCCTGTGCAGTTAAATCTGAATTAACATTTTGCCATTCCTGCTGAGGAAGTGGCAGAAAGGGAGCATGTCCCCCAAGTGAAATGCCATTCTTCTAATTATTGGGGGGGAAAGTAATTTAATCTGAAGGCTACCAAAAGGAAATCGTGGCTCCCCTGTAAAGAATTCTGAACTTGGCCAGGGATGAAACAGGATACTTGTTTCTCATTAACTATACAGGGAATATCAGCATTTAATAATTAGAGGCATGCTCAAGTGACCACAAATGAAAGTACAAGCCAGGTAGATAGGAATCCCACATCCTCTATTGTCTTGTAACCTTGAATGATCCTGTGTCAAGGGTCTGTATTTAGTAGATTGGCTTGGACATTCCCTTCAGTCTGCATTTCAGCTTTCAGTTGTGTGGGAATTTTTTTCCTATCAGCTTTTGGGATCTTAATTTGTTTCCTTCATAAGGGTCTGTTGGCACAAAATGGCATTGACCCCTGTTGGATTGCACAATTTTCAAAGTGATTTTGTTGTTAAAAAATAACAACTTGTGCAATACTGGGCAGTGGTGAAGTTCAAACATGGGTCACAAGCTCCCACTACTTTGTCACTCCTTCTCCAGTGTTTTGCGTTTGTGTAAACTGCTCTGATTGATAACAGACATGTGTTAGCTCTTGCATGATTTAAATTTAAAAAGAGAGAAAACAGAGAAGTTTCTGCAGTGAGTTCAAAATCTGAGTTGGTGGTATCACTGTGGAATCCAAAAGGAGGGGGAGCACTGCACACAGGCAAAATAAAGAGATCTCCGCGGTAAGATGCTGATGATTCCTTATGGTACACATTTAAAACATGGCCAAAGTATTTTGTCTACAAGAGTCAGTGGTCAACCAGATCTGTTCTTTCTGCATCAGTTAGCATCAGCCACTTACAACGAATCCTCTCTAATGTAGGTGTGACAAAGCTTCCTTTCAGTATTAGCAGAGAATTCACTTTCAGAGAATTGACGTATCTGACAATTTGCAGCAGACAAATGGCAGGGGTTAATTAGGATTTGTATTTGATATGGAAATGCTGCTGTGATTCCTTAAAGAGGCTGTCACATCATCCACAACACACAGTAGTGCCTAAAGGCAGACATCTCAAATCAGATCCTGTGGTTAATAAAGATTTAAGGGGAGAAAAAAGCCAGGGAAGAGACAATAGAAGATGATAAAACACAATAATTAAAATAAAAAAAAAACAGAAGCAAGCCAGCCAGAAGGCTGTATGAATGGCAAAAATAATGTGATATAACTTTTATTAATACTTCCAAGAAATGAATCAGTAGCCCATTATGTGTCCACCCTCTACATTATGAGCAGAGTTTCCATTTTTCACATGGTCTACCATGTATGGCAATGATGGAGATTCCCTGAATCTTTAAAAAATGTTTGAGTAACCATGTGAAATGCTTATGAACATGGTTTAATGAATCAGTGAACACCATCAGAGCCTCACTTGGAGATAGATGGGCCCCAGGAATATATGAAATGCTGTGTCCTGCTTGGCTGAAGAAATCATGGAAGGCAAGAAGAAAAGGAACCCCATGGCTGGAAGGGAAAGGTGTCAGGCCTATGGAGAAAACAACATTGTGGAGTTGGAATGAACTGATTGATGATTTTAATGGTAAGGGAGGCTTTCATCTACTCAGTAATATAAGAGAGGACTTACAAACCCCATGACACATCTGTCGTCAGAAAGGAGAGATAACATATTTCTCTCTCACGCTAACCCAGTTTCAGTATTTTTAAACCTGATGCATATGGTAGACCTGAACTGCCTCTGCTGCTGCTGATTCTACAGAGGCTGCCAGGATATGGGTATCATGTGGCATGCAGGAGCTGGAGAGCTAGTGTTCACCAACCTGTCCATGGGAACAGAAGGGGGGGATGTATTCTGCAAGTCCCTACTGCAGAGAAAATGTTGTGGGGGAATTCAGCACTTGCTTGAATTAAAGCCTGTCTTGCCTTGACATCAGTATCAGCGCCTACTCTGTGTGGAAAGCTGTAAGTGGTGTGGGAATCTCCCCCACAAACCTCGGTGTCTTGTGCTAATTATGCAGCCTTCAAGCTGTAGCTGGTGATCTGTGTCCTGTGTCTTTAAACAGTGCTGCTGGTGATGTTAATTGTAGCCATTAGTCACTCAGAGTGGAGATGATTTAAAGAAAACTGACAACTTTAAGCATTACACTTAATGCCTAAAAATATTCAATTGGTGATTGTTACAAGTAATGCCTAAGATTACGATAACTTAATGAGTTTCAGGGTTTGGTTGGGACTTACTATATAATCACTTTTCCTTAAACATGGTTTTCCCTGATGTTTGTGTGCATCTTTGATGCTTCAATAGCAGAAGGAATTAAATAGTAGAAAATATGATTTTAAAACCACAGATATATTCAGAGGGGCTCATATAGAATACCTGACACTATTTAAAAGATTGTTTTGCAGTTTACTAGTGTTCAACTCGAGAGTAATGGCTCTTCTAAATCATTTGATTCTCTAGCTCTTTCACCCTATGGACTGTTGTGTGAAATGTCTTCTACAAAACATTCCCAGCTCTTCATCCCTTCTCCTATCCTCAACAACATCCTGTCTGCTGTATGTGCTTTATTCTAACGAGTAACTGAAGAAAACTATAAAAAAAAAACAACCCACATTTATAATCTGCAGGATTGAGGACCTGTATTTTAAATATTTCGCTTGTACAAATCTCTGGTAACAGTATGAAATGGAAAATGAGAGCAAAGTCCGATTTCATTGTAGAGGAATATAAAAAAAAAAAAGAGTCTGACTAAGAATCTGACACAGGTGCAGATTCTCTGAGATAGCTCTTGTGATGTAAGATGTTCCCTTCCCCAGACTGGTAGTTGTCACTCTTCAGGTAGATACTACTGCCCCAAAATTTAAGCAATAGCAGATTATGGAAGTATGCTTGTGCCAATGAAGGCTGTGCTCAAGTCACGCTAACTCTGTTGATTCTACATTCATGCAAATGCAAAAGCACTCACATAATCTACTAATACAACCCTGTTATGAGAATAATGATTAACAGCTAGTCATGGCGACATTTAAAAGTGCTAAATTGGCAATCTGTGCCTTCAGGCTCTCGTGATCTGTAGTACTTGCATAAAAGTAACCACTGAATATTTTTTTTTTTTCCTTTGCTTGCAACAATCTGCTTTGGAGCCTTATGGAAAATACTATAGCACCATATCAAAATTCAAAATTAAATTACAGGAGTAGTTTGTGAACAGTGCTTGTATCCTCAGGATAAAATTCGTTTGTTTGTTTCTCAGTTTAGTACTGTTAGGACTCAGGGGGTCTGAGATTTGTAAAGCCAGGACAAGTTTATTAATCATGTTCTTTTCCTGTAAAGTTCAATAACTATTCTCTTTTCACAACTTGTTGTCAGTTTGACTTTTATTCTTGGACCTTGTGAAATGGTTACTTTTGGTCTGTTGTGTTCCAACCTAAAATCTGAAGATAAAGCAACTTTGTGAAACATGTCACTCTTTATATTGTGTATTTAAATATCATCAGTTCTCTGTGATCAATAGGCTGCTTCAGAGAGTACCACTACTTTAAATCATCATTGGTTATTGAGGAAAAATGTTAAATAAAATATGACCAAATGAAAATTAAAATACATATATATTTTTGTGTTTGTACATGGGAGTGTTTGTGTGGCTTCCTTGTGCTAAAATATATATGGAAGACATTTTACTTTGATGAACTGCACTTGATTTTTATCAAGGCATTGAAAGAAAAATAACTGTTATGTCAGCATGTAAGCCTAGTAATACTGAATAATGTCTCTTTTCACCCAACAGTAAGTTTTAGAGAGCTCACATATTTCACATTTACAATACTGTTGTGAACCTTCACTTCTTGGAAGTCTCTCTTGATAATCTTTCAGATCTCTCAGATGAAGATCATGCAGATATGCAACACTAGAAAGGCTCATTTCCCCCTGAAAGATTTTTTCCTAATCTCCTGCCTCTTAACTTCTTCTTCTGTCCTGTGTTCCTTAGCATCATCTCATGTTTACTGACTTTTCTTTTGATGCCACATAAGGGAGAAGTGATATTAGCTCTGCACGGAGATGCCCCTTTCTTCACGAAAACATTTCTGTTCTCAGGAGAGAGTAACCAGGGTAGGACAGAACAGGCTATGTGACGCTGAAGGGGTGTCTGCAGAATGACCATATTTCATTCTGGATTTTGGTTTTTTTTCATGGGAGGGAGAGACCCATGTGTTAATAGTCATGTGCTTCTTTAATGTCATTTTTGTAGTATACCGTACTTTAGACACAAGGACACTTATTCACATCCTCTGTGAGTTTTCCATATCTTAACTTTAGTTTACACAGATTAAGCTGCAGTAGCTTCCCGTTTCACACATAATCTCAGTGGTATATGCAGATGCATTTCTAAGGCCAGCACTACAAGGTATAACTTCCAAAGAAGTACAGATTTCCCAATCAACATGTTGAAAAAATATTGATTTTATCTTATGTAGTCCTTCATCTCCCAGGAGCTGTGTTGTTGTACACAGTATATAAACCATTGCTGCACAAGGGTACATTTCATCATTACAGCTATAATAAGATAGATGTCAATACAGCTCTCTGCTCCCTTTGAAATCCCTACAACATTTGAGTTATAGCCACTGTCCATTTGTATGTTGCCAGGCTGCTTTTCTCTGAAAACAGTGTGATCCCAGTGTGCATGTGTGTGCATGCTTGTGTGTGTGTATGTCTGCTTGTCTCACCCCACCTCCCATTTTGGACCCCTTTCACTAATGTCAGCTTTCTTCAGGGAAAAGACAGAGGCCTCAAAGCTCGCGTCTGTGTTGACATGTGACAGCACCTTGTGAGATGCTCGGGTTGGTTTTGCCTGGCCCTGCTATGGAAGCTGGCTGGAGCATCCTGCAGTTCACATGTGACTCCAGCACCTTCAGTTCCTACCAGGCGAGACTAGGCTTTGGGCTGGAGGATGGGGGAAAGAGTACCAGACCTGCCTTTGTCCTGAGGGAACTGGGAGGAAACAGGGACCTACACTAGGGCCACACAGACAGTTTATACATGTAGTACCATGAAAGTAGGTAGGTGGGCAGGGGAATGCTTTTTGCTCCCTGATGGTGAGCAGAGCGAGCCCTTGCTGCCGGGCACCAGTGTTTCTGTACAGGGAGGAGTTCATACATGGCTTCCAGCCAAAAGAAGAATGTCAGTGTAACTCCCATCGGTGTAGTGGCATGGTCAGGAGGATGTGCAGCAGTATGGGAGGCTCGTCTGTGGAATTAATTACCTATCATGCCACCACAGTTTGGTGGAGCCTACGACAGCACTATAATGGTGAAGGATACAGAAATGAATAGTGGAACTTGGAGCTGTGCTAATAATTTCAAAAGTACTGGCAGTGTTTACATAAATCTCTTAAGTGTCTATGATATAAACATAGTAAGTTTTCACAAAGCTGGAAGCTCTGGGCCAGTAGCAAGTAAAGAATTTTTTCTCATTGCCTGCCTGCATCTTGGCAGTGCTGGTTTCATTCTCATGAGTAGTGGCGGGAAATAGCCCTTGGTCTTCTAGACATGCATAAATGGTTGGCTCAAAAGCCCTTGCAGTACCTGAACCCTGACCAACAGCATCCTTTCCTCTCTGGATAGATTACCAGGCTATTAAGAAACCTTCTTCCCATCATCCATCAGTTAACTGTTGAAAACCGTGGAGATTAGCAATTGAGAAAGTGCCCATATAGCAAAAATATGTCACACTGGTCAAAATGGAGATAATATTTTTTTTTACACTATCATTCACTTCTGTTCAGGTATATAACTTTCCAACTTTTGTCTTTTGTGAAAAATTTAACAGAATCATAGAACCACAGAATATACTGAGTTGGAAGGGACCCACAAGGATTATCAAGTCCAATTCTTTGCTCTGCACAGGACCATGCCCAAGAGTCACACCACGTGCCTGAGAGTATAATCCAAATGCTTCTTGAACTCTTTCAGGCTTGGTCCTGTGACCACTTCCCTGGGGAGCCTGTTCCAGCACCCACCACCCTGTAGGTGAAGAACTTTTTTCTAATATCCAACCTAAACCTCCCCTGACACCTTGCCTCTTATCAAATTCACAGAAAAAAATGTTAATGAAAAAATAGTAATAAAATATCATTGTTTAAATTTTATTTCCAGCAGTGGTAATGCTAAAGAAAACAATCGTATTATTTGATAGCATTATTTTTCATTTCAATCTCTGGAAATAAATACTTTTTTTTTTTAACATATATGTAATTTCTTCCTCATGAGCAATGAACAGAAAATCAGACTGATCTTAACCATATCCCATTCCTAGAATCACCAAATAAAGGTTAACTGATCTTAATGTAACTCTTTTAAGTTTTGATGTATAAACCAAAAATTCATAAAATTTGAATATGAAATATTCAAATATTTCATCAATATGAAGCTTTTAATTAGTTTCTAAATAATCACAATAGAGGAAAATGACAACAACATATTCAAGACCTTTACAATTATTTTTTTTTAATGCATATACACTCCATATACCTGCATATATACTTCATATACATGCATATCAGTTCAGATCAACCTACTACAAACAAAGAAAATACCCTGAAATCTAAAAGTGCTCAGAATAAAGTATGAGATGAAACTCTGTGTTATACTATCAACTGGAATTTTTTTTTTATTTTTTTAAGGCTTTACATTATTATTATTAGATCCTTTTAATGCTCATATAGCAAAGACCTCAAGGAGAAACAAAGCATCTTGTTTGCAGGAAAAAAAAAGAAAAGAAATGTGGACCTGGCACAGCACAGCTTATACTTATTTTAATTTCTCATTCATGTGACTTTCTTTTCTTCTTTAAAAAAACTGTAGCCATGGATCTCAGCCCATGTGGTGCAATAAGTTGATGCTCCCCTGCAGAAGCAGGCTAAACCATAACAGCTTCTTATGTATAAAGTCATTAAAACCATTTAACATAGAGTGTATTTTGAAAAAAATTATAGATGAAAATTGATCATGAAATAAAGATGCAGCACCCAAGAGAATGTTTGCAAAAATGCTTGCAAAGATACCTGTCAGGTACACAGTCTCTTCAAGAGGTATGGCTTGCAGTCCCTTTAGTTTGTGATGGTCTTCAAGCTCCAGAATTAAAGATGGGAAAAGGAATATATCTGCTAGTAATACAAGTTTTTACACAGGCAGAGAGGGATAGGACAAGGGGGAACAGTTTTAAATTTAAAAAGGAGAGATTTAGGTTAGATGCAAGGAAGAAATTCTTTACTGTGAGACTGGTGAGGCACTTGTAACAAGTGTGGATGCCCCATCCCTGGAAGTGTTCAAGGCCAGGTTGAATAGGCTCTGGGCAACCTGGTCTAGTGGAAGGTGTCTCTGCCCATGGCATGGGGCTTGGAACTAATGACCTTTAAGGTCCATTCCAACCCAGGCCATTCTGTGATTCTAAGATTTAGCCTACTCGTATCTCACTATGATAAAACTGCCTAATTATAAGGCTTTAATAAAACACAGAGGCAACTGCAGTGTAGTGTGGATAAATTAAAATTCAGCCATTAACTGAGATTGACCTCAAATCACAATTCCTATGAGTAACATCCCCTGCCACTTGATGTTTTTGTGGAGGATCTTGCAGAGGTTTTCAGGAAAGGTGGGAATGCGGCATACGACCGTTGCTTCTTCCCTCTTTAAGTTGTCCCAAGTTTCACTGCCTTTAAATTTCTCTGCTAATGGCCTTGAATTATGAAAGGAAACAGATGGATCTACTACAGAAGAATTTCTTTAGTCTTCATTTATTTCTAGTTTCCTGTCTTCTTAATTTTATTGATGTTGAGGTTTTTGTGTGAGGTTTTGGGGTTTTCCTTGGGGATGGTGAGGAGATGAGTCCTTTTTTCTGTCTCAAAGTAATTAATCTAAAGATGTTTTCATAACCCTATAGCTGCAGACATTTATTTTGGACTGTCTATTCCCCCTCAGTTTATTATTCAAAGGTTGGCTGTTTGTAATGATTAAATATAAGCATCTCAGAAATGCATAATGATTCCAATTTTCTGCCCAGTTTCCTTTCTCTAGAAGCATCTTATCAGTGCAACATAAAGCCCAAGATGACAGCAATTTACACCTCTGCAGAGACAATGAAATGAAAATAATCTGGTCTATCTTGAGTATTTTCCCCTGCAAATAATTAGTTTTACCCTGTCTTATTTTCACACATGCAAAAATAAAAAAAAAAAACACTAATAAGATGACCGCTGTTTATTTACTTATTTACTAATTTATTTTATTTTTAAAGCTCAGATAAGAATTTATCTATTACAAAAGCTATTAGTTAGGGAAAGTTGTGTGTTGGTTGCGTACCACATAACAAAAAGGCACCTACCTGTTGCCTTTCACCACTGCTGGTTCACAGAGCGACATTGGTGGGTTTTAGATCACAGAAGTAAGTTTGTGTTTGGCTGAAGTCACTAAATGATGAGGGGCCATAGAGGCCAGTCATGGCACAGCTTCTTGGTTTGTATTTCAGATACGGAGCCTCTTCTTTATAAATGGTGCTTTATACGGGTTTTAGTTTCCGCGGGATTTTTGTCACAGAGCCTCACTGAACAGAACTGCTGCACCCTAGGGAGAAAGGTATCGGTGCTGTCAGAGAACTAATTTTGGGAAGGCAGAGAATAAAACTGTCAGCTTCTCTGAGCTGAAAGAATTTCCCAAAGGGACTTTTTATTTTGTGAGGAAAACTACCAGAGGCTTGTACCATTACTGGTATTGATTTTAATGTTCAAGTTTGCAGTCATTATTTGCAAGAGCATTTTGACTTAAATAACTTGTCTTTGATTTTCCTCCTCAAAGTGGCTTTGATTTTAAAATTGATTTTCTGACTGTTGATAACATATAACTAAAATGGTTAATTTCTTTTTTTTTTTCAATCAAGTCCACTATTCTGGTTAGTAATGTTAAAGTGATATCATGAAGCTGAATGATTAACATTGCATTTTTTAAGGGAAATTTTTTCTCAGGTCCTATTTGGTTCTGTGTCAGAGTAAACCCATTTACCAAACTACCACAATTTCTTGTGGAAGAGAAACTCTTAAATTGAAGGTGCTCTGTTGCTTGACTTCTGTCAAAATAAGTCATAGATAGCAAATGTATATTGGTTCCTTTCACAAATTCACTAAAATAAGATGAAAGACCCTAAGAGGACACAATAAATCACTTCCTGATTTACTGAACTAGAAAAATAATCACATCATGAAGTCGCATCTTAAGATGCAAGACTAGCCTTCTGAAAAGTTTAGTCAGTGCTTGCATCTGCTCTATAAATTTATGCAACACATTCCTCAGCTTTATTGCTTCCATGACATCCACAGCTAGTGAGGTCCACAATTCCAGGGCACAGATGATTGATGTCAACCTATTTGGATTGCTGCACCTGCATGATGAGTCAGGCTGTGTGGGAGGGGAGGATTTTCAGATTTTTCCCATCTTTCCCTATTCTCCTGAGTTAGATTGGTCAGAATTTGTCCAAGAAACTCTTTCCTACTGAAAATTTTGCATATAGCAGAGTTGAAACTTTTCAGTCTCTACATTTTCCAAGTAAATTTTTAAAACATTTTAAAGATGTTTATTTTGATAAAATTTTTCCTTTGATAATATTTTAGTTAAAACAATGACATGATATATTTCTACTTCAATTTGGATGTTTTATTTTGTTAAAACCTTTGGGATTTTTACACTTCGTTATAGTATGGGACAAGTATAATTTCAAAATCCATAAATCGTTCTTATGAACTAAATTTCCTTTTTTATTTTTTGTTTGGATCACATTTTCTAGTTTGCAGTAGGTGCCTTTCTGAAAGGTCATGATTTGATTAATATGTGCCTCCAGTCCTTCAGAATTATATTCATCCATTCAAAGGTTTATTCTTTTTTCCCCCCTTCCTCTTCATCCATCCCAAAGCTTCTGCCTTATCCTCTGTCACTTGACACAAGGACACAAGAGATCTTGTTCTGAGGCATATATTAAATAAACAAGTTGGTGACTTTGCATCTTTCCATTCAAAATCCTACAATTCTGACATGGATGTTAGAAGCACTTTCTAATTTTTCATTTTCACGTGTGAAAATCAAACCATTTCTCAATACCATGATAGACAAGGAATTCTCCACTGAAAATCAATTTACTTTAGCAGAAGCACACCCCATGTTGTGTTACTTATAAAAACAGTTGTGTTCTTTTCACAGCATTGTTGACTGCCATCAGCAGTCAATCTAAAAAGTAAAGTTCTGAGCTAGCTTGCACAGAGAGGATATAATAAAACTAAAAATTAATAGAGAGTGATAACAAAGATGATATAACGATATCTGCACATGGAGAGTAAATGTGCTAGGACAGTTCAGCCCTGAAAATAGTCAGTGGGGTTTGAGGTATGATGAAAGCCTGAAAACTCATGAGTGGCTTGGAGAAACTGAATAACCTTTTTTTTTTCTTAATACAAGAGCAAAGAGCCACCACACAAAATTATCAGACTCTACATTCATAAGAGAATGCATAAGAGAAGATGATTCTTCATTCAACCTGTAATTAAAATATTTTCGTCATTACCACAGGGCACTGCAGATGCTGAAAATATAATATATGACTCCCAAAAACATATTGATAAAAAGATTATTTAATTTGTGGTCATTAAACACAAGAAAAAAATATGTCCACTTTCTCAGGGACATCTTCAGACACAGGACTTGCTCCAAGTATTCTGGCAGTTCACAGGGTGAATATCAGTTCCTGCTTGCAGCATTCCCATATCCTTCCTGGGCATTGGCTGCTGACCACTGTAAGGACTAGGCAGACCTTTAGACTTCCTCAGTATGACTTTTCATATTTTCACTAAAAAATGCTTGCATGTTATATAGTGTCCAATAATGCTTGCATGCTAGAGATTTATATAGTGTCCAATACTGTGATGGATTTGAGATGTGCTTGTTATAAGAGCTGTCCTCTTTTGGGATCCTTTAAAGACTGTTATGCTATAGGGACTTGCTGTCATTAAGAAAAATGTGGGAAATTCATCTCACCCGACTTTAGACATCTGTATGTGAGGTAGTTGCCTGGATCCCTGCTCTGATCAGTGGAGAAGAAAATTCCTGGTTAGTGTCCTGTCACCTGGGAGAAGAGCTTTGCACTGTGGAACACAGCACTCTCTGTAAGGGGAGCCAAGTGATTCACTCTCATTTAGGCACCTAGACCATCATCCTCATAATTTGGGTATGTGAATCCCCACTATGTTTGGAATTAGGTGATGGTCTAAGTGGGAAAACTGAATGTTTTTCCCCTGTTTTTAAAATCAGGAGATTTCTATTAGCAGGGACATTGCCTTTGACTGGTGTCCACATTAGAGATAATGTGAGGGGAGAACTGGTAAGGAAGGGAAGTAAGCAGAGAGCTGTATACTGGTTCTACTTCCTCCCTCATGGAGTGCATTGAAAAAAATGCACGAAATATGGCTTTTAAATTTTTATTTTCTAGGAGAGATTGATATATTTTCTAAGACTATAGTGCAAGGGCAAGTCAGCTGGAAAAGTAGTTTGGCATACAGACTTAAACAAAGTTTGGGGTCCACAAAGGTGTTAAATACAGGTTTTGTTATCCGGAAAGATCCTTTTCTTCCTTTGGGAGTGTAACATGTATGCAGAAAACAAATATGTCTAGAAAAAATGTATTAATTGCTTTATTATCATGTAGTTCTCCAAAATCACAGTTCTACAATTCAAATGGCTAGCTAGGACTAAGAAATATGCATTTAGATCACTGCTGGCTCTTAAAAGCTGTGTTATGGAAATGAGAGATGGAAATGCCTAAAATTATGTCAGACAGGAGATGTACATGTAGCAGGGCATCTGAAGGGCAACACTAGGAACAGTGGGCAGCTATTGCTTAGGTTCAGAGGAACTGGACTTTATAGCTCCTCATGGTTGAATTCATCCACAACAGAATTGCATTAGGTGTATGACATTATTTTCAATATTGTTTCTGTTTTCAAGATAAAATCATCTGGCCTTCTGCCATATGGAAACATGTTTTTACATAAATACTTTTCTTATCACTGTTGAAGAACAATTTCCCCAATCCTATCTGTGTCTATACTTACAATTATATTTATACCTTCACCTGTCTATCTATCTTTTTCAAAGCTAAAAATCATTCTCTCCACTTCCTCTTGGTCTGCATCTATCATAGGTCTTTGTTTCTTCATGATGACACTTAAATTGCTCACCGCTCCTTCTTCAGGCAAATTAAGTGTACCACAGTGCTTTGAACATACTCCATCTGCCTTTAGACAGGGTTCTTCACATAACCTATGCTCCAAATGCTATGTTTTGTGTTGTTGATCTGAAGGTAACGACTTGCTGTTACAGTGTTTTAATGCAAAGGTATAGCTACTGGGTACTTCTGTGAAGGAGAACGTACATTATAAAAACAACTGACAAATACCACTTCAGTCAAAATGGGTGAGATTCATTTGACCAGCCCTCAGCTACTTGTGAATTAGCTCTATACACCCTCATCAATAAAGAGGAAGAGTCACTTCTAAGGCACTGCTTGTCATATCCTAAAGCAGAAATCTTAGCTAGGGGAAACTATATGACTGGCAAGGGAAGGACATTGGGAACCTGAAACAGCACATGTGCTGTATGGAGGTGGTACAGAGGAGGAGAGAATTTTTCCTTTACAAATTATTAAACAACAAGAGGAAACCCTTTTTACACCTTTTATTTTTAAAGAAAAGGTAGGTCTCTAAAGGACAATACTTGCTTAATAAAATGTATTTAATCAGGGCCTGCATTATCAAAGACGCACCTTTGCACACACATCTGCATCTCTCTTTCACAGAAGACATGTCAACTCATGCTAGAAGTACTGAAATGTGTTCTATCCACTCTTTCCAGAGATGAGGCAAAAGGAATGAAACCTTTCCAAGTTGTTCTTTGTTATGGTGAATACTCAAGTCCTCAGAAGTGTGTGTAAGTTCAGGCTTCCGGAACAACTGATCTGCATGTTGAGTGATCAATAAAAGACACTGCCATGGATCTTAACAAAATGTGCTTCATTACATTCAGTGCACACTGAGCAATAAACTGGCTTATGAGATGAGTGCATGCCACAGTTTGACGTTTTTCTTCTTTCCTTAAAAACTAAAAAAATCCAAAAATCATAGGGTCCTGTGTTGGATCTAAGGATTCATTGCCTATGAATCTGGAGAACAGTTCTTGTGTGGTCAACTGAATCTCTTCCTTGAAAAACCCAGCCTCTATTCAAAGAGCAATGGACACTCAAAGACTTCCCTTGGAGGTTGCACTCTAAGGTCTCACCATCCTTTTGCTAAGGGGGTATCACAATCCAGAGATCCACAGCCATTTTGAGAGGTGCAGTTGGAACTTACCACATGTTTAAATTCCAAATTATTCTTTATTTTTCATAGAGTGCAGAAAATTTTCAGAATGAGCAGTGCTTACTCATTTGGGATTGCAGTTACTGTAATTTGGTTGGAGGTGTCAATAATTCAGACCTCTGCTCTGAGCAATGACTTTCTGAGTGTGACTGTCTGAACATTGACTCGTGTGGAAACAGGGAGTGGAGACACAGCTCTAGTTCTCTTGGCTTACCAGTCTGCACAAGAACGATTGTTAATCAGTGCTGCTCATCAGGAGAAAATTATTTTGGTACTCACTTGTTCTTCAGTTTTAAAAGACAACTAAACTTGTATGTGCAGGATTTAAAGGCAGCACAGGAACAAAAGGAAAGTGAAAGAAGGGATGACAGCAATACATGTAATGTATTAGAATATCTATCTCGATGTGTGTGTTGGAGCTTTACTCTATCCAGTGTTGGAAGCTGCTCTCAAATTTACGATGCCTGTAAGCAGCCACCCACCCTTTGCCATGAAAGCAACTAGAGGCACTGCTAGATGCGCAGACACACAGCAAGCTGGAGATGATCCAGGGTGTGTATGGCTCTCCTTCAAAAAAGACAGGCTGCATATCCAGAGCCAAAGCCTGTGTATTGCTGGCGTATCTGGATTTGGCTATTTTTCTGAATGACTGAGGGTAGCATCAGAAGATTTAGATGGACACTATCCATTTCTTTAGAAATCACAACTCTCTGTGGTCTATTTCAGAACTGCAGCTTGCTTCCCTTAGCAATTTAAAAACCCTCCTCTCTGTCTTTCCATGAACTGTCTGAGCTTGTAACACATCAAATATCTGTTACCCTCTTGTACATCATTGTACTACCTTCTTCTGGCTCCAGCCATGAAATTGTCTGTACATCTAAGTACATGTCGTACCATTATCCAATCACATTTCTATGAAGTGGTGGATAGCAACAATGTTTGCTATACAGGTTTGAAGGATATTTTCTTGGTTTGTTGGGAGAATTAGGGCCACCTAAGGCTAACGAACAAAAAATAAGTGGTGTCAGTAGCAGTTAAAAAGCAATTTAAGGAATTAACAGCAGGAAAAGAGAATGCTGTACACAAACTAGTTTACAAATTTCAGACCTTCTTCTTAAACAGAAGCAGGTAGTAGCTTTCCCATTGTGAGTCAAAGGCTTTTTTATTGGAAATCAATCATTCCTTCCATGGGAATCCATTAGAAACTGTTAGTCATAGCACTCTATTGCACTTCACTGACAGGTTTTGCAAGTTTTCTGGACTTGTATTTACCTTTGATTTAGGATGGTTGGCATCTCCAAAATACATTAATTAGCTATAGTTCTACTGTGTTTAAATTCTTGCATAAAGACATTGCATATTGATCATAGTTTTCCCCTGGGATTCCAGGGAATCAACTTGGTATGTTTCAGAGGTAGTTTGGTTTCATGCTAGAGGACTGGTGCATTATTCTTAAAAAGAAAAGCAACAGTAAATATAAGGGTTTATGAGAATTTAAGAATATAAGAATTTATAAGACAGTGTAGGTTCAGGTGATTTTATCACTTCAGACTGCAGCTTCAGGCCCTCCTTTGAGAAGGTCTGCATTATATTCCCCATCCTTCATGACATTACAATCATTCACTTTACACCTCTTGCATTGTGTCTCCAAAAAGGATTAGTGAGAAGAACAAGCTAGAGCTTGAGTCTCCAGCTTGGACAGCATGGATCTTGAAGAAATGGGAGGCAATGAAAGTCAACTCAAAACATTTGTTTGAAAGAATAATAGACATTTTATTTCCTGACATATCTTTAGTTTTTATGGTGATCGTAACTTGCATGCAATCCTCTCTCTCTTTGGATGTGAAGGCAGGGCTCCCTGCCAGATGGGTAGAGAAGGTCCTTTTTTGCTTTTGTCTGCTTTAAGCTCAAGAGTGTGTGCTTAACTCAGAGGCAAGTGTCTGCCTGCTCTCACATATGGGCTGGTCACGGGTCAGAATTTTCTTCTGATATAGGGATCACCTAAAGAAACCTTCCTGTCTGATTCCTATGTGTAAGGGAGGGCATTAGTACTGAACATGTTCTTATATTTGTCAAAATTGGGTATTTCAATATTGAGGAAGATATTTACTAAGACTCTTTTAAACATCATGTATTCAAGTAGAAAGCAGGTATACTTTTGGATGGGTACCTATAAGTTTCCAAAAAAGTATTTGGACATCAAGTATAAGTATGTATTTTCATTTAATGAGAAAAAAGCTTCCTGTCAGTAGAGTAATAATTTATCTAATTTATCTTGTGATGTATTGATGCATGAGTGTGAAATGTTAGTATGAGCAGTCTTAACTGGTTAATTGGGAAGTTTTAACATCAAAAAACTTATTAGACATTTTCCTGTTTTCTATGAGGCTTGAAAGGTTAATCTTCAGTAGTGTTGTGACTCCAAGGACATCAGCAGTAGATGTATATTTGTAACATTCTATAGTCTTAATCAGCAACAATAGTTTATGTATGCTTATTCAGCTACGTAATCTGATGAAAAGAACATGTTGAGGAAGGGGAAGTTGTCTTTAGAGCATAAATCTATAATGTGTTCTTTATCTTGTTTGTAGTAAGCAGAGAAACCACGTTGATCTAACTTTCTTGTTGTTAGAAAACTTATTTGAAGATTTATAAAATTTTTATCTTATTGTTTTACCATTAAAACATGAACATTTCTGTAAAAATATCAGTGATGTGATGTGTGTGAAAAGACTTATCTGACTGAAAAAAATGTATATCTAACTGAATTATGTCTTTCCAAATGTCCAAAAACATGCAGCCATATATCAGGCCTCATTGGTGAGGTAAATACTTGCATGTATTTTCATAAGAATAAAGAAAGTTATCAGTCTGTGAGGAAGCATGGATATTGGGAATGAGTCAGAGGGACGCAGTCTACTGCTCTGACTGGGGGATGGGACATTAAGTGAGGGAGCAGGGCAGAGGGAAAGGGGTTTGCAAGCGTGGCAATGCTTTGCTGCCCAGCGGTCACAGCGCTCTCCTGCTCCTTAAACAACTCATGTGCTTTATCCAATGGATGTTACACAGGCAAAATAATGAGCAACTGGCAGTGAGCACAGAGTCTGCTTGTGTGTGCAGATAGTGGCAATTCTCAGAAATTTCTCCACTGGTATTTGTATTGTGTCACATACCAAAGTATACGTTCGTCCCCAAGCTCTGCTCCACTATGTACTTACTTACAGTGACTTCATTAGTCCCTTTTCACCTCATCATCACTCTGGAAGCTCAAGCTTCATTGCTAATTCTGTGTGGTTCTTACCGAGTCCCTATTCCATATGCACTATTTAATTTCACAGGCATGATCCAGATGCTTTTGTCTAGAGATACTTGGCATTTAAAAAGATCATTTGTTTGAGTGGGCCCAGACTGACAAGCTGAATGTCTTCATCATTATTATCTGCTATTCTGGCAATCTATGTGTCATCCACACATTTTACCAACAGTGATATTTTGTATTATTAGAGAGCATTAATAAAACATTATTGAATTAATCCCTGCGAAAGGATCATCCTGTTAGAATATTGCTCATTCCAATATAACTCTCAATTCACAGCTGCATTTGGGCATCTGCCAATTAGTGCATTCTTAATCCATTTAATGTGTTCTCTACTGGTTTATAAGAGACTAATTTTATAATAAAACTCAAATGTGTTACTAAATCAAACACCTCATGAAAGTCAGAATTTACCAAATACTTTTGTCAAATTTGTCAAGTTAGAAATTTCAGAAAATAATCCCATAGATACAGTCATCTTGGGGACCGAGTTACAGAATCTCAATCAAAACAACTTTGAAAGAGAAAAGTACTTAAACATTTCTTTAGGGCTAATTTCACTGAGGTAATTTAGAACTGTGAGCCTAACCTATAACCCAGGTGCAGTCTACTTTCAGGTAAGTTCATGAAAAGTGAATTGACTCCTCTCTGTTGGCAGTTTCTTCTCTGCCTTATGCATCAAATGGTTTATCATAGGTTGTAAGAGGTATTAATACATTGTGTTATTGAACAAAAGGAATGGGGGAGTTTGGGTGGCAACACAAGCCCTCTGTTCCAGACATACTTTTTAAAGAAGCAGTGGGTCTTCCTTATCTTCTCAAAGAAAAGTGGCAGATCAGGACAAGACAATTAGCTTTCCTAATGGAAAGAGGTGCAAACCAGGATAAAGTGCATAAATTCTTCCCTCCTCTCCTTCCTCCCAACTGTGTTTCTGAATGATTAGTTTATATGTCTCTCAACTCAGCCTTTGTGCAATCCATTTTTAGATACTTGAAAGGATATCTGCACAGACTGTTCTACTGCTATGCGTGCGCTCTGCACCAATCTAAGCCTGCTAAATGTAGGTTTGCACTGGTAAAGCTGTCATTAAGTGTGGGACTTTGCTAGAGTCAATATACTTTTCCTCTTTAGAGGGAAAAACATTGTATTAGCAGATCTTTCCCCTCCCAGCCCTACTGCCAGAAGTGAAAATAATGAACTCTAGGGTTTTCAGCCAAAGGACAGGCTTTTGGTGCACCAATACTTTTGTGCCTCTAAGCATGAGCATTTGGTAATAGAAGGAAAGTCTACCTTAAAAGTGTAATATGAAATAATTCAACCTAATATCACATTAAACATGTTTTTTATTTAACTTGTCTTGCTTCAACTTGTGCCTACAAACTGAGAACACTAGCTACACCAATCTCATAAATACTAATAAGCCAGAAAAATATTGTTAGTGATATTATGCAAAATAACTGCATACATGGAAAATCATGTAGAGTTTTGGGAACTATAACATACTGTCTTTCCAGATCTATCCAGATATCTTTATCACAGTTTTAAAATTCCATAATTCCCTTGTATATGGCATCAGTCAGTTTCATGGTCTTTAGGGTAATTTAGTTGTGCAGGTGTTCAAAGATTTGGTGTTACCGTCATCGGCCATTCCTTCAGGTAATCATTGTTACTAGAGAAGATGAGAGGAAATGGCATTTAAATATCATGATCTTGACAAACAGGAGAAATGGTCAGAAAAAACTAGGTTGCAGTTCAATAAGAATGAGAACAAACACTGTACTTAGATGAAAATGAGAACAGCACACAAGACAGGGAAAAGGCAACTAGGTAGAAGTTCCCAAGGAAAGGATCAAAAGTTGTATTGTAAATATAGCCATATGGGGTAAGGTCAAGGGCCCACCTAGACTAGTTCTTTCTCTGACAGTGAACAACATTTCATGCTTAGGAAAAGACTACAAGAAAGAGGAAGGATGGAGTGGCACCTCTCATGATGCACTCAGCTCTTCTGACACTCTAGATTATAAGTTTACTGAAGCAGAGTCACATCTCCAACATCATATTTTAGAATACCTTAGTGCATCTTCCATGTTTTATTAAAAAATCTCTGAACCTATTATTATTTGTGCTATCCAAATCATCCTGTGGCAAACGGTTCCACCATTTGTGTACCTCATAAAACTTTGCTTCCTTTTGTTAATGTTAAGTCTACTGCCTATAATTTCATTTTATGCCCCTTATATTTTATGGAAAATAAAATATCATTGTTACCTCTTTATGTTTTTAATTACATGTTAATCTTTAATTTAAAAAGAATTTTATAAATTTTGATTATGTCTTTCTAAATGTTAAGAAGGGTCCTACTCTATGTAATTTGTTGTCATAGGCCATCATGTAGTTTTGATAATCCTTGAAAATTCTTGTCACATTTCTGAGTGCCTCTTCTAATTCTATTTTATTATTTTCTGATATCTGCTATGTGATTTCTAATATGTTGTCTCAGATTAATGAAACAGAAGTGTTTTGCTAAGGAAGATGAGTTATGAAGAAGACCAAAACTCCTCCCTCTAAGCAATTGTAAATCTGAAATTAAGAGGCTTCAATTGAGAAAGTGTGGAGAAAGGAAAAATAACAGCCCTTTATTAAAAGATATATGTGTATTGGCAGAACAACAAAAGAACACAAAAAAACCCCCCGACTGAACAATAATCCTATACCCCAAAACCCCCTTCAACAAAAAAGTAAACATTCAGGGGGTGCTGTTGGGTCTCTGGAGGGGCAGAGCCTGCAGTGCTCGGTGTTGGCCGGCAGGGGGGGGTTGGATCACTGGTGGTCACCACGTGGGGGCCCTTGGTGCGCTGAAGGAGCCGAAATGGAGCCCTTCCCTCCCCCTCACTGGGAAGGGGAAGAAGAAAGAAGGGTTCTTCCCAAAGGGGACTCACGGTGTCTGCGACTGGCTGTGTGAGTTCTCCTTCCTTTGCTGGCGTGCACAAAAATTGCAGCCAAAAACATGGGAGCGGGGGAGGGAAAACAAAGGCAACTCTTCCCAAATAATTCCTCTCCGATGCAGTCCAAGCAAGTCTGCGCTGGGGGCAGAAAACAGGGTGCCAGTGAACCGGGACCAGTAAAACAAAAATAAACCAGCCTGGCAGCCACGCTGAGAACAAAGCAGCCTCCGAGCTTCTCCAACCCACACCTTGTCTTGGTTCAGGCAACAATGAACTATGTAGTTTCCCAGGAGAGGAAAAAGAAAATGAAGGAAAGAGTCTCCTGGCCCCTCCTCACAGACTTTCCGGGGCCATCAACCTGGAATGTCAAATCTGCTGGCCAGTTCTTTTGTGTTAGTCAGATACCCAAGGCAAAACCAGCCTGCCCATTCAAACATCCCTCCCACACAGTGGGGCAGGGGGAAGGGAGAAATTCCCTCTAGTTTTTTAGAACGAGTGAACCCATGACATATGTGGTGTCCAGAACTGCACACAGCATTTGAGACATAAACTCCCAGGGATTTTATTCAATGACTTTAGCAGGTTTCTTCCGTTTTCCCCTTTCTTAATAGTTCCAAATATTCTAATTGTTTTTGTAACTGTTATTGAGTACTGGGCTAAGATTTTCAAGGAATTGTTCACAATATCTCGTTTCTGAGTCATAAAATCTTATTGAAAGCCTACTGCTGTACATATAGAATTACAATTACTTATCTGCATTTATTGACTGATTTCTCCTGAAATCTTTTCATGCTTTTTCATGAGACCCTGCTTCAGCTATTTTCAGCCAGTTTAGCTGTGACTCACCTGAATGTCAGTGCTAGTACTGCACCCCATCTCTGATTTAGAAGTGGGTCTGTATACTGGTATCAGTTATTTGCTTATATGCACAACCACTCAGAATGTAAGTATGTATGTGTCAGATACGTGATTTGTGACTACCCAGCTAACGTTTATGCACATAAATCCAGCATCCACAAGTATCTGTTTGCCCATCACCAAAATTCTGGTCCCCGATGAATTAAATCCTGGTTAAAAACACAGCTTCGTGCTGAACAACCACTATGTGCAATCTATAAGTCTCAAAATTGAGGGAAAAGTCAGTCATAATGTCTGCATGTTAGTGCTGTTGATGTTGAATTCTCCTCAAAATTTAATAGATTGTTGTGGAATGGAGTCTGTAAACTGATTAATGACAACACCAACATGTGGCCTGGTGGGACCTTTTGTAGTTTTCAGACAAGGCTGAACTGGAAAAAAAAATAGAAAAAAGCTTAGAGGCAGTGCTGCTGTGTGTTCTTTGTGGACAGCAGTGATTTCCCTTTGTTCAATTTTATAATTGTGAAAGAATTAATATAGAACCTTCATCCAAAATTTTAAAGGTAAACAGAAAACTGGGAAAATAATTTTCAAAATGAAGTGTGCCCAATGAGGCGTGAGTTAGCTGAATGCCTGATTGCACACCCAATTGGCACATTAAATTTGTCATGTTTCTTATTCAGTTAGGGTAATTGTGCATGCAAATGAACAGGTAGTCATATAACCTGTAATTTCCATAAGTAATTGACATATTCACATGTGTAATTGTTTCCTTTGTAACTGAACCTCAAATTTTAACTATCTTAGGGTTCATAAAGAGCATGAGATTTGGTCCTTTCAACAGTAAATAAAGTTCAGTGATTCACTGACAAACTGATTTAACCTCACAAAAGTGGGGAATTATCTCGCCAATCTAGATTATCCTAAATTGTTCTCTTGCTGGCTTTGGAAAGAGGGTTGTCAAACTGGATCAGCAGTGATAGGTGACAGGATTCTAGCTATATATAAACAACAAGGTTCTATATACAAAAAGATTATTCTTAGGAGCCCCTAAGTCACTAAAGGGTTTTTTTAGAAGGAATAAAGCTGGGAATAGTTGATCAGCCCATCAAAGCTTTCTGTACTATATACCATAGATACTATATAGGCATCTATATATTAACACAAGAAATTTAATCTCATTGTTGTTGTGAAGTGATGGGAATAATAGAGATGGAATAACTCCTGACTAAAAGATGAATATAAATCAGTAGGGAGGACAAGCAAGGGAGAAGAGAAAACATATTATCTTGCATATACAAGATAACACAGTTGGTGGTTGAAAGTATAAACTGTATACCAAAAGTCTCTGGTTAATAGCTAGAGAGAATAGGGAAGAAAGACTGCAGATATGTAGGCAGATTTTCAGAATTTCGTCTGAAAACCAAAGGTGAAAATACACACAGGTATGAAAAGTCATCAAAATAAAAATAGGATGAAATACCAGATTTCTGAGACAGAATGTAGGATTTATGGTGGACCATAAGACCATAAGCTGAATGTAAGTTAGTAAGGCTGTGCAGCTGTGAACATCATGTCTGGGGTGTATTCTCAGAAATGCAGACCACAGGATTTCTGTTTCTCTCAGACCTGTCTTGCAAAGCTGAATGGCTGTGGTCATTACACTTTGAGAAAGACATGAAGTGACCAGAGAATCTGGTCTAGAAACCAAGTCCAGGAGAATCTCTAGAAAGGTGGCCTTTGGTAAACATTGAAAAGACTGGACCTGGATAAGACACAGAATGGAAAATAGTTGGGACAATGTAATAGAATTTAGGTGTAGAAAGGATAAACTGTTTCCAAGCTTTTGGTAGATCAAGAAACAGTGATAGGCTTTTTTTTTCAGCAAGAAATGATCGAGTTAGATATTGGGAAATTTCCTACTTATAAGAGAAAGTGACAGTGGTAGTCATGTATATAGCTTTGCACTGTATGAGCAGGCATCTGCAGAGCTTGTAAAATCTTAATTGCTGGAGATATTAAAAACAGTTTAGCCATATGTCTTTCAGGAACGACACAGGGATAATTGATCCTGCCAGAGCAGGACTAACTAATATTCTCAGGGTTGCTCCCAACTGTTCTTTATATAACTCTGTTATTTTATGGCTGTATTTAAAATTATATATTCTTGTAATTGCTTAGTATTTTTTAAAAAATAAAATTGAAAAATTTTAATAACCCAACAGTGTACAGTTTCACAGATACTTACAGTTCCTGTTTTTCCTCTGGCCTCGTTATTTAATGTCTGTTTCCAGAAAAACAGTGACTTAGTGGCTTAACGTGTTTGACCCTTTGGAGGGTCCCTGAAGAGAGGCTGGAGGTAATTTCAGTGTCCAAGAGACAAACAATCATGAAGGCTTTATTCTTCTGAAAGGTGGCTAATCTGAGCAATCAGGGCTGTCAGGGTTGGGTGATTTGTAAGGTCTCTCAAGAACAAAATGACTCTGACTTTTGGTCTGTTTTTCATCATTTCTTATCCTGACTTCATGCTCTGAGTATTTCTGGGAGTTAGCTGTGGAAATGGTGCTAAACCCCCAGGCTCACATGCTGCACTTCTAATGGAAGCTCCTGCTGACTCTTTGATGCAGACGCCCAAAAGCTGAGAACAGCTACTGAGGAGGGAACAGAAGTCAACAGTCATGCAGAGTCTTCCATCTTTTCTGAAATTTATGTCCATAAAAGCCTTATGTCCATAAGAGCCATGTAGTCTCAAGCAAAAAGCTGGAAGCTGGAAGAACAACAAAAGCCAAAATTTTAATAAAATAAGTACGAGATACATTTTAATGATTACTTGGTTTAATTATTTTTAATAGGTTTGGTTACTTTAATGAAGATTTAATAGAGACAATAATGAAGATTCATGCTCAAATTTTATTGACCTGAAAACATGTAGAAATACACACTAGCTGTCATAACTTTACAGTGACAATCAGTAGGAAGTCCACCTTAGTCTTTCCCCACCTTTCCCACACCAGAAATGTCTGGGCAAGGTGGGATCTGCTCTCACACTTCTTGGGTCTGTGCTGCATTTGCAACTGGCTAGTGTAGATGGGGATGGCACAGTAGGGAAAATCTAAACCACAATTATAGCACAAAAAGCAAACCACTGGAAAGACCCTAAATTGAAGCTAGAAGCCAAGCTTGGTGTATGTGAAGAAAAGAGACAAATTCTCCAGAACGTCTGGGTTTACTAGACTATGCCACTGTTTCATGAAAGAGGAACATCAGCTTCTCAGATCAACATATGCTACAAGGGCCTTGCATGAAACACCCAAGAAAAGTCGGGAAGCCAATGTTGTTGTTGAGAGTAACAGTTTATATCCTCTGTGCTTGCAGTCTTGTTGGTATAATTCTGATATAACTCTGATAAATAAGCCTCTGCTTACAGCAAAGCTTGCCTGGTATTGGGGAGTGAAAAGAATCTGGGAGAAAGCAGCAGAGAGGACTGCCTCTGACAGAGGCACACAGTGAGCATGGGTTAAGGCATAACAGCAGCTCGCAGGCATCCATCTCCTCCTGGCAACTTGCTCAGGGGCTGGCATATCAGAACCAGGCTGTCAGACATAGCAGGAGTGGTGATGAGGCTTATGTTAGCAGCCTCTGAGTCTGCAGGAGGAAATTTCTCTGGAAGTGATGAAGAGGAGCTCTGTCTACAAGAGTTAGGCAACAGTAAATATGTGTCAGCCTGGTATCTCACCTGGACTCCACTTCCAGAGCCAGTCTGCTGACCACCATGCTACATGGTCCATGCTTGAGGAGCAACCTTTGAGAACGATACGAGTTAATGGCAATTAGCAGTGCTCTGTAGAGCTTTGCCTTACTGAACACTGTTGTACAGTCAGATCAGGTAGATGTTAGTGTGAGTTGTGTCTTCCAGTGATGGCTTGTGCAGCAAAACCTGGCAGAAGCCAGATTCCTGTACTGGAAAATCAGCTGTGGCCACAGCTTCCTTTATGAGAGGGGAAGAGAGGATGACACATTTGCCAGTTGTATTGATAATGAAAAAGGTTGTTGATCTTTGCAGATTCAAGGTCATAGCCATATTATTCTACCTGCTTTTTAAAACTCCAAGGATCTCTGCCCCTGCCTTTCCAGCACCAGGTGCAGCACTGGCACTCCACCTGACTGGTGGTTTTCACTGCACTTGCAGGAACTTTGTGAGACCTCAGTAGCTCTGTAAACATTTGATTAATATTAGTTAGTGCCCAACAATGAATCTTGGAGACCGACGGACAGATAACACAATCACTCAAGTCTCAATTAAATTAGATGAAATGAATCTTACAATTTTGAAATTACTAAAGTTTTGGAAACCTGGTTCATGGGTTTTTGAACCAATGGAATTGTTAGGTCTGAACAAAATGCATAAATGTCTCTACAATCTAGTATCTTGCAAGCACTGTCACTGGTAGCTTTAAATAAGTGTCTTTCTTTGCCAGGAATGTAATTCCACCTTTCATTTTAACATCAATGATGTGGAATGTTTCCGGTAAACTAATATATCTTTCTCTGGAATCAAGAAAACTACAACTGGTTCCAAGTCACACAAAATAAGTTATTTTAGAGCTGATAAAACATGTCCTGAAGGTCTGATTCAGAATTTAATCACCATAGAGCTGGATGTACTCATGTCAGAAGATGTTTTGAAAATATGCTCATGTGTTTACACCAGCTGCTCACTGGAAAGGACAAAAGAAACTGATACTGGTTCTTGTTGAAATTCATCTGTTTTGTCGGTGGATATGGATTTTCTTAAAAAACAATTTAGATTATTTTCCCATTGGATATAGTGATTATAAACTTAAATATCATATTTGGAATCTCATAACCTGAATGCAATTTAATAAGTGTAGAAAATTTTGCAATATTTAGTGTGTATATTATTGGTTTTGATAACTAAACAGACAAAATATTGTATTATCCCAAAGCATGTACATGAAATATTCATTTCCAGCATGATCTTAATGAAATATTATGAAATGATTACTTTAAAGACTCAGAAATAATACTCAGAAAATTACTCCAATAATATTGCTGAAGGACACTTATTCAGATATCTTTTATATTTCCTTGCCGTGATTTAATATGACTGGAGAGAAATCCCAAAGACTCTACAGCAGCACAAGTTTGTGACTTTGCTGCATTCATCTAATCTCATCCAGTTAGAAGGACAGGTCTGAAAATCATAGTTCTAAGACTTAAAATTGGAGAATTTTTATACATTTGCTGGTGATTTGATGTCCTTTTCTGGTTGCAGGTATAAAGTAAGATATGGGCATGAAGCAGACCTGTCCTCAAAGGCCAGCCTGCAAATCATATTTGAAGACTGAGTGCAGTGAAAATAGCATTTCTTCAATGCTATGCTTTTCCTGTAGTTAAACCAACAGCCAGTGATAATGGCTCTGATTTCTGTACACTTGTGCCTAATCTTATATTGACTTTATTCTACCAGTAGTACTTGGAAAAAAGGTTACCTTCTTATTCACAGTGAAGTTGGGACTTACTGTCACCGCATTCTCTGTCATCTCCTTTTGGACTGGAGAAGTAGAGTGAGTCCTGATGTAGACCACATGTTGTGGTGGAATAGTACTGTTGTACCTCAGCAGGTCTTCTAGAAAGACAAGGTCAGTTGTTTTTTTTACATTGTCTCCTTTCAGTTCTACAGCAGCTGAAAATGTATTTCTCCCCTGGAGCCAGGGGGGCAGAGACACAGGCTACCCAGGGAGACTGTGCCTGCTCTGGTCTGGAGTATTTCCAGCCCAGAGGGGACACAGCCCTGAGCAACCCCATCTGACCTCAGTGCTGAGTACACTCTAGCAAGGCCAGACCAGAGACATCCCAATCTCCCATCCAGACCAAGCTGGCATCACTTTTCCAAGCCATTGAGTGGCAGTGTAAGGATATATGATAATAAGAAAAAACCCTCAAAACAACCACACATTTCTACAGAAAAACTTCAGTTATTGTATTTACCAGAATGACTTTTGTGCCAGCACTATCAATAGTGGAAAATGTGTCCTGGGCAGAGACAGAGGTAAGGGGTGTACCTGGTCTAGACAGTATAGACTTCTTCAGCAGACAATAGAGAAAACTACAATTCACCTCTTTCAGATGTTTACTTTGTAAATTATACCTGTTCTCTTTGACAATGCAGGCAAGTTTTCCATTCATGGAAAAGGTATTCTGAGATGACTTGCAGCAAAGATAGCCATTTGGTCAGGTGAATCATCTTTCAGCCTCCTACTGTGGGAGGCTTGCGGGTAGCTTTGCAAATTCAAATTCACCTGCACAGATCACAAGTTGTCTTTAAAGCCTAAATATTACTGCAAGTCATGGAGGTGTTCTTTGAAATACGTTTGCATGCCCTGCCAGCAATGATTTTCTCCACTACAGGAAAAGTCTGTGCAGATTAAGGAATTTTCTTTCACAAAGGGCTTGCAATAAAATTTCTGACATTTTATCTATCCCTTTTGTAAGGAAGTGGGTCAAATAGAACTCATATATTTGAAAGAGAATAAGGTTTTTAGGGACAGCTTGCACATATTGATATTTGTGTGTTCAAGACTTCACAATTGAACTGACACAGGGAGAAGAGAAATGACAGGCATGGCTAACCTGATCTCAATGCAGAATTTTTAAAGGCAAGACTGCTCTCTTCTCCTATCTTATTTTCCTCTGAAGCTATAAAATAATTTTTGATGTGAGCCTTCTGGTTTTTCTTCACCACATGAACATACTGTGTAGGAACAAATGTATGAATGTTTTGAGGAACTGGGTTCATTATAGAAGAGAATTCTTGCATCTATATTTTTTTTTTTTCATCATGATAGCATAAGATTGCTATATCAGATCAAAACACTGGTTTATCATATCCTATAACCTGTCTCTTTCCCCAGCTAATACCTGACTGTTTAATAAACAAGGAAAAATCCTTTAATGCACCTGGGTTATTGGGCAACTCCAGATCCGAGCTGGATATAGACAAGATTTCTGACTGACCTCTTTACAAGATATGATTCTAAGATCTAGATCAAAGATGATCTCAGAGGTCCTTTCCAACCCGTCTGATTCTATGATTCTATGATCTATGATTTTATCATCTGCTACTTCAGATGCATCATTGTAATACAATTCACTCTTTTCTTAAAATTAGACCATAATATTTGATGCAATGTAAGGTGCTTAAAAAGTAATCTACAAATTAATGTGAATCTGTGAGAGTTTCAATTAAGCACTAATGAGACAGAGCAGAAATCATTATGCTTTTACATACAGAGAAAGACAGAAATAGAAAATACTTTAACTAGTATTGTATTGCTCCTTTCTTTCAAAAAATCCCATTATTTTTATCTCTGGTTCTCAGTTACTTGGTCAGGGTCTTTTGTTTACAGCTAGGATCTTAGCAGTTTGCTGAATCAAAATAACATCTCTGCTAAAGGGGATATGAATGCATTATTGTTATGCTGCTGACCTTTTGCCAAGAACATACATATTTACTCAAAGGCAAAGAAGAACTGGGAGTAGCATCAGGGGTTCATTTGTAAAGTTTCCAATTTGCTAATGATTTACGTTTTTATTTATTATTGGTCCATGTAAAAAAATTTGGTGTGCAGATGGAAGGCATCACGCCAGTGGTCTCGTTTCTATAGAACCTGCAGCTACCATACTGCATATGAATAGCTGACTAAACAGTAGAGTTGGATGAAAAGCTATGTTTAGTTCTGTTTCCAGATCTCCCGAAGACTTGCATGACCGTGGCTGAATCACCCTTGCTAAATCCTTGAACAAACATCTGTCATTTTGTGTGTTTCACGACTCTTGTGCAATGAGTGGGAAGCCACATAGACCAGCTTTGTACGACCTGGTTTCTGATTTACTATAGTAGGAACTTAATGCAACACAGAGCAGGGCTAGAGCTGGAATGTGGGCTGGGGGACTCACAGGACAGTTCTGGTTAGCAGGAAGCTCTGCAGGTAGTCTGTTCTTCCCTCCTGCACAGAGCTGAACTATTGTCAAACAGTTTTACTTGGGAATTTTACTTGGGAACTACCTGAGTCAGTGAACTGAGGATGGAGCTGCCACACTGTCTCTGAGCACCTGTTCTGATGCTTACCACTCTGATGGTGCTTTTTCTTTTTACTTGCTAGAAATTGTGACCATTGCATCTCTGAGAAGACCCTGGTTTTACCTTTTCTATAACTGCACTTTAGGTTGTGGAAGGTTGCAGTTCATCTTACTCTTTGCTTTCCTTCTCTTCTCTGGGCTGAAAAGAATCTGTTCCCTCAGCCTTTCCCCATGCAAGCCCCTGACTATTAATTGACCCTCCTTTGGCCTGCCTGCAGGTCACACCCCTTGCACCGGGGTGGACAACCTGGAGACAGGGCAGCACATACGTCCGCAAAAGTGCGAAGACAGCTGGATTAACCATTTTCCCCAACTACCTTACTGTACTCCTTTTAATGCAGCACAGCACACTCTTAGCCTACTTCACTGCAAGGATGCATTACTGCCTTATATTTAACTCATTTCCTACTACAATACCCATGTTTTTTTCTGCAGGAGCATTACCCAGCCAGCCAGTCACTAGCCTGTACTCTTGCAGGTTTTTTCCTGCCCCAAGGCACTAAAATTTATCTTTGTGGAAGTTTTAACCTTTAATCACAACTTTGAGATAGTTTTTGGTCCAGCAAGTGATTCACCCACCTTGTAGTCTAGTCATCCGGTCCATCTCCCCGAATTTTAGGGAGATTATTTTTAATTAGTTTTTTGTATTCCTAGTTCCATTGTTATAATTTAAGATTTTGCTTACTGAGTGAATGAACAAAAACACAGTGGGGAAGCAAATTTTCTCTTTTCATTTAGCAATAAAAGGGATTGAGTTTAATGTTTGAATATGCTATCAAGCAGAAGCTGTTCTGGAGAATGTCTATAGCACAAATATTACCATTTTATTACAGGGAGACAGGAGTATTGAGTCAGGCTGACTGGGGAATAAATAGTACCCATCTCAGTTGGTACCAGAAATCACTACCAAGGATACTTGAGAATATGACAGAGAAGTTCTGTGCATCTGCACAGAAGGTCTAGTTCTGGGTACTCTGGCTATGAATATTCTGGCATGTCCTAAAGGCAGCAGAATAATTATTCCATGAGTTACAAGTGGATGCCAAAGATTAACTGGCCCAGTTATCTCATTCACTGTACACTTGCTGCCCTCCCTCCCTGTAAGTCACTTACCATTTTTTGCAGCTTACTGCTTGGGCATTAAACTTCCAGAGGGGTGATGCTAGCAGGAGTCAGCACATTCAATTTCCCTAAAGCAAGAGTGTTGAAAACATATACATGCAGTTCTTTAAATTGTGTTCTCATTAAAATTCTATTAAGCATATTTATTTGACTTCTACTGCTATTTATCCTGTTTTCTCTGAAGTAATGTATGACCTGAGTCAAACATTAGTGTTACCAATCAAATCAATTAATGTTATTGATCAAATTTTCTGTGATATTACTACTATATATTTAATTCAGTAAGAGTTCTGACCTCAAGAATAAGTCTAAAAAATTTTAGTGCAATGACCTGTACACCCTAAATGAAAATTAAATATTGGATTTAAATGAGTAGTTTCACCACTACATTTACAATTTTTTGACCATATTTATATTCCTCCATAATGGAGAAAAATTTATTTAGAGAGCACAATGAAGTACTTTTTCCTTTATGAAGGCAAGAACTTTAAAGAATCGTGTTACCAGAGGGAAGCAGAACATATAAAAGCACAGCTGCCTAAAGGAAGAGGCAAAAGGAGACAACCATTAAGTAATTGGATTAACCTCTATTTGGCCTTTTTCATCTGAGTGAGATTTATTTTGATAACATGCTGTTCGTTTTCTTCCAGGTTTGCACACATTGTAAAAGCCACTCTCAAGTACTGAAAAGAAATTGAAGCATGGAATCTCAGTAAAAGTCCCTATCGGGGTAATAAAATAATACATCTTTCAGTAACTTGAATTCTGGAACAAGATTGTCCCAATAGCCATAACCTGAATAATACACGAACAGAGATATTGTTTTATATACAACTTTTTCTAAAATTGCAGCTGCAAGGGCAACCGGGGGAAGAAATGAGAAAAAAAAGCTTCTCTCATTTTACTTGAAAATGGATTTACTGAAGAAAAAAAATCTATTTTAAATTAGAATAAAGCATAAAAATCTAAGACTTTGCAAATTGGAAATTCAAAGTGTCTTTGATTAAAATAAAATATATTTTACACTAATTTATAAAAAAAATTCTCTGAGATTTAAAGAGATTGATTGTGCCTGAATAAAATATATTTAGACTATTTTAAAAACAAAGTTATTTCAAAGCAGAAAAACATATGTGTTTTGTTAGAAATGATCAAACCAGTTAATTTGGAACTTTTGAAAGTTAAAAAACAGGTTTTGTTTTTTTTTTTTTTTTGCATATCTTAGCCTACTGTACAGATAGGTAATTGAAAAATTCTCTAACAAGTATATACATTTTGCAGCAGTTGTAGGAATTCCTTATTTTTCTTAGTGCCTCCATCTTAATTTATCTCACTTCTGCAATTTTTTGGTTGGGGAGAACTTCAGCAGGGGAACAGGGTATTTTTCATTTCTTTGGATGAGGTGTTATCAGTGTTTCCTTTGTCTGCTATGAACATAGGTCTGGTGTGAAAGCGGTCCAGCCTGTGACCTTCAGCTGTATCCATGCAACACAGCCAATCCAGCCATAGCTACTGCATCTATTATTGAGATGAGGATGGATTTGGGGCCAAGAGGTGGCTGGCTGATGTTTGATTTGAAAGGGATCAAAGTGCTGGCTATGGGAAATGGCAGGAACAGATGGCAAAGAGAATATTAGCACTTTTGACTCAAAAGAGACAAGTAGGAATGAAGTAAGCTCACTGGTGATATTAGAAAATTAGAGAGCTACTATAGAGGATGTGATCTAGTTTCTCTCCTTGTCCTTCACACTCACTTAGTTAAGTCAAGCATTTAGTAGCTATTACTTTCAGCTCAGGATTTGCAATGATTTTTACTAAGGGCTATACTTCGCAACCATCTGGAGATTGAAAATGCACCAGAATTTAAGTCTGTGCTCGTTAAGAGCATATCTTGCTGGAGTGCAGACACTAATGTTTCTGTATTTTTACTATCTACACAGTAGGAACTAAATCGGATTTTGTTTAATTTGTTGGTCTGGGACCAGCTTTGCTAAAGCATCTTCTCTTTTCTTGTGCTGATGTGTTACTGCTGTGGTCAGAAGGAGACATGTTCCACTCCTTGCCTCTGAACAGCCCAAACTCCATCTTACAACTCTCCACTCTCCCCATCCCCCTCCCCCCAATATAACATTTAGAAGGACTGGCTCAGAATCCTTATTGTAATGTTGTTAAAGGTTACTGACAGTGCCTTCTTTCAATTTCAGTTATTTATTGACAGTTTGCTAAGCAGTTGTCCTTCTCAAGATTTCTTGAAGATTTTCTTCAGAAATTTGAGTGTTTAACACTGTGAAAAAAATTGTACATAACTGCTTCTTTATATCTTTTACAGTTCCATTCTCTTCACTGAGAAAACACTAATTTCATCACATAAAATGCTTTGAATCAAACTGGTGTATTTTGCATAGCTTCCTCCTTGGAGGAAAGATAGTATTTCCATGAGAAGTTGTATTTTTAGATCAAAAAGGCTATAAAATATATAGAGGTTCATTCCTCCTTTGTGTTCTCACAGGTTTAGGTATAATGTTGAGCAAAGTCACTGAAATCTGATAATATTTTTCCACTCTGAAGCTTTTTTGGTGACTATATCCCCAGAAAATCTCACACACTTGATTTTACACTGAAGATCCAATGCTGGACTAACTGCAGAGTCTTCAAAGAACGCAAAATGCAAATAACTCCTAGAGAAAAAACACTGTTACAAACCAACCTTAAGATTTATAACTCTTTTCCCTGAATTTTTAGGTAAAAGTTCAGCTCCGAAGAAACAAGACAGTAACAATGTAATTAAAATGCCAGAAATGTTACAAATAGTTCAGTTCCAGAAAATACAGTTTCCCATTGCCAAATCACCGATAAACCTGAAGGAAATTATATGAACTTGTATGAGCTCTTCCTTTTGTTAAAAAAGTAGAGCAAGACGCAAGCTTAAATTGGAAAAGGCATTTCTTTATCCTTGTGATTAGTTAAGAAGAAAAAGCAGCTGTAACTCCCAATGTAAAAGACATGTAGGCTTGTACTAAACAACCTTTCCTCTACTGTCCTTCTGCTCTGCATGGAAATGTTTTGATGTAGGGTCAGCAGTAGAGAGTTCTGTCTCTCTGGTGGTTTCTTGCCCTTGGCCTGATACATCAGACTGTGAAAACGTAGATTTTTAGATAAATATGAGCAAGCAGGATTTTCTCAAGTTTTAGGATTTTACCAGATCCTTTGCCCCAAAGGATCTTAGTGATATGTTCTCCATACAATTTTCACCCAACAGAACCAAGAACTGGAGGTTGTTATTTAGAGCCTTGTGCAACATCTCTTGCCCAAATGCCAGTTCTATCATTTCACTTTCTATCCTCTTCCATGTTTTAATCTGGAATAGGAGTCACTGATGCACGAAGATTGCAAGAAGTAGCAGGATTGATGCCTGCATTCTCCACCAAAAATGATGTCAGTGGTTTAGCCCTGTGATTTCTGCATGGTTTTTATCCACCCATAAATTTTGCTAATACGTAAGAAAAGTTTGCATAGACAAAGTAGATTTCTTGACATGGGGATTAATATTAAAATTTATTGCTACACCATAAGAACAAAAGGAATATTTATATACACAACAATTCTAACTAGTTTTCTTATAATAACAAACTTATATATATACTTACAAGTATTACCCCTCCTTTTCTTCAAAAATAGTCTAGAGGAAGAAGGAGAAGTCTTTAAGGTAACAGTTCCAAATCATGGCAGCTAGAAAAATCTCTCTCTCTCTCTCCTTCAGAATGCAGGGGAGTTTGTCTCCCACTTCTAGCCGCTTGTCTATGGCTACTGAGGGGTTACCATGGGCTTCGAGGGAAACACTCATATCACCATGTCGCCACCATGAAGTACAGGGCTCCGTGGAGGTTCCTTCCATGAGGAGTTTCGGGGGGTTTCCTAAGAGTCACCACCCCTCCCCAGGTCACAGGGGTTCTGGGTTTTTTTGGCTCAGTCCATACCCAAGAACGTTCTCCGGTGCTATGCTCTGCTGCTCCAAGGGCGTCATCCTGCCATCACACCCGGTCCAAAATTGCACTGGGCCCCCCCAGTATTGGGGCCTTAGTGTTAGGCTCAGCCCTTGAACTAAGGCCCAAGGTCATGAGGGGCTCGGCCCCTCAATGGAGAGTTCTCCGGCTTCTTTATCGTTTTGTGGCTGTAATTCTTCTGCAGTTTGTTGCATGTGGCTTCTAGGTGATTTAGTTTTGGCTTCAAGCCATCCCTGCCCTCCCTGGCTGTGGTAGGCCCCGGGAGGGCCTGCATGCCCCAGGCCCAGCTGGGCTGGTTCGTGTCACCACGTTAACTCCTTAATTTCTTCTGCGCCACACGTTTCTTTTCTGGTTTGTTAAATATGTCATTCGTAGAGACGTCACAAAAGTTTTTGATTGGCTTCTTAGCTGGAATTTCACCTGGAGCTAACCATTTTCTACCCCGATACTGGGGGGATGGGCTAAACCATGACAAGAGTGAACTGGTCACTTTGCAGGAATGAAACATCATTTTCTTTTTCACTCTTGCCTATCCTGTGTCTTCATTTTTCTTCTTGAATACTGCTACTGACATATATCTATGTTTCTCTCAAGCAAAAGATTATCCCATTCCTATCTAAATACTAAGTAGCCAGAAGATATGGAGTAATCTGCTATCCCGAACCTTGACACTAGAAGCAGTGGGTCATTTCACCTGTTTTTGCCATGGCTGTGAATAACATTGCAAGAACTGGAGGTTAAGAGTTGGTAGTTTGATGCCAGGAACAACACTGAATAGTTTGACTGCTGAATGATTTATAGGGAATGTATGAGTTTTCATGAGGCAAGAGGAAAAAGTATTTTTTCTGGTAATGTCATATGTATAACACATTTTGGAAGAGAATAAAACAGAGTAAGATTGTTACTGAAACCCTGAGAGGGTCTCACTGGACTAAATTTGCTTGGTTTTTTTCGTTCCCTCACCGGAAAAGCAAATGGCTGTTCACCACTGATGTCTTCCTATTTCTCCACTGTTTGAAAGTGTGTTTTTTGCAATATAACCAAGACATTACTTGTTGAATTATTTATTTTTCAACAGAGGACATAAAGACACAGTGACCTCAGTTTTCTCTCGTGACAGGCTCTTCCCAAATAACTACTTTGAAAGTCAGTGCAGCACTTAGGTGGGATGCTGTAGATATGTTTAATTATTTAAGTTAACACTTTCATCCTCTTTTCTCAGCAGGCTTAGCAATTTTAATGTGCACTTTTAAGGGACACTGTGACAAAGGTAGTGTCTCTTTTTGCCCTGAATATGCCCTGAATATTTCTCATTTTCAAAATATTTTCTCTAGTTTCACGAAGTGGAAAAAGGCAGGTTCATATATTGGAGAACTCCGATTGGGTTTAGATTTCATTATAGCTAATAACTGAATAATACATGTTAGGAAAGATGTGAAAATCCACTAAGGGAAAATTGACATGAAAAATGTGACCAGGGTGAAAAACTCTGCTTCTGTAGCAATTTATTTCAATGATCAAATTGCTCTGCCCCCAGGACCTGAAATGTAAGTCACATGAACAAATTTGGTTGACTTTTCATTAAACAATAGATAGGTTTAAATAGAGCAGGCAATGGATTCTGGGACAAGTGTTATTTGCTGTCATAATTTTTAATCTGAAGCAAAGATATATTTCAATCAGGTCAGTTAATATTTCAGATAAACAGCAGATGTTAATGTCAGGAGAAACAATGTTGTCAAAATATGAAGCTAAAATTGTAATATTTACTTTATAACTTGCTTTTTCACCTACACAGAGCTGCATCAGTATTTTTGCCTTGATACACTTTATGTTTGCATAGATGCATCACATGAATAACCAGTCCTCAAGCATCAGTCCTCATTCTCATGTTTCTTAATTTCTGAATTTTTAGTTGTCATATCATCATCCCTCTGTGAACAACCTTCTACCGTAGTCCTCAGTTTCATCCCTTCCTGTTATTTCAGTTTCAAAGACCATCTAGTTCTTTCCAATTTCCCTGAATTGATAATCTTATTCTTTATGAGGTCTTATAAAAGTTTCACTGTTACAGTCTTACTTATTTTGTCCTCAACAATGTTCTTTGGCAATTAAATTAATTTTGCTGAAGAACTTTCTTCTGAACCATCATTTCTCTAAATGTACTCCCCAGTCTGGCACACTGATTTCCAATGGGTTACAAAAGGGATCCTTTTCACACATGAAAAGCAATTATAGTTTCATTTTATGTTCCATCAAAGTACTTTGTACTAGAGCAGGAAAATTTGTAGGAAAAAAATTCAAGCCCCCTTAACACTTAAGAGGTCAGACATAAAATCAAGTTAGTCTCTTTTCTGTTTGAATAAATTTTTTTACTGATTTTAACACACCACATGTTGAAATAATTGCATGATCCTAGGAAGAACATTAGCATTCAGTCACTCATCACTAGGACTTAAAATTGAAATTCACAGAGTGATTTATTCTAACATTTAATAAGCAGAAATATCAGTTAAGAAACCAGTCTGGTACAGTTGCAAGCAACGTAATATTTGAGAAGATTTAGAAGGCATCATGCTGCATAAATATTTCTCTATTATATATAAAATATATATTATATGGTACCTTTCTAAAAAGCAGCCATTATATGGCGTGGTTGGGAGTAATTTCACTACATAAAACTTTAAGCAAAGTATCCTTTTGAGTGCACAGATTTTGTCCTTTAGCCCTCCATTTTGAGATTTATCAAAATGAGTTGAAATGTTGCAGACAACTACACAATGCGATTGGATCTCTTTCGGCTTGCAAAAAGAAATTCTTTGTTTCCAGAAATTATAGTTAGAGGGAACTTATTTCCATTCCAAGTGAAACAGCTGGAAAATTAATCAAAGAAGAAATTGTCAATATTTACCTGAATTTGACAATCAATAATTTGAACTAAGAATTGTTTTGTTCCGCTTTTTCAAGACAGATCAACAGCTATAACAATACAGCTAATGGATACATGTACTCTACAAAATGCCAGTTTGCCACTCTTTGTTAAATAAGGTGCAGGAGAATTATGAGAGGAAAGAAGGGAAATCAGATATTGTAAAAAAGCACCCATCAACAGGAATTGTCTCAAGAAAATACCCAAGGTGAAAGGCCTCTGGCAAATAAAGGTGTTGGCTTTGTTGTCATAAATTAGAGAGTTGTATTTGATTTGTCATTAATTTACTAAATAAAAAGAAAGCAAAGGTGATATGATTTAATGCAATTGAAAAGTGGGATTACCAAATGACTAAAATAAATGGCAACATCTCACAGGATAAGACATTTCCACTTCAATAGTGTGCAGAAAAGTAGAGGTCACCCTCTGTAAAGAATTAAAAATTTAAACCCTACTGATGAGAAACTTGCTATGTCATAGTTCAAGCCAAACTGTATCTGAACTTCACCCAGTATTACATTACCTTTTTTGACAAAATATTATCATCCTAAGAGAGATATGCAATGTGAAAGTAATGAAGTAAGAGAAATATATTATGTCAGCAAAACTTTCCAGTTTGGTACAGTATCATTACTGAACCACAAGGCAGTAATTTTTATAGACAGAGCTTAGCTACCAGGAGGCCTTACATGAAACAGCTTTGTGAGCACTTTTTCGAGATCAGTTTCTTAAGGAAATGAGCTGATCAGACCTTATATCTGTGCATGTCTGTTTTCTTTATGCAGTTGTGAATGGTTAGGCAAATTGCAACTGAGTTTGTCAGAGGAGTTTGTTCTTAAATTGACTTTTTTTCCAGAAAATGTCACATGAAGTGGTGCTTAGGTAGAGGAGAGGTGGAATCATTGGTGATTCTCTTGGTGGAAAAGCATGTGGAAATTGTAACAGCAGCAAGCCATCCAAGTGGTGGTGCACATCAGAACATCTTCAGCAGGCAGTGTCGACCTCCTCTTACTTTGCTGAAGAAATGAAGAGTGTGCCATGTGGTTAGGTGAAAGGGGAATGCTCATGACATTGTGGGAGTAGGCCACAGAGTTTGGAAGACATCTGAGATAGGGGAAGTTAGAAGAGTGTGGAAATGAACTACTTCCATGGAGGGAAACGAGGGATTTGTTTATTCAGCTGCTGCAGAACAACACTAATTTTTGTCTCCTTTTTTTATTTGTTGCTTCTGACATTAATAATGCTACTCTGTTATGAACTCAAACAAACAGCTTAAGCTTCCAATTCGTTAGCTTCTCTTATGTGCAATGATCCTAACATTCTTTGCATATCTTGGAAATGCGCTCACAGTTTTTATAAATCTAATTTTGTTATTAATCTTCTGATAAACATGAGTATAGGTGAGTCTAATTAAAATAATAAGACAGTGTGCAAGGTCAATTTGTCAAGGATGTGCCATGAAAATTTTATATAGAAAGAACTAATTCAGTTAGTGGGTTGCTGGACTAGTGAAAAAGAAAGACTGGTGACAAAACCATTATGGAAAGAATCTTGGCAATGATGATAAATGGTGAGCTTTTCATGCTTGGAACTAAAAATGTGCAGTCTGATAGGTGTAAGAATGAAGGAGAGTGTAATCAATACTAGAATGAGTGAATAAATTGCATGTGGTATATCAGAAATCAAATGCCAATGTGTTACTTAGAAAGTTCCAAAAATCATGCAAATAATCACACTGATGAACAGTATTATTTTTTGAAATGACTGGTTTAGGTTTGCCTTGGATTTTTTTACTGTGATTCTTCATTCATCCACTTGTGTCTTGTAAATCAAAACAAGTTATACAGGAATCACGTGTTTCAGCCAGTTATTTACAGACTTTGTGTTGATTATTCTTTGGGGACAAGTCAGGGACCTAATATAGGTAAGTTAACCTAAGTTAGCTGAGTAGTTTGCCTAGACTACCTCTCTAGATCATGGAGAGTGATAAACACTTTCAGAAGTTGATTCAGAGCAATCAGAATCATCTGCTATCTTCACTGGCTGCATAATATGTTTATACATGAATGGAATAGATATACCTCAGTCAGGATATATTTGATGGGAGGCAATCGCTGCAATGTGATAACTTCCTTGCCAGTGCACTAGAATATATTAAAAGGAAAAGTGGTACAGCTGTCATACCACTTCTCAATATATCTGATTGTTCATTAAGAGAAGGTGAACCTGTTGTATTCTCTTTAAAAAAGAACCAAATTATTCCTGTGCCAGAGCCGTATCAGGAGAAATGATCACTCACGATCCAATTTCTTCTTCATACTCTGTAAGGGAGATTAACATTATTTTTGTACCAGATTCTAGGGGAGAGTCAACAAACCACTTGATATGAATAAGCATGGCTGAGTATTGACAGGCTGCTAAACATTTGGATTCTCTGTACTCGGATACAAGTAGGATACAAGAAGGGTCAAATGCAGACAGACTTAGCACTGCTCCACAGCACTAAATCTGAAGACATCCCACTCTCTGGGAACATCAAGATGAATCAGAAGCTAAAGTCATTTTACCTTGGAGTCCACTAAAGAGGTGCTTTCGCTGTACAAATGAACATCCTTTTCCTGGTAGCATGGCAATGTTATCTGTCTTACAGAGGATACTGGATATTGGTTTTAGTTTCTTTCTGACATGTGTTAGTACCAGGAAGAAAAAATATTACTGTTAGCATTGTATTGGTATTTGTGTAGTCATTGGTTGTGCTACTTCTGTTGCAAGCACCTAACGAAGACAAATAAACTGTGTCAGAGATGTCCACGTTTGTTCTATTTCATGATTGCTATTATGGAGGACAGACAACAGAATTTCAGCAAAGGTCAGTACAGAGAATGGGCAATAGGGAGCACATCTATAATTGTCCAGATGTCCCCTCTAGCTTGAAATATTTTGCAGATAAATAACCCCAGGAGAAATGAGGATACACAATGATGACTCAGAAATTGCCCTGGCCAAGCTCAAAGACGCAATCGACTTTAAACATTAGGGAAGGGTGAACCTGCCTACAAAGCCAGTAGGCACAGAAGAATCTTTTCTTAATTGTATACACTCTCTTAGTAGCATAAATTAATCACCTAATATGAACAGATCACTCCCAGTCCAGATGTGTGGCTTTTGATTTAAGTGAACCTCTAATCTGACAGTACACTTTCCAGTGACAAATGGAGAGGTCTGACATAGTGCCTGCCCCATAAACCATGGTACTGAACTGTAAAACCCAAGTGTTCAACAGTGGAGCAGGTATAATTACTTGTAGGTTTCCTGCTAGAAGCTGGGAAATTCACTATGCATGAAAGATTTGTTACTGATAACAGTAAATGTGAAAGTCTTTTAGAAGTTTTTTTCCCTTGTTTGAATGGAGGGGAAGACAAAAATGTGATTGATCCTATCCACCTCTTTAAAAGAAAAATGTTTCCCCTTGAGGGAAAGAAACAGAATGGGGAAAAAAAAAATAAAAGAGAAAGTAAAGCATTTCCTGTACCCTTAAAAACACTGAAGGATTGAGGTACTGTAATGCCGAGCACCAGAATCATAACATACACTAAAACGCACGTGTAAAGTGGAATTCCCCTCCTTCCATTTGAGATATCATATTCATCACCAAAAGATGAAAAATGAAGCCATGGAATGAAAGAATATTTCCACTGCTACTGGAAAAATGATGGGACAGGAAACATATGTGTGAGGGTGATGAAGAAAAAAGTCTCTCTGAGTTTTTGTTTCATTTAGACTTTGTCTCAAAAATAGTATTATTCTTATTTTCATAGAGGAAAATACAAAAGAATATGCTGATGCATTTCCTCCACTTGGAGGACATGGTGACCTCTGAATTCTTTTAATGTATTAATTGTAAGTCATTACTATTGCTATTCTGTTTACATAAGTTTTCCAATCAGCAGCATCTCCATGTATGGTATAGCTGTATTCTTGGAGTCATATTTCATAGTTTTTGTTACGACTGATATGTTTTGTTTCCTCTAGGAAATGAAATCTGACATGTACTTTCAGGTTATGAAGGTGCTGTTGGTGGTGGTGGGTGGAAGTTAGGTATGCCTGCATATGCCACTGGAGTGGTGCAGAACAGGCATTGGTTGATGTGGCAAGGTTCTCCCATTGACTCTCTGTAGCAGAGTAGTTGAGGAAAGGTTCTCAGCCAGATGTGGGAAGTAGGGCACAGTGATGTGTGGATGATTATCATTAGATTTATTGCTAATACATATCTAAATATTGCCAATACAGTATCTAAATAACAACTTTATCATTGATTACAATGGATTATAGTATCTAAAGGATGATAATATAAGCAGGTTTCTCTAGAAACACATTCTTTGGCCTTGCAGAATTCATAATTAAAAAGCTACAGTGCTTTTTGCTTACCTGTCCAAAAGGTGAGTGTTCCCTCCCTTGGGTCTAGACGTACTTCACAGGCATTCCTGCCAGGGCAGGGATCCACTCAGAAGCTGCCTACAACCTCAGTAGCCCAGTTTTCCCCTTTGCCTCAGTCTCCAGCAGCATTTTATATCCTTTGGCAGGCTGAAGTGGACCAAAGCCAATCACAAGCATCTCAGCTACCCCATCTCTTGAAGGCATTAATCACGTGAGCATTGAGACAGTTCCTCTTGAAAACCCCACCTGGTGTTCTTATCTTAGAACAGACCACACTATGAGAGATGATGCAAAGGGAGAGGGTTTGTATGTGTATGTTTGTGTGTGTGTAGGAACATGTGGAGACCTGAATATCTGTCGTTGTTACACTCTGTAGGGCAAGGCATTTCTTATCTCATTCACAGAAAGAATAGAGATGGACTAAATGCACAAGGAGGTTGAAACTGTAAAAAGTGCTGACGAACGAACCAAGAATGGCCAGCAGTGGTACTGGCTTATGTAATGTGGTCTTCTTTTCTTCAAGAAGTGACTTGAGAAAATAATTGCTTTTAGAGATGGCTGTACTGTCATGTGGAAATAATTCTCATGCAGTAACAGCTGGGTCTGGCTTGAAACCAGCTTTTAGTACTGAGTCTTGGTATCCCGTTGCTATTTCCATAACCTCTACAGCGTTTTTACCATAAAACTTAGTCAGGTGTCAATAACATGTTCTCTGAGCACCATGGTATTCAAAATGAACAGTTAAGTTTTCAATAGATGTCTGATGATGGGTTATTTTTGTCAGGAGATGCATTGTTTTTATTGGGTTCTGCTGTTCTGCTGTGCTCTTAGGCCTCATATCTCATCAATTCATCCTATATTGTTTATTTTCACAGACATAAATTTGGTAAATTGAAATACCGGTGTCAACTGTAATCTGTCATTTCACACGACTACTTTTTGTAACTGATTTTAGCTAATCTGCTAGATAGATACAAGTATCTATTTAGAGCCCCTGGTTCTCCATTTTGGTAGAGGGTTGTGCCTCAGCTGTAGTATAGTTGGGTGCTCGCAATGTGTATGTTGGTAGTATTCAGGCACTCCTTCAGGTTTCCAGGCCTGACATATGCAACAAGGCTGCCGCATTTCAGTTATTGGCCATATTAAAATTAACCCTCTTGGGCACAGCCAAATTTCTACAAAGAAGAAGCTGTTTCTGTGGCAAGAACTTCTATAAGGAAACCAGATATTTAATTCTGAATTCTTTCAGCCTATTCTTAGGGTTTATTGATAAACAATGGTTACAAAGTAGGTGCTTTTTAAGAGTCAAGCAGCATTGTATATGTTCACTATACTGGAGTTAACAGTCTGCAGTACATTAACCATGCATGCTAAAACCCTAATGTATAGTGCCCCAGAGGTTTATTGAAAAGCCACTACCAGAGAGAACTTCCTTTTTTTTTCCGAACTGCAGATCTTTAGAAGTCAGACACCTGTTCTCAAACAAACACCTAAACAAGGGCACCCTCACAGGAAGCCTGTTTTAGGTAGCTTATGTAAGTACTAGTGGAAAGTAACGCATGGATTTCTTGACAGATTTTTGTAGATAAAAAACCAATATATCAGCAAAAGGTGTACATGCTTAGTAGCACTTTTGCTTTATTTTGTTCCTCTATAAAACAGTACAAATAAACATATCTCCTTTTCAATGTTACTTCACTGATGAATGATAATGTAGACTCGGGGCTCTTCAGGTTGAAAAAAACCCGATATGACTCGGGATATGAAAGAATACCATGAAATCAGAAGTATCATAAAGGACAAAAATAGGAAATTATTGTACACTCCCTTCTAGTACACAAATGGAAGTCAAGCAAATGAACCTAGCAAGTGGCAGGTGAAAACAAACTAAAGGCTATGTTTCCTCACACAGCATGCTATTAAGTAGTGGAGCACATTCACTCCAAAATATTTTGAATACTAGTATTTTACAGAATTTAAAAACTGGTTAAACTCATGAAAGAAGAATTTGTTTAAGGTTACTAATTAGAAAGACAACCTTATTTCAGGAAACTTACTTCTGCATGTTTTGAATCTCCAAGGAAAATATATTTTTACATTTGCCCTATTTGTACTCTTTACTAGGAGTTTTCTGCCAGTGACAGACATTGATGTAAACAGAGCAAAAATATGTCTACTTTTCTGTTCAAGTGTAAAAATTGCCTATACTGGTTCAGTGGTGTGCTGTTTTATTACCCTAGAGGAAACTGTGCTTGCTTTACCATATCTTTGCTGTATACTGAGTTACTTATTTTATTTAGGTTGTTAGGTGGTCATGGAGTAGACAGAAGAATTGAAGTCCTTCTGTCTTCTCATTCCAGATTGTTCCCCACAATCCAGATGAGCAGGGCCCTTCAGGTGTACCTAATGCAATGCAGTGCAGACTTACCCAAGAAATTTCTAAATATACTTCCAGGATCCTAATTAACTCACCTAGATTTGTCATAGACTTCAATATAGTTATAACCTAACAACTATGCAAAATTGACTCAAACAAACACCTCCTTTGCCTTCAGTAGTTTCATGACATTAGGTCTTTCCACTTTTTCATGCTTCATCTTTCCTTTAGGTTGGTCCTAGCTTCATATCTGGAGAATACTTGCAGTTGCTTGGGGAGCTAGCAGGTTTCACCTCTTACCTCTCTTGACTGACTGGGCCATTCTTACAGCAATTGCAATATTTGATTCTAATCATATGCAAATATTGATAATTGTAACAGATAAGTACTCCAATCTGGGAGTAATTTACTGTTTGTAGTCTTTGCACGTATGTGGCTTTCAGTATTATCACACAGCTGAACACAAATTGCACAATAGATGTTCATTAACTCCTGAGAACAGCTTTTGTAAAATAATACTCCTTATTCACATATTAGTACAAAAAAAAGACATAACAGGATTATGGATAGGAAATAAATTATTCAGAGTTTGAAAAAAGAGATGGCACCAAAATATGATGTATTTGGTGCAGAGAATTCTCTAGAGACATATGAAGAGGAATTCAGTGTGATCATAGTGGCAGACAAGCGAATGAAGTTTTCCCCAATATATTGAAAACCACAAATGCATCTATAATTAATAACTGGAATTACATTGTTTTGACTCTGTATTTTCATTATGATTTTTTTCTAATACAAAAATTAACAACACATTGAATCTTAGTACAAATCCAAGTTTATCTACAAAGTGTGAAGAAAAAATCTATTGAAAAGTATGAGGAAAAAACTGTAAATTAAGAGAAAGATACAGTTTTCAATTTTATTTTCCTATTTTCTGTTTATCAATGCATTTCCAACCTCTTTTTTTTTTTTTTTACAGCTTTTTCTTCTGAAATACTTAAAATACTGTTATTCATACATAGTAATATTTCTGATATCAAAATATTTTGTAATGGAAAGGTCATTTCATTTGATAAAGTAGCATATTTGAATAATTTATAAATAAGGAATTCAATAGCATATTAATCACAGGAAAAACTTATGAATTCTCCAAGAATTCATGCTGGCACACTGCAATATTTTGGGGTGGGATGGTTATTCAATTCCCTAGACCAGTTTAGAGCTCACGTACAAATATTATGTGACCTGACATCTAAATCAGTGTCTTCGAGGAAAACAGTTCCTTCAGACCTCCTTCAAACACGCTTAAGAAACATTAACAATGTCAACAGTAGAGAGAAATTGAGAGGTATAATGGTTTATTCAGCACAATAATATAAAATCCAGGGGGTTTTTTTTGGTGTTATGATATGTTAAGCATGCTCTGAGTATGTGTGCTGGTTTTGGCTGGGGTAGAGTTAATTTTCTTCACAGTGGCTTGTATGGGGCTGTGTATCAGATTTTCGCTGAACACGGGGTTAATAATACAGGGATGTTTTTGTTATTGCTGAGCAGGGCTTACACAGAGCCAAGGCTTTTTGTACTGCCGTGCTGGCAAGGGAAGTTGGGGGTGCCTGAGAGGAAACACAGCTGGGACAGGTGACCCAAAATGACGAAAGGGATATTCCAAGCCCTATGACATCATGCTCAGTATATAAAGTGGGGAGAAGAAGAAGGAAGTGGGACACATTTAGAGTGATGGTGTTTGTCTTCCCAAGTAACTGTTACACATGGTGGGGCCCTGCTGTCCTGGGGATGGCTGAACACCTGCCTGCCCATGGGAAGCAATGAATTAATTGCTTGTTTTGCTTTGCTTGTGTGCACGGCTTTTGCTTTCCCTATTAAACTGCCTTTATCTCAACCCATGAGTTTTCTAGCTTTTACCTTTCCAGTTCTCTCTCTAATCCTACTGTTGAGGGAGTGAGTGAGCAACTGCAGGGTGCCTGGTTGCTGGCTGGAGTTAAACCATAGCAGTATGTGTGAAGACTTGGGTCCTGTGAAGATATTCAGGGCTCTCTGTCTCCTGGAGCTTGATTTGTCTGTGGTGAGCATGAAGCACCTCAGCAGGTTTTGACGGTTTTACACTCTGTCAGAAACGAAACTTGTAGGTATGTGAAGGTATCAGATCAAAAAGGAAGGTATCTAGTAAGTATTTCATCTGTGGCCCTAAATTTTTCTTAAACCATTTTTCATGTATCCAGGTCCTTCTTTATGGTTCAACAACTAGAATAATTATCTCCATAGCATGTTGTATAGGCAAATATACTATTTCTTTGTTCTGTACACACTCCGTCTCAATTGAAATACTTCTGCTTCATCAGGACGTTGAAGTACAGTCAAACAGTTGTCTCCCCTTATAACAAAAAGAGGTTATAGAGACTTTGAGGTCCAGATTCCAGGCTTCCCTTCCTCTTACAGTTTGTCCCTCTGGCTCTTTATCCCTCTCTGCCTACCTCAGTCTGACATAACTGTGAAAGCAGGTGTTATTTCAAGTTAAAGAGAAGAAATCCTGCATGGTGCAGATTTAAAAACAGATTTAGACAAAAAAATTTAAAAATATAGTGTTGGAACTCTAGGTGTTACGTTATGTTAAGGTAGGGTAAAATATGTTTACTTTCATTAATACTTAAGAAACATGAGAGAGCCATGTACTCAGGGCTCTAAATTTGTCATGTTTGATACATAATTGAATCAGAAGAAAGATCTTGCACTCTGGACAGTTGATGAGTAAGTATAGCCCAGCATGGACTTGCTGTCTCCAGTGCTGTCACTGCGGAGCTCTCCACTAAGGGAGAAGAGGTTCAGGGACAAATATTCTGCATCCACGTGGTGGAACCAACACTGCCTTTCAGATTGCACTGACCAGCAACTATGCTTTAAGGACATGACCTTCCAGTGGTTTGAAGAGTGGAAATGTTCCAATTAACTGTAGTGGTGCAGACTTTGGAGTTGAGAGGAAAGCCTTTGACAAAGTTTTATTCCTGAACTGAAATATTATTGACTGCTGTGGTTTAATCAGTGTCTCTGCAGAGGAATGAATCACTGATTAGGAAACGAGGGGCTTACACCTCTGTACATTTGAAGCAATTGTAATAAGTCAAAGAAAAAGAACCCTCCTACACAAGTAGTATCAGTAAAAAAAGAAAATTCTCTAGGTTTTTATAATGTCCCAAATAATTCAAACAATATTTATGTTCTACATAGTGTTGTGGGAATGGAAGCAGTCAGGGAATACTGATATTGTTCAGAGTTTGAACTGATTTATGTTCATGTTGTTTGAAACCCACCTGGCTGCTGCATACATTTTTTGTTTTAGACTGTTTTTTTATGTTACTTCCTTTTGTTCCTGAAAAGAGGAGGGAAATGGAAAGCAGCCTATCGTTTATGGGATCAGGGTCTTAGCAGCCGCTTTGGTACATAGGGATGAGTTTTCTGTGTTTGGGTCTGCAGTAACTGTTATGAAAGTACATAATTTCAACATCAGTAAGACCTTGTATTATAACTCCCCCACCTCATTTCCCATGAAAAGACAAATTCCAGAAGTCCAAGTTATGCTTGTTCTATTTTTATTCACTAGATACAGTAAATGCTGGCTTTAAATATAACTTCTACAAAATGTCACCACTTGGTGAGAAAAAAAATACAATTAGAGAGCCTAGTGAAATCTTAGTCCTGTGGCATATAGGTGACATGGAATTAAAAGGGGAGGGGGGTGAGAAGACTGATATGACACTAATGTACCAAATTTGATATTAATATTTTTGCTTTTGGCAACTAACACCTGACAGAAATACAGAAAATGCTTCATTGCACTTTTTCTATATATCAAGATTATTGTCATATAATAATCCATTATTACAGCAAGTCCATTTCTAGCTTTAGTACTTGGCACACAGCATCACAGCATCATAGATGAATGTCATATCACTTTACTCTTATGAAAGCTACAGAGATCTGCTCTTATCTAGTTAAGAATACAGCAAATGAAGAAAGACTTGTTCCTCTCAGGGATGATTCATCCTACCCCTCAGATTTTTATTTCAGACTAGATGAACTCTCATCAGGAGTTACCAGTCTCTCTTCATTGACTACAGACTTAACATTGACTGTGCAACTACCTTAGACTGGACACTTGACAAACCAGAGATAAAGTGAGACAAATCTCATTCAGTGTCTTTTGAGCATTACAGTTCTGTATTCACTCTGAGCTTTAGCTGTTCTTCTATATAGTCACACGTCTTCCCTGTGACCTGTTGGGAAATCAGAAATATAGCCTCTGAGTCTGTTTAGAGTTTGTTTTATAGATTTGTTCTCATAAAGTCTGAAGTAACAGAAATATATAACACAGATGGATTTTTTTTCCCTTCATCTACAAATTAGGGCAGCTGCAGATGCTGAAGGTAGTCCAGTTGCAGGAATCTTAAGTAATAGGATTTAATTTCTTCATGTTCATGCTACTCAACATTCCTAAAAGACCAGTTGTGCCAGTGGGATTCACAAAGGTTTTACTACTAAAGTGAGGTCTGACTTATGAGAAAGAATTTTAATGTAACCCACTGTTTTCAATATTTGAAAAATATTTAATATTCGAAAATATGCCATAGTATTGATTGTCAGAATGCAGTTGTTCCAACAAAACACCTCAAATGTTGTTTTAGAAGCTGGTTGACTTTGAAGGTGCATATACTTTCTTGTCACTTCAGAATTCCTTGCTACAGCAAGAAAAATGTTAAGGATATATATTAACTCAACCATAGCACTTAGGGCTAGAACAGACACTGTGAGGTGATCATCCTTCCCTCCAGGCAGGATCAGTTGTAATAGTCACTCTTGACATGTGTTTATCAAACCTTTCTGTTAAAAGTTGTGAAAATTCTATGCTGTCTAAAGATTTTCTACTTTTTAACTATCTGTTCAACTAGAAAGGCGTATCTAAGGTTTAACCAAAACCCCAAAGTGTTTTTATTTTTTCTCTAATAGTTGGAGTGTAGGAAGAGAATTTAATCCCATCTTTATTCCTGCAGTGAGAGGAGTATATGCATTTTCTTTTTGACCTCATACATTAGAATTTTAGTCAGCAACCGGAATCATATTTGTTGAAGCAATACACCACATAGATCAGGAGAGATGGAGCCTACTCTGCAAGAAAAAAAGATTTATTATATATGAATATTCTTTCCACATAGAGAATTCCTAGTATTGTTATATGAGGTTATAGGTTTGGTTTTTTTTGCAGCAGAAAGGCAGAATTATTAGGCCCAGGGCTGTGGTTTGCAAGAAAATGTAGTGTTTAAAAAGACTGAGCTGGTTTCTATTCTGTCATGAGTGACTGGGAGAAGCAGACAATGCAACAAATGATTCATAAAACCTTGTGAAAGGCTGAGGCAGGAGCCGGTGTGAAACAGGCTCTGCACATCTCTTCCTAGAGCTTAGGTAGAAGATACTTAATTGCCTCATGGGATAGTAGTGATTACTTTTTTTCGTTAACAAAAAAATCCAACAGAAGCATTATCTAATATTTGCTCCAATGGAAAAGAAATGAAACATCTGAAGATCCTTTAGACACATTAAAAAAAGAAGAAAAAAGCAAAATTAATTAATTTTGGTGTGATGAGTTGGTTTCCTGTCAGGCTCAGTGGTGAGATCTGGGGCTTTTTGTTTTCCTGTATTGTACCTGTAAGAGTATAATAGAAATTACTGCCCATTGAAATTGGGTGAGGGGATAAAACTCATTACACTTTCTGTGTAATCCCACATATTTCTAAGTATTAAAATTAGATGAGTTTAGCAGTGACTGTTTTGTTTTTGTCCATTTTCAGATTAAGTATTAACACAATAATATACATTGGACTCCTGATAGTTAAAGACAAGATGACTTTTTCAGCTAAATTGTCATTATCATAGTATTTAATTATTGATACATATTATTATTACATGTTATTGAGATGTATGCCAAGCCCCATGCAAATATGTAGCAAATGGCAGCTACTAATAACCACAATTAACAAAGGAGGCAGCCTAGAAGAGTTCAGAAGCACCCTGCCTGGGTGCCTCATTTGGCACGAACTGTGCTCTGACACATTCATGAAGCAAATCATTCCCAGTCTTCACATACACTGTATCTGGTGGGTGAGGTAATTGCTTGCCTGTGAGGTAAAGGCACTTCAGATCCCAGGAAGAATTAAGCTTTCCAACACATCACAGAAGCAAGCCTCCATTTCTAGTAATTATCCAGTGCATGAGCATCAGTTTTCTGGAGAGCACTGGGATCACACTGTACAGAGGTAATTTTTATTTCCCAGAGGAACTAGCAGTCAAAGTTTAAGGTGTGTTTGTCCATCAGCAGAGGATGGTACAGACAGCTTAGTGCATTAAAGTGCTTGCCAGAAAATAGAGAAGGAAGGGAGAATGCTAATTTTTTTTTAGAGGATCAGCAGCTTCAGCTGCACAGCTTGCAAATTTGTGCTGGCTAGGCCAATTGATTTGATCAGGGACTGATATCCATCCAAGCCATTATCAAAAAAATAATTAAACACAAGCAGACAGTCTGCTTATGCTTTGCAAGGGAAATGGATTAAATTCCCTGTTCCTGAAACTGAACTTAAGCACTGTACATCCAAAGATACATCCTCAAAAATACTTGCAAAATTGAATGCTACTGTCCCAGGAAAGAATAGAAAATGTTTGAGAGTATTAAAATCTAACTTTTCAGCAGTAATAATATGGTTTATTGGGTTCCAGTACCTCCAAATCACCCAGAACCTCAAGTCCCTTGAGCCTTTACTTTCATCTGCTTTCACTCTGCTCCTGATTCTTGTTTTTTCCTGGGGTGAATAACTCCCTGCAGGTCTGGTCTCTCCTCTCAGAGAGAGGGAGAGGGAAGGAATGGAAGATGGTCTTCTTCAGCAAGGAAAAATTCCACCAGCCCAGCTGCACTAATGTTTGTGGCCCTAATCTCTCACTATCACATGTGATTTTCCTCTCAATAGTTTTTCTCCAGGCATTTTTTTCATAAGTCTAGCATTGCCTTCATAAAGTTTGGAAATTTTGGAAGGCTTTCTATCAATGGAAAGTCTGTTTTCAAACTTCAAAGTAATTTAAGTCAGTTAATTTTAATGTGCAAACCTTAAATTTTAATGAACAAATGTGTGCACATTTAATACAACCTAAGCTGTTGTCCTAGCTGAACATCTCAGTGCTCCAAAATTAAAAGCTTTACAGCTTTTCCATTATTCATCTCATGTAGAATACCAGTGATTGAGTTTGTGTGAATCTGTGCCTCCTGAAGGTTTTCATGGTAGGAAAAATCTGATCTTTGGGATCAAATACAATAATAATTGTATTTGAAGTGAAGCAATTTGTTCAGATCTCTGCCTCATGTGAGCCTTCACAGTTGACAAAATCAAATTTTGAGAGTCACATACAATAGTAAATTGACATGGCTTCATCAATGTTGATGGGAGAATAGTGACATAACCCATTTCTAAAATGACTGTAGCTGTGTTTGTGGAAAGATGAGACAGGGTAGCATTGGAGACTGAGACCCCTTATAATTACAGACAGCAAGGGAAAAAGAGAGCACTTAATCTATAAACCTTTTTTTGGTTTGTCCAAAATAGATTTAGAAGACTTGTGCTTTCTTCCAGCTTGAGTTGTTGGACTTAATATAAAAGGTCACAGGTTAAAATACCAGGGTTTAAATCCAATGAGTTTACAAATGTATGCTGAGGGAGAGTGCTTAGGTCTCTGCATGTGCAGGTCCATGGGAGTAAAGGTGCCTTGCTGCATTCACACACACACAAACATTTCTTCTCATTGGTCCCTGCATGCTTCTTTCGCAATGGCTGTGAAAGTTATGTCCTCAGATTGCTGACATGGTGTAGCTCCACTAAAAGTACTTTTCAAGTGATTGGTATTTGAGCCATCAACACGTAAGAAATCATACACAGTTGTGAGACAATGAAATGGTTAATGGCTTAAACTTTGTTAAAAATAACTGAAGGACTTCTGTCCACTGCAGCAAACTGTGTAAAGAAGAGGCTGCTCACCAAAGCCCACTCCTCCCCGATACCCTACTAATTTGAACTGTGACAGGAACCTGTTATAAGATAAAGGTGGTACTATTGTCCAGTTATCCTAGGAGAAGAATGTATCTCTCACAAGTGTGAGAGACTGGAATGCTGATGGCTCAGGCAACCAAGGTGCAAGCAGAGGGGGCACACACCCACCACCTCAGGCTGCAAGCTGGGTCAGATAAGGAAACAGGCAAATCCTGCAAAGTAGGGTAGTGTTTCTTTGTCCTTACACAAATGAATCCGCTGTGATAACACCCCTGGCGGAGGGGGAGAGGGGTGAGGGAAAAGGTAGGGGGTGGGGAGACGAAAGGGGGGAAGGGGGAAGGGGGAAAGCATCCAGACAATTCACATAGAGTTTGAAGATATTAATTTCCACTGACGGGCCATAATGTATGCAGATGTAATGTCTTAGAAAGCTTCAAAGACTCGTGAAAAGTCCCATGATCATGTATTACACCGTCCATTGTAAACCTTCCCACCCCAGGGGAGGTGCCAGGGGCGTTCCCACCTATCCTAAGCCTAATAAAAGCCATGCTTGGGCTTCTTCAGGGAAAGCATGGACTTCCCTCCTGCACATGGACTCCTTCCATCACCACCTGATCATAACAACAGTGTCAAAAGTATTCGTTACTGGTATCTCAGAAGACACAATCTATGTCATGTGTTTCTGGATTTAATTACTGTTTGCTATTTTTGGCAAACAACCTTTAACGTGTATGAAATCGGAAAAGGTCTTCCTCACTGTTACTCTTTGATCAAACAGCCTCCTTCAGTAATTTTCTTCTGCTTAAAAGTTTGGTTAAGACATCTATATGACAAAAATAAAAGAATGGTCTGATTTAAAAATGAAAACCAGAATTTTCTTATTCTGACAGTTCCATCACAACCCTAAACTACTCAGCTCTATACCATAACTAAGTTCTTAGCATCTTAGCTAATGATATTGTTTTCACAGAATATTAATATTCGAGAAATAATGCTGGAGAATGATTTTGACATTCTAACATCTGCATATATCTAAATCAAAGCAGAGAATCGTACATTTTTGGAAGTAAAAGACTGACAATGATTGCATATGGTAAAAGACTCCTTCGCATTAGGGGTCTCAACATGAAGGGTCAAAGCTGTCAAATGGGATTATACCCAAACTCGTTAACTGCTCTCTGGCTGTGATTTTTTTTCAGAGAATTTAGGATCTCAACTAAATTGCAGAAACCCTTTACATTGTAGTCTGCCGGTCACCACTACCCATGACATAGCTGCCCACAAATAGACGTATTTGTAAAATATCCCTGGGAAAATGTGAATTGGTCTCCCATACCTGCATCAAGTTTGCAGTATTTCTTCCGTAGATTATGTGGACTTTTCACTAATTGTAACCTGCTAAAATTATAGGACATCAATAGCACTGCTGTCAGCTGAAAGTACTAGACTATTTTTCCTTAAATCATTAAGTTTCAGGCAAATTAGAGGCATGCTGTTGTCTTTATTTTCTGGAAGCTGAAGCACGCAGATGTTTCATTTTCATGACATTTAGCATTTAATAACCTCACTGTCATTGGTACTAATTTTCTAAATGCCTTTTCTGCTTTTGTTTTGAAAATGAATACATGAAAAAATGCTTTGGTACTTCAGTTTTCTCTTCTACTTTTTGGGGAAGATTCCAAAATGATTAGCTAAATGATCAATCAGTTAAAGAAAAAATAGATTCAGGGTTGGATCCAAAAGTTCCTATAGTCTATAGGATTCTATTAACTTCTATTACTTGTGCCCAGAGATGATAAATTAGTTGGCAAGGCATTAATGGGAGAAAAACTCTTGACAATAAACTAAAAAGGAGGAAGATTTTCATGATTTAATATAAATAGTAAGGGTCTTAAAATCTTATAAAACTGGGTATTTTAACTAGTTTTCATATTCTACTTTTTTCCCCACTTTTTTTTTTGTAAATTTAAAAGAACAGTTAATATTAATTGATACAACACCTCAGCTTCCTTGTTCTAGCTCACTAATTTGATCTCTCAGAGAACAGTCATTCCAACTTAAATGTAGGTATGCTACTATACCTATGTATACACACACACATATATATGTATATGACAGCAGAACACTGTATTGACTTTCACACTCAAAAATCATCAAGCAGCATTGATTTATTAATATTTTCTCAAGCCAGATTTACACCCAGGTTCATTTACAAATCAGGTTCAAGACAAGTATTGTTTTGAGAAAGGCTGGCCATATCGCTTTGGCAGGAAGATGCAACAGAGAGGTGTGTGGAAGGTTCTCACTAAGCTGTCTTCATGTTGCCTTCTCTTCGTTGCAACTCTACTGCTAAGCTCTAATTTAACAGCATGGTAGTCAAGACTCCTCTTTATTTTTTTCCTTCAGAGAAGAAACAATGCAAAAGTGCAGAAGGTAGGTTGCACAATAAATGTGCATTTATAACTCTGTCATTCAGCTGGAAAGTGTGCTGAAGTATTAATGTCAGCAGCTTTATTTTCCCATTTCTTTGCCAAGTTCAAAACCAAGAAGACTTTCCTTTTGTAATGCCCCTTTGCAGAATAAAAAAGCAGGTGAATAAAGTGTTCCTGTTTACCCTTTACCATAATTACAATTTTTCAGTTTGGTGATTCAGTTTCAAAGAATTTTTCTGCTAGCCGGTGCTTAGCATGGGGTACATAGGAGAACGAATGAATTTTTGAGCAAAATTTAGCACAAAAAATGAGAAAACTGTAGAATTATAAAAGCAAATATCACACTTAACAGAAAGAAGCTGCTCATTATCTCTGCAAGTACCTAAGTTCAGTGACTTCCTGGTTCAGCCAACAGCCAATATTATCTAATACGATTTCCTGTTGGTGACTGAGACAAAACTCAAATGTTTAGGACATGGGCATGCTTATTACCATTAGGTACTGTGAGAGAAAATTAAGAGAAGATTTCAGGTAAAGAAAATCTGGGAAGAAGTTTACCTGTTGGCAGAGTATCCTTTAGAATCATAGAATAGTTTGGGTTGGAACAGACCTTAAAAATAACCTAGTTCACACCTTCCTGCCATAGGCAGAGGCATCTTCCACTAGACCAGGTTGCTCAGAACCCCATCCAACCTGGTCTTGAACACCTCCAGGGATGGAGAGTCCACAACCTCTCTGGGCAACCTGTTCCAGAGTCTCACAACCCTCACAGTAAAAAATTTCTCTCTAATATCTAAACTAAACCTAACCTCCTTCAGCTTAAAGCCATTCTCCCTTGTCTTGTCACTACATGCTCCTGTGAAAAGTCCCTCTTTAGCTCTCTTACAGGCCCCCTTTAGGTACTGGAAGACTGTTAAAAGGTATCCTCGAAGCCTTCTCTTCTCCAGGCTGAACAGTCCCATGTCTCTCATCCTGTCTTCATAGGAGAGGTGCTCCAGCCCTGTAGTCAGCTTACTGGCTCCCCTCTGGACTTGCTCCAACATGTCAACATCTTTCTTGTGCTGGGAGCCCCAGAGCTGGATGCAGTATTCCAGATGGGGTCTCACCAGAGCAGAGTAGAGGGAGAGAATCACCTCCCTCGACCTGCTAGTCATGCTGCTTTTGATGCATCCCAGGATACAAGTGTCTCCCTGGTCTGCAAGTGTACATTGCCAAGTCATACTGAGTTTTCTGTCCACCAGCAACCCCAAGTCCTTCTCCCCAGGGCTAGTCTCAGTCCATTCTCCACCCAGCCTGTACTTGTTCTCTGGATTGCCCCAACCCAGGTGCAGAACCTTGCACTTGGCCTCGTCAAACTTCATGAGGATCACCTGTGCCCAGCTCTCAAGCCTGCCAAGGTCCCTCTGGGTGTCACTCCTTCCCTCCAGCATGTTGACTGTACCATACAGCTTGGTGTCATCAGTGAACTTACTGAGGGTGCACTCAAACCCACTGTCCATGTGACCAACAAAGATGGTAAACAGTGCCAGTTCCAATACCAATCCCTGAGGAACACCACTAGTCACTTCTTTCCACTTGGACATCGAGCTGCTGACTGCAACTGTCTGAGTGTGACCCTCCAGCCAATTCCTTATCCACCCAGTGACCCATCTGTCAAATCCATGTCTCTCCAGTTTAGAGACAAGAATGTCATGTGGGACAGTGGCTTTGCACAAATCCAGGTAGATGTTTCCTGGCACTCTTCCCTCATTCACCACTGCTGTAACCCTATTGGAGAAGGCCAATGAATTTGTCAGGCTTGATTTGACTTTAGTGATGCCATGTTGGCTGTTAACAATCACCTCATTATTTTCCATGTACCTTAGCATAGTTTCTAGGGGGAGCTGCTCCATGATCTTGTCAGACATTGAGGGGAGACTGACTGACCTGTGGTTCCCTGGTTCTTCCTTATTTCCCTTCTTAAAAATGGGTATGTTTCCCCTTTTCCAGTCAGTGGGAACTCTACCAGATTGTCATGACTTCTCAAATATGATAGATAGTGGCTTAGCCACTTCCTTGGCCAGTTCTTTCAGGACCCATGGATGTATCTTGTCGGATCCCATGGACTTGTGCACCTTCAGGTTCCTTAAATGGTTTTGAACTCGGTCTTCTCCTACAGTGGGTGGAGAAAAAAAATGGGACTGCTTAGGTTTTTCTTAACATAGAACAAGAATCAAATCAAAGGGAACACAGGGGTCACTATGGTCATTTAAACAAGAACATATTTTTCCCTTTGAGAATAAACAACTCATTGAAAGAAAAAGGGTCAAAGTTTTAAACATATTTTATCTAGTGAGTATTGGTAAAACAGATACATAATAAAAGTGGTATCTGGAAAGTGCATTTTTTGCAATACCTTTCCAAAGGAAGCATTACTCAATAAATTGAATTGCTGGGCTTTTGGACCAGGCAAAATAAAATGTGTTCTAAAAATATTACTGATTTCTATCATAATAAATATCTTAATAAGATAAGGCTTTTCAGACAAGACTGGAAACTGAAGAAAACTCCTGATTTGCAACATTAACTGACCCAATCCTTGAGATGTGAAGTCTTCAGAACAGGTTGTTGTGTAGAGTATGTATCACAAACAATGTGCATACGCAGAAATCCATAAACCAAGAGAAAATTTGGAAAAATGTCATGTTATTTCATGGTTAAATTGATTGGCTAAGAATTCTTCATTGAGAGGTACACTCTGTTTTGCCCACAGGTGAATAATATGACTCCCTAAGCATTTGGCTAATTGGAAATTTCTGGTGAACTTCACTCAGTATAAATAGTTGGTATGCAAGCTAGAGATCTAGTGACCTTTTCAGGTGTATAAATAATACATGCTTCATATTTTCAGTTGCATTTGTGTTTCTTCCTTCTGCAGAACTAAAAGATGGCAGAAATATCACCTTCTTCAAGATGAATTTTTAGCAAATTCTTCTTCTTTTATGTATGGTTCCTGCCTAGGACTCTTCAGTAAGGCAGGAACCTTGATATTTCCTCTTATGTTGTCAAATACCAGCCCCTCACACCTTCACTTTCACCAGTACTACTCGTGTAATACTTTTACTTTTGTTCTTGGCTTGCGAAGTCTTCAATCCCTGGAAAGAAATGTTGCCAATGGTATGTAACTGAGGGCAGTCAGATGCTACCTGTCTTAAATTCAAAGCAGCTTAAGCAACCAGTGTTCTCCCTAAGGTGGTAAGTCACTCATTTCTTACTAAATGGAGGTGATGGAAGAAAAGTATTAAGATAGGAAAGGGAAAGTCTTTCAGATACTCTCCTGAGTGCTTACATCCTAGCAGATAAAGACATCCCTCTGCAACTGTACTTACTGCACTTCTACTATGTTGTCTTAAAGCCATGTCATACGGTTTTGTCATAGAGAATTTGGCATCTAAACTAGACTATACTAAGTAGTAAATGGCTGTGTATAAAAAAATGTAGCAGTGTAGTTCTAGAGTTGTGGGTCAATGGGATAAATCTTTGCAATAACGTACAAGTTATGTATGTTCTGTCTTGTGTTCTAGGTGGAGATCCTAAATGTGGAACAAACAGCAATTTGTTGACATTTAGTAGGAGGTGTATAGGATCTGTGTAACAACCAGTTGCGGTGGGTTAGCCTTGGTTAACAACTGAACTCCCACCCAACTGCTCTCTCACTTATTCACTGAGGGAGAGAAAATAGGAAGAATAGGAATGAGAAAGCCTGTGGGTCGAGCTAAAGACTAGCAGATTGGTTATTGATTATTGTGGTGGACAAAGAAGACTCAGGGAAAATCAGGTCCTAAAAAAGTAATTGCTGATTTGGATAGTGGGAAACAGAAAGACAAACATTAAATCAACACCTCTCCTTCCCCTTTCTCAAGATCAGTGTCACTCCTTCACACCAGTCTCCAGCAGTAATGATTGGTAGATGGTGGTTCCTCTCCACTGCTCTGTCCTTGTCACACTTTTAGCCTGCTCCGACAGGGATGCTCCACAGGCTGCAGGCAAATCTCTGCCCTGGAGTGGAGTAGCTCCTCTTCTTTCTCATCTTCTGACCTTGGTGCTTCATCTGCTCCTTCCTCTTTTTGTTCTGTCCTCCTCTCTTTGTGGCATTTCCAAATCTTCCTTACAAATGCTTTCCTTGAGGCACCACCATCACGGCTGCAGGGCTCCACTGTGCCCTGAGGTGCGTGTGTTGGAGCTGACTGGAGCCAACCAAGTCCAACCCAGGGCAGCCCCAGCTGTTCCTCACAGAGGCTGCCCTGCAGCCCTCACCACCAGCACCTGGGCACCTGCACTCTGTACACTGGCACAGTTAATCAACAGAGAAGCTTTTTACACAGACTTTCTGACCACCTCTCAGTAACTGGTGCAATAGAAATCATAGAATCATAGAACCAGACGGGTTGGAAAGGACCTCGGAGATCATCAAGTCCAACCCTTGATCCAACCCCACTGTGGTTACTAGACTATGGCATTAAGTTCCCCGTCCAGCCTCGTCTTGAAAACCTCCAGGGATGGAGAATCCACCACTTCCCTGGGCAGCCCATTCCAATGGCTGATTACTCTCTCTGTAAAGAATTTCTTTCTGATATCTAACCTAAACCTCCCCTGGCACAGCTTAAGGCCATGCCCTCTTGTCTTACTGCTGGTTGCCTGGGAGAAGAGACCAACCCCCACCTGGCTACAACCTCCTTTCAGATAGTTGTAGAGAGCAATGAGGTCTCCCCTGAGCCTTCTCTTCTCCAGGCTAAACAACCCCAGCTCCTTCAGCCTCTCCTCATAGGACTTGTGTTCAAGTCCCTTCACCAGCCTCGTTGCTCTCCTCTGCACCTGCTCCAGCACCTCAATATCCCTCCTGAACTGAGGGGCCCAGAACTGGACACAGCACTCCAGGTGTGGCCTCACCAGCGCCGAGTACAGGGGCAGAATCACCTCCCTGTTCCTGCTGGCCACACTGTTCCTGATCCAGGCCAGGATGCCATTGGCCTTCTTGGCCACCTGGGCACACTGCTGGCTCATGTTCAGCTTCCTGTCAATCAGCACCCCCAGATCCCTTTCTGCCTGGCTGCTCTCCAGCCACTCTGTCCCCAGCCTGTAGCGCTGCAGGGGGTTGTTGTGGCCAAAGTGCAGGACCCGGCACTTGGCCTTGTTGAACCTCAAAATAAGCCACTGAGAAAAGGTCCCATTTGCAGAAAGGTTTTAAAATGGACAAAATTGAACTCCAGCTGTGCCATGGGTAGAATGTGAAACACTGAACTGGGACTGAGGCCTGCAGACAGGGTCTGAGGACTGCACCAGTGAAAGCAGACAGCTCTGGAGCAGACAGCAGTGCAAAACTGATCTCACTGGGCTTGCTGGAAATGTACTCATTTCTGTTGCCCCAGTTACTGAAGGGTGGTCAGAAAGTCTGTATTAGAGGCTTCTTTAGTGATTAACTGTGCCAATGTATGGCATGCAGGTGCCCAGTTCCTGTTGACTTCAGCAGGATTTTAGCATCTCAGAGAAAGGTGCACAGCCAAAATGGCGAGCGACACACCTTGCACTTGGGATGGCTCACCAAACTCCACAGGGCAAAGGACTCTTGAGCTCCAGTGCAGAGCTGTGCAATTGCAGTTGTATGGTCTTCAGGCTGGAGTCTGGTTTCCACACTATCTAGTCTGTCTTAGCAATTGCTGATATAGGCAAACCATATCTCCTGTGGGGTGTGAGGGGGGGGAATCTTGCCATTTTTTGCTCTCTCAGCTTCTTGGTGGTTATTTTCTGAGTTGTCTGAACTACAGAATAGTCACTGGAGATTAAAGCTTTGTCTGTATTGGTTGTACAGTTGTACTTTAAATAATCAATTTGATGAACATATGTGATTTGGTACAGATGAAGTCCTACCTTGAATGACTGCAGTAACAATTTAGCTTTTCCTATGTCAGAGTGTAATCAACAAAGTGTGTAGAAAAGCTAGCTAAGTATTGCTAAGAGCTCATTAGGAATAAATGCAATGCTGAATGAATAATTTTTCCAGCCTAAGTGCATCTTTATAATCAGATTTTTATAAACTTACATATGTAAACCCTTCTCCTCCACTTCTGGATTCACAGAACAATATATCACAGCCACTGAAGCAAGGTTTATATTTTTTATTTTCCAAAATGTATAACAATTAGCATATGATTTTGCAATATTTCAGGCTAATCTGAGTAAAACCATGCAAATAAAGTATTTTTTTTTTAAATTTTCCAGGTGAATTTAAAGAGAAAAATGCTTTCCACTTTAAGAGTAGACCTGTTTCTCCAGTTTTTTGAGGCAATGACTAAGATTAGGAAATAACAATAAATTACTGATTTTATATCCCTTATTCAATTATACTAATTGTTTCTATTTCCAAAGCTTTCAGATAGCTAATGGAAACACTATGGAAATGAGATCTGGAACAAATTCTTGTCATCTCCCATCTCAGATAGGAAGAAAGGATTAAGGCTAACTATAATGAGAAAAAATTATTTTGACAAAAGAAACTGAAAAAAATAAAGCCTTGTAGTATATTAAAATTTTGTGCTGATTATTTTCATTAGATAAAATCTTGAATTAACTGATTATTCAGAAAGTTATAATGTTAATTTTAAGACAGCTTTCACAGTAAAAACCTAGGGCAATAACATCCATAATAATATATACAAAATCACAAATTGGGAAGGAAAAAGTAACTGGAAATATAAAAAGAGACATTGAAAGAAAATTAAAGATCATGAGCTCTGTCGGCAGCACTTTTTCCAGAGAAGATTTCACAGATGACTGGGGGGGCATTCACCATGAACACTTATCTGCAGTGTGGTCCTACATGGGAGGAGCTACTCCTAGCTGTTCCCACCTCTTTCTGCACACACTGCCTAAATTGCTTGTTGCAATGACAGTTTTTGCAGCACAGGACCTGTGCAATATGAGAGCACATCAAGACCAAGAACCCAGTTCATGTAAGGCCGTGACCAGTAGTCATAGAGTGCCAACATAACCTAACAGTGTTACGGCAAAGCTTTCTGAATTGCACTAATCCGTCAAAGAATCAGTTGCCCAAAACTCATGTGAGTCAGTTATTTGATGAAGGTAAGAATGGATGGGCAGGGAAAGGGCCAATGTTATCTTCAACTATACTAAAAATAAAAAAGTAATATATAGTTTTTGGTGTGTTCAGACTCCCCAGGTAGTCAGGTTGTACAAAGAGAATCATGCTGCTTCACCAAGAAACTATATAACTAAGATCACTGCTGCGTATTTCCCAAATTAAATGCAAAAATATAGTAAATAAATAGAAACAAATAGCAGCTTGCAAAAATGCATGATTATTTACATTGCCAGACACAGATAGGCGAGACGCCAGTTTTCAGTCATGTGCCTTTACATGGATCAAATGCCATCTCATCTCTTTCTTAAGGCAACAAATTCATTATTTCTACATAAAGGTACAAAAGAAGGTTGACGACTGATGTATCTTTCAATTCTGTAACTTATCTATAGTACTGTGCTATGAGGAAGCCCTTCCATTTCATCTAGTAAAATGAGCTACCTGGATTATTTCATGTGTTCCTGTTTCTGTTTTCTGATTGTTTGTTGGTTTTGGATTGGCTTTTTTGTTGGTTTTTATTCACTGATCTGAGGTAGCATCAAATTCGCATGCTTACCTATTGGAAATTTGGGTTGCCTTAATTTCATGAATGGCATCTCACATTCTAGCTTGTCATCTGACTTATGCTAGTAGCCAGTGGTTGGCTGGTATATTCTCCATTTACAAGGTTTTCACTGCAAGTCAATCTGATTTAGCCACAGAAGAAAACTAGAAGCACTATAACTATTTCATTAGTTTCTGGGGACTTTCATGTTGGTAAAACTGGTTTTCCTAAACTTTGCCATGTGGTTTCACTTTCTCTTCTCACTTTGGGCTTTAAAAGGAGACGAGTTTGTATTTCACCAACAGGCAGGGCAGACGGTTCATGCCTTTACAACTTCAAGTTAAATAGAAATATTCATCATTAATGTGACTTGGGGAGTCAACTTACTGGTAGGATATTGAGCTGTTCCAAGTAAGTGTGAGCTTCAGGCTACACCGGTCAACGAGACACAAAAATAGAACCAGTCACAGAGCACATTTTCATGATTTAGTAAGGCTTTTTCCTGTCAGCAATTTGATTGAACTTTAAGAAGAAATGATTTAGGATTGTAGCAAGCCTTGCAATCTTGCTGATATAAGAGCTACATTCAATATTTCTCCACTTAGATAAGAGTAAATGGAAAACAGACTCACTTCAATGCTGAGCATGTAGGTAAAGAAAAACAAGAACAGCAAAAGAGGCAGGAAAACACACACACATGCTCACACACACAGTCATGTCAATGCTTTGTTAGCATTGCAGCCTTTCCATGAGAAACGGGGCACTTTTACATTTCTTTTTGTTAAACACAGTTCATTACTGCTTGTTCTGCCTTTGCCCCATGGAAATTTTACACAGGTACATGTGTGCAAGTGGGTCATGTTCTTGCAATGACAAGTACCACTGTAGCTACTGTGGACCTCAGCAGAAAAGATAAAGTGCAATATGTCAGTGATCACAGGACTCAGTCTCTCTACTGCCCCGGGTTCCTTGTCTTTCTCTTGGAAGTCTTTGAGTGAGGCTTTTCTTCCTTGTTTGGAGGGGGATTAGTGGGAAATTGCAGCCCAAATCCATTAGGTCCATTTAGGAAGACACACTGAAAGTAGCGAACAGGAGCTAGGAAAACAAGGAAGAGATGATTAATGTTTATGGCTTCCAAACTGGGGGCCATGAGTCAGATCCATGTAGTTTCAGAAAACATCTGTATAATTTTATTCCCATTAAATGAGTTATTACAGCAGAAATCTCTAGCGTGATCACAAGCCAGGTTTCACATATCAACAAGATTTTAGCTAAAAGGCTCAGTGGGACATCTTTGTAGCCCAACACGAGAAATTATTGGCAATTTCACACTGAAATCTATTATTCCTCTCAGTGTTATAGCCCTGCTTCTCCCAGAATATTTGCATTTTGGGATAGCAGAACGTAAGGTGTTTGCTTCTTTGTTTTCCACTTTGTGAAAGGAACAGGAATTTTTGCTCCTCAAAAAAAAAAAAGACAGAATTCCTTTAAATTATCTTTTGCCAGAAGGGAAATCAGTTTGGAGAGAGAACAGCCAAGAGTTGTGGAAAGCAAAGAATCAAACAAACCCCCCTGGATTCAAAGTTTATGGGAAGTTGTTTAGGATTTATGTAGTGGAAATGCTGAGTACATTCTGTAATTATTCCATAAATTATACAAATATTTCATGGAGCTTATTTTGCTCTTGATCTCTAAGTGACATGCATGTCACACAGAGAGCTGGTTTCAAGAAATGTGAGGAACATTGCAAGAGCACTGTCCTGGCGTTTTCAATTCTTTAGCAGAAAGCAGGAAAGCAGCCTATAATAAAATTTGCTAATCATGAAGAGTATAAAGGTGTTTGTGTTTATGTGTTACAATGATTAAAGTCTCCTTTCTATAAGGCTAAGATAGCTATTTGCAATGTAAGTTGCCAAATAAGATATTCAATAAAAAGAAAACTTTTTTAGCAATACAGTTTGGTTATTAAAGGAAAATTAAGAGAATGTGTGAAGAAACAATTTTTATTAGGAATGTTTTCTAGTTTGAATCAAATTTCTTCACTTAGAGGCTGTACTAAAAGAATCAAAAAATTCAAAAACCCACAAAAATTCAGGCAATCATAGCATTACAAACTACTGTTTGATAAGCAATTACGACCAAAATAAAAACATTAACTATTGCACTCATTTATTTCTGATAGCTTCTCAGGAAACCACATGCTGTGTTTTGGTTCAGCAATCAAAACAATATCATAAAAGAACAAAGAAATTTGCTCCAATGCCTGGGTAGCCAAAGATTTTTTCACTTACAAAAGGGCGAGGAATTTTAAGTGGGTATTTCCCCTCTTACTCTGCTTCTTTTCCTGTCAGACAATTTGTGCCCTTTTACTTAACATGCCGGTAAAATTATATTATGACAAACTGACCAGACAAAGCACTGGTAGATTCAATATGGAAATGGTGTGGAATCCTCTATAAATATCACAAATTTATGCCTTTATACTATCTAAAAAAAAAAAAAAAAAAGGATATAAGTCTTTGTGCTTAGTGGCACTGTGCAACTGACATTTAATTACAAGTTATTCCTTTGAGTAGCAAAGCTGCATGCTGAGAGCCTATGCAGGAGAACAAATACTGTTTTCTTAAATTCTCGACATGGTCCATGTTTAGATAGCGGCTATTCAAACCAATATTTTTGGGTCAAAAATGCTACTGCCATGAATGCTTAATGGGAAGAAAGAGGGGGAAAAGAAGAGGAGAAAACTTTTATACGCACATTACAAATAAGCAAGAAATATCACTACCACTTTAAATTAATTCTATATGTCTAAAAAGATCCTCTTAAAATGCCATTTTTCTAGCTTTGTAAAGACAGTGCATAGATGGGGAAAAAAAGCATGCTTCTTTTGCATCTTGTTTTGTGTCTTGAATAACGAAATACAACGAAGTTTGTTTGGAAAGTAGCTCTTGAAGCTACTTGCAAAGCGTCTGTGATACAATGCAATTAATTGATTATCTTTGCAAAGACCATCCAAGTTTTCATATCCATTTTAGCACAGGGTCTGTCAGATAATAAGTTACGTAATGAAAGATGTTTCGGTAGCAGAGTTAAATACTAGCAAAAATATTGTTGTTACAACCATGAGAATTCATTGCATGTTCTCCATAACAGCTTTTTCAGGCATTGTAGGACTTCTCCAACAAGGTCTTGAAAGGTAAAATAGATTTATTTTGCAAGAATAAATACACCTTTTCTCAAAAATAATGCTCAACAGTGAACTAAAAACACCTGGAAGGTGGTTCTAATTTTCATGTGTATTTGAGGTCACAACTCACCCAGGAAATTTGCTAAATGCACAAAAGAAATCAGCCTTTATCAGTGTTTCAATCAGTAGAACAAAATTAGTATCAGTACAAAGTCAGTAATACATGTCTCTAATAACACTTTCTTAATATAAAACATGTCGTAGATGTATCAAATCAATAGTGATAGAAGGTCATTCTCATTATATTTAATGTTATTAGAGGGGGAAAATATCACCACTGTAAATATAAATATATGTAAGATTAAAAGAACAGAACTGGTTAAAACCAGCTATGATCTGTTACTTATCAAAGTCAATGCTCTTTTTGACACATAACAGCAAAGCTCAATGAATCAGATCTTTATTCTAAGAAAAACAATTCTTCAATAGAAGGTGAAATTTATTATTTCTGTCTTTTAGCTTGAATATAATAGATGACATCTAACAGCCATTTAAGGCATAAAAAATTCTGTATTTTGCTAACTGTCTCTTGCATTGTCTAATAAGAAGGCTTATGGATAAACAAGATGTATGTTTATAGAACAGTGTTATATTCTGTGTTATGGTCACTGCACACAAACAATGTAATTCTCATGCATAAATGTGTGAATATCCCCAAAGTGACATTCCCCCAAAATTCATTAAAAAAATTCTTTCTGTTAGACAGTAAAACCATGCAAGATGTAACAGTGCGACACACATAAGTGGTAAAATACAGACACTTCCAAAAAAGCATAGCAATGATCAGAGCACATATGCTTTGCAATTTTGCTAGCATTGAGTTTTCAAAGGAGTCCGGTACTAGCATGATGTGTTTCATTACTGAAACACAGGAGCAAATGGATGAATCATTCAAGAAATTATATAAAAGAAGGACCAAAACTTATTGCATTTTCCCATGGTGCAGTGGTAATTACGTGAGACTGCAGTGGTATTTGGTGGGCAGCAAAATCAAACTGGTTTTTATTGATATTACCTAATAAACACTGACAGTGTCATGCTAGCGTACACTGGTACACATGCTAGCGTATGCTGGTCACACAGGCACATGGCAAGTTGACATGACATAGGTCCTCTGTCAATTCATTTCTACATCCAGTACGTTCAACTAATGTAGTTACAACATACTGCAAGGAAATAATTCCTTCTAAATAACTGTCAGGCACTAAAAGATTGGTTTAAATTTTACATACCAACACATTTATAAACTATAAAAAAAAAAAAACAAAAACTCAAAAAAACCAAAGAAGGTAAATACAATGAGGGATCTTATTCTGTTAATAAGGACGGATACCAAGTATCTGGAAGTTAATACCATGTATTTATTCAGTTGTGAAGGCACGGGATGGAGGAGGTGAGGAGAAGAAAGGGGAGAGGAGGAAACAGTGAATGGTAAGGCAGTTAAGCAGCTAATGAAAATTAAGCTGGTGTTTGAATGATAGAAGTGATTTTTTTCATTTCAGTTATCAATCTAATTGAAATCTTTATTAAATAAAAGCGAGTGTTAGGTTGGTGGTTTTGTTTGTTTGTTTGTTTGTTTTCTTTTTGATATGTGTTGCATTGTGTGCACACACTTATATTCATCAATGAGAATTTTTTCTGCTGGGAACAGCAGCGCTTCTTTTGTGACAATAAAAACCCAGTAAAGAGACAGTGTTGAACTGTCTGATAACCTTGGACTACTTGGCAAACCCTGACAGACCCTAATTCACCCTGCTTAATATCAGACACTGGAGACACCACTTTCTGGGTTTAGATCTAGCCACACGACCTAATCCTAGGAGGCAATTCAAATTTTGAAGGGATGAGTAACCCATTGGAGAAGTTCCTCTCTAATTTACCATGGAGCAAACGTGCTCTTATCTAAGTGCTTGCAATCAGAAAGATCAGATCTGTGCCTGTTTTCTACTTACAATGAAAGATAGAGCTAAATTAGACTCTCTTCTTAAAATATTTCACAACATTTGGTGTCACTAATTAAAAATTAAATCACATAATTATGATTTTTCTACTGGACTTGACTATGGAGAAAGTCATGGAAATATGAACTGACTCCAACATCAGGATGCCTGTTTTTCAGCTAAAATTTTTAAAACCAAAACCTATGTTGATAAAAAGTAAGACAGCAATTACTTTCCCAAAGTTGAAGAGGGATTTGAAGTAATAGCCGTTCATCTGAAACAAAGATAAGTAATCTCTGACTCAGAAAACTGTTGAAGAATTAAATTTTTTTTACAACTTGACTTTCACAAGGTGTGTCATGGAAGTACACGTGTACTTTTTTTCTTTTTTTCTTTTGCAACGTGATTTAAGAAGATATACCAGTCAAACTAAAGGGTAAAAAGAACTTAACAATGTTCATTAAGATAGTAGACATTGTTATTTTATTTCTGGCTAAATCATTAAGAGACATATATACAGATGCATTTTTTTTCACTTGTCCTGACACAAATTTAGTACATATTTATAAATGTTTGGAGCCACTGAGTTTAGTTCTAACAAAATATTTGGACCCAGGGATAGGGAATGAACTCGTTGTCCAACAGGCATAAATAACATTACTAATTGGATTCATTTTGCAAATTTAGGCAAATTGGATTCTCATTATGGGATCTAAACCAGTGTTCTGAGTAATAATTTTTTTCAGTCTTTTTTTTCTCCATAGACTGTGACCCACATATGTTTAGTTAGACCAATCTATCCCTGCATTTATAGAAAACATAAGTGTTTCTTTCATAATTTGAGAGGGAAATAATTTTTAGGATTAACATAAGGAACCAATTAACTGTAAAAAAGCCCAGCTGTGGATTACCTTATGCACTACTAACTTTTGCTCATCCTCCAACTAATCTTTTTGCCAAAGACCCTTCTCTATTTATGTTGAGTGCCAGCATTTGAAGTTATGTTCACAAACCATCTCTTCAATGACAATAGGAAATATCCCTCCACTATGAACTGCAGAGCTCTCCAGATACTAAACTTAGTTGTATGCATTTGCATGAGTCACAAAAGCTAGCTGCATACTTTACTGGATGTGCCTGATAGTCTAAAAATTAGTCTATAATTATATCTAAATTTTGCCCAGTAACCATTTCAAAGTATTTTACATAATAAGATTTCTGAAACAGAAACAGACCTTTATATTGAATAGGTGAATCTTGTCTATTAACCTCCAGTATCAATGACCCTTGTATTGAGAGATCTGGAATTGTGCAAATTCAAGAGGAACAAGCAGCTGGTGTTCCACCTATATTATTCTGTAGCTCAGTAGCCCTAGTGCCCTCCTGGGAAGTGGAAGCTATAAAGCTTAGTCTTTCCAGTTGAAGACAACTCTGAAAGACTGCTAAATCCCTTGGAGACTACAAAATGACTACACAGGTATGGAGGAGTTATCGTTGTCTCCAGAATTTTAAAAGCTAAGTAATTACATCTGCATTTTGTCAAGGGCCTGATGTTGTTAGTTGTACTTAAATCATGTCTGGCAGACAGAAATTGTTAATCAAGTTTCTGGATCCTAATGAAGATTTTGTTGGAACATGACACTATTCCAGCAGTTTTCCTTGTTTCAAAACCAGGATCCCAAAATTCTGTGTTTACGTGGTAATGTGCCTTATCTATGTAGAAAGCTTAAGCTTTATGGAACCTCTTTGGCAGACTATTTTGGACATTAAAATCTTCTAAAATAGTGCTTTCAGTCTGACCTTATATATTTAACAGGGATTTTCACGTTTGTTTGGCAAGGAATCATTCTGCTAATTGATTTTTCAGGATTTCTATCTTACAAATTTTAAATAAGAGTCTATCAATGGGCTCTGTAAAGCATATTCATGGTTGTGGCACAGCTGAGGTTTGCATAATAATCAAAGGTTCTCAGCAATTTGAAGACTGATGTAATAAAGTTCAAGTGTTATTAACATGTAACTAATGTTTAGATGTTACATAGAAATTGAACTGAATCAACCCTTCTTTTTTCACTGTGTTGGTAGCTGTGAAAACTTGCAACTGTTTTTCTGAGGAGGTGGACCTTAAGGTGAGCCCAAGTAACCGTTGTCATAATGTAAAGCTGATTGAGATTCAGCCTAAGTAATTCCTAATTGCAAACAAATGTAGACCAAAAATAAACTCAAGGTAAGGCACTGGAGTTACCAAATGTAGCTAAAGGTAAAAAACATTAGTTTAGAGCTAGGGAGATATATCCTCCTGCAGAAGAAACAACGGGAACCCTAAGTGCTTCTTGATTCTCACTGTGAAGTTCTTTGTTTCAAAACATAAAACTTAAGACTTTGATTTAAATATAATTTAAATTATAATGTCACTATGCTGAGAGGCTATTTATAAACTTATTATTAACATAAAACCTGATGTTTTGTTCTCATATGTGATCTGTATTCACAGATTTTGAGTTTCAAAACTTATTGCAATCTACCAGAAGTTTTCCAGTGACATTAAATCTGCTTCAAGACAGACCATAAAGGTTTCATTTTACCTAGCTGCCACAATCTGCCTGAAATTTCTCCCTTTGATAGCTTTTCTGTGTAGGAACAATCAGGAAGATTAATTCACGCTAACATTAAAAATGGATTAATTAGGCCGTATAAAAATATTGTGTGGGTGATGATTCAAAATTAAATCAGCCTCAGAAAAAATTTCATCAATTCAATTTCACAATAGGTTAAACTAAATTAATTCAAGGTCACCTTAGTTCTTAATAAGTGACCATCTCACCATTTCGTACTGTTTTTCCATGCACTCTAAACATATACATCTTCTAATTGGAAAGTATTCCTCCGTGTCTTCATTTAGACAAGGCTGGTGAGATTCAATCTCCAAGTATTTCTGTAAAGTCAGTTTTAGAATAGCAGAATGACTTCACACCAAGTAGTTGGAAAGCCTGCATATACAGTCTTGGTCCTCACAATTCTAATGAACATGAAACGCTGAGACATTCCTGTATGTCCACAGAACCGAGGCTGCTCTACATGAACTCACTTCAGTGAGCAGTGTGCAGCTCATCCTGCTCTCATGTTAAGTGCTTATACTGGAGTGTGATGAGCACCCTGGAAAATCTTACTCAGTGAGAATATCCTGCACAGACACAGGTCTTGTAAATGAATGAGAACAGATTCTTATACCAAAAAATCTGAAACTTTTCAGAGTGTTCTGGTGAGGAAAAAAAAAAAGAAAGATGAATCTCTCATATAAATTACATCAAGGATGCTATTACTGTTTTCATTATTAGTTTCAGAGACACAGCTGTTAATGGTCCCTTCCTTAATCTCTATTTCTATTCTGAGAAAGGACATCACATCTTTTCTCCTCAACATTTTCGTTCTGCTTCTTTGATCTTCTTGCATTAAAATGGTCAGCTTTAGGAGTATTATTCTATGCATCTGAATTTCTGGGAGCAACTGCTGACAGAATACCAGAACATCACGTTTGTGTTGGAGACACAGACACTTTCTGGGTGGCAAGGAGAGTAGAGAGTATACTATCTGCAGTTCATCACCTGTCTATAGATCAGAGCTACCTGTACTGCAGAGACGAAGATCTTGCCTTCTCTTTTGAACATTGTGCATTATTTTTTAAGTAATTCCAAACTTCTATTTTGTATAACAGTACCAGTGTTTGTGTTTAATGAAATTGACAAAACCTGATACTTCAGAATAATGAAAAGGATAATATTTTATTCCAAAGTCTTCCAGTGCTCAATAACCAAGTTAAAAAAATACAGTAGTCTTATTCTCTTTTAAAGTAATTGTTCATGGGAAAAATCTTACACATTGCATCGCTGACAAGTTTATGTTCCCTTAGCATTGAGGAAACATCCTTGATGATCTCTCAAATGGCTGTCATATCAAATCTCACATCAAATAAAACTTTCTGTTTTTGCAGATTTGGAAATCGTCTTTGCTTTAGAAAGTACATTACAAGACAGAAAGGGCAAAGTAACAAAACAACCTCACACTAATAAACCAATCATCACATGCTTATACAGACATGTGTTGAGTTTGCCCACTGCAGTTGTTGAGGTTTTCATGTGGTGATTACCAAGTACCATTGAATATATTTTGATAGTATGATGAAATGCTTGTCCTTTATGCTAGAAAATATTTGAGAATCTATATTGTATTTGAGAATCTTTATCACTGCAAAAACAGAGGAAAAATCTACCTGGATATTTTTCCTTCCACAAAAGTGCTTGCATAATATGTTCATATAAACGGTGTTCCAACTCTGCTTAATGATAATTTTAGTTTTTGCAGAGGTACAACTTCTTTGAGTAGATAGTAAGTACAACCGTTCTCATGCCAAAGAAACTTTCAAACCTCTAATAATATATGAGGGTAGATACCTCATAGAGGAAGATGCATTATGACATATCTATTTATATGGAAGTTTGCCTGACTGGTTTGACTGCACTTGACCTTGAGAATAATCCACACTTTTCTCCAATTAAAAAAGCCCAAACATATGGATTAGTATCAATTTCATTATTTCTCATTGTCATGATCTTGCAACACAGCCTTACTTTATTTCTGTCACATTTGCACATCTGTGGACCTAGATAACAGCACAGTAAAAACACTGACCTGTTCAGCTAACTGTATTATAAATGCAACATACGATGGTTCCAGAGTTTGCAGCCAAGAGGACATTTGGAAGGCAATTACAATAAATATAATCAACTTCTGATCCGTTTAGATTTTCATACTCTGATATTAGCTTTGAAACAAAGTAGGACTTATATAAATGTACAGCTGTTCATATAAAGGGTATGGCAGATAATCCTCACTAGAGAATTGAATTTGTACACTACTTAAATTTCACCCCAAGAGGCAGAAACCTACTTCTGTGTGCTTGCAAATACATTTGTTATAAGATGGAAACAAAAATGAAGTTGCAAGAATTCCCATTTCTTTGCTTTGGGTAAGTTTCCATCTTGGTAAAGTGCCAATTTTGACATTTAGAAGAGGAAAAAAAATCTAAGTAATTGTTTGCAGATGTACAGGGGAGAGATATTTGGTGTCTACTGCACATAGCACCATCGTTTATGAAAGCTACAATACTGCTTTCAATTCTGTTTGAAAGTGGAGCATTCTAAAGTTGAAGCTATATACAGCTTTTTTAATTGCTTATTCTTTTTTATCTGATTGCTGTTTAATATCAGGGAAAGGTTGAAGGGGTCAGACCAAAACCTGAGAACATGTGAATCTCCTCTATTCAGCTTTTGAAAGCTGAAAGAAGATTTACTATTTAAAGTTTTAGACTAGCTGAGAATGTGTAAATCCTTTTCTACTTCCATTTATCAGAAAAAAAGTATCAGTATTCAATGGACTGGGGAAAAAGCACTGGTTTCATCTGCAAACAGAACAGTGAAAAGCTATTAAGTTCCAATTCAAGTATATATGAACCAGGATTTGGTCTCAACTTTCAAATTCTCTATTTGAGCAAATACTGAAAACCAACATTCATAAAGAGAAGTAACTTTGATTTTCTTCTGGGAACATTTCATCCATTGTCTGAAAGAGAACTTAGTCTGTAAGTATTTTCAAACTATTCTTTGTCCACTGAAAAGAATAAGTTCTGTTTGCAAAACCAGTTATGAAGAACTGATTGCACAGAGCTGCTTGTGATCTGGGAAACATCCAGTCAAGACTAATTGCACAATGATAACATAAAATTAAATTAAACAAACATAACAATTACTATAAATGAAAGCCAAAGAAACAGTTTTTGAATGATGTAGGAGTGTGGTGTCCAGGAGAAAGTCCACTGAGAGACAATTTTCAGTACATTCCTGTTTTATGCTGAATTTGGAATTTTGATCCATGAAATAATTCTTTTCTCTCCTGGCAAAATCTTTGGTGTAACTTACTGGTTATGTATTATGATTAACACTACTTGATCTATAAAAATTCTATATTAATAAAATAGCAATAAATTTTTGCTAGCGTGTATTCTACCTTCTCTATCTCTCAGCTAACAAAATAATCCAGAGAAATTAAAGTCTATGTCTGACTCCATATCTCTGTATTCCTGATTAAAGGAAAAAAGATGCAGAAAAGCCAAGCCATTCTTTTATGTAAATGTAGCTACCGTTACAAAACAAGGTCTGGTGAGCCATGTGTGCAAATACTTTCATATAATAGACATGGCCACAAATTTATGCCTAATCTTAGTATTTAATTTGTATTTTCTGTTACTTGATGCCAGATTGTTCTGTACTTGTTTTATATTTAGCTATCTTTTTTATTATTTTATGAATTAAAGTTTATACATATGGATAAATGGATATTTCTAAATACATAGGTACATATAACTACACATACATTACACATTTTATATCATGTATATTGGACTTTAAATCATTCTACTTATCCGAAAAAGGTGAAAAAATCATGTAAAACAGAATAGTCTGGATGATCAGAAGTGAAATTCTTTCCTCAATAGTTTAAGACTACAAAGTTGCGTTAGGAGGAACCATATTTATATTTAGTTCATATTTTCTGTGTAAGCCAGTTAGACCTCAGGTGAGATTAAAGACTTTGATCCTTGTTTGTCATGAAATAGTGCAGTTCCACTGAAGTCATAGCCATTAATTTATACTAGTCAAGAACCTGGAATATATTTATATTTTTGCTGTGAGCTGGTAAAAACATGATAACACAGTGGATGGAGATTTTCTTCTGAGATGCCCTACCTTTATGCACCTTTTTTGCCAGAGGGGGGTTGGGACAGAGTGTGATGGAAGACTATATTTATTAATGTGAAAGAAAATAAATTGAATATATTTCTCCCTATGTGGTTTTGTTACAGAAAAGGTTTTCTATGAGGAAAATATGCTTGTTTTAAACACTGTATGCCAAATTAACTACAGATTAATAAAGTAATCAGCTGAATATATGTTTAAAAGTTTAGAAAGGTGGTAAAGCAATACCAATTAATTCCTCACAGGAACAATATTTATGGATTTAATTTGCCTGGCTTGCCTCACATCTTGTCCCTTAGATTTGAATTCGAAAAGAGAAAAGATTGCAAGTGTGATCTCCCTTACAAAAAACCAAAAACCAAAAAACCAACAAACCAAACAAAACTAAACAAGAAACCACAGCCTTCCTGAAAAGAAGTTCCTTTACAATAAAGGAAAATCATGTACCTGATGTCAGGTTTTGATGTCGTGGAGCTTCTTTTGCTGGTGGGGCACCTAAAGGACAAAATGTAGATAATAAATTAATCTCCAGTTTCAGGTCAAAATACTGAAATAAATTTCAGTAAGAAGCATGCTGGTTTCTTGGAATCAAATCTCAGATAATAATTTCTTTAAACCAGATTTTTTTAAGCATGACTCTCCTAGTAAATTATTTAAACATAGAATTTTTTTGTCCAGTGAAACCATAAAAGCAAACTGGTTCTAGCTACTAGTTTAGTGCACTTGCACCAGTACAACTAACTGTTGTTAGGGGTTTTTTTTGAGGATCAGGACTTCAATACACAAAGTTTATATGTAAGTCATTGTATTTAACCAATGTAGAGAAGATACTTATGTCTTCAATCACTTCCGTAATAAAATAGTGTAATTTATTACTATTAATTATCTTTAGTGGTATAGCAGAAACCATTTCTCTGTATATTACTGTGGGGGAAAAAAACACAAGGTAGTGCTGTGTCTAACGGGGTAGCCAGAAAATAGGTGATCAGTGAAGTCTGTCTCATGAATAAAAAAATGCTTCTTGTTGTCTGTGTAGTTATTCTGCAGTGTGAAGCTGGTGAGCGAAGGCATCACACAAGCTGTGGAGACGAACTTTGCAGTACCTCAGTAGGGAGCATAACAGCAGACACAGTGGGGGCTGCTAATCCTGCGGCTGCAGTGCTGGAGAACCCTGCAGAGAGGCTAATGCTGTGCCAGCCAGGGAGGGTCACGGGCAGGGCACTGCTGCAGCCACATTGGATGTGCTGATGTAATCCTTGATATTCATATGCAAAGGAGCCACCAGACATTCAATTACTGGAGATTTATGTACGATATCATCATTTTGGCTTACTTGCACATATGTAGAAAGACTAACAAAGCTCCTTTTTCCAACCCCGTAAAAATCCCCAAAACCCAATGTTTGCATTTTTATTGCTGTTTACAAAGATACTCATCCTGTTATTACCTTTGTTTTTTTCATTTTTCAGCTGTTTCTTCTCAGTGGGTTTTTCTAGCAAGGAAAAATTAGCACAGTTCAAGTTTGGTAAGATGACTGCTAAATAGATTATTACCTAGAATTGTCTGGTAATATTCTTCGAAAATTAACACAGATATTTTAGGGGTTGTTTCAAACAACAATAGATGCAAATTTGCAATCCCATGCTATTTTTATTGTTATTTTCTACATATATATGCACACACAGAGTAAATTCCTACCTTCTTTTTCCTTAGTTGTCTTTGGTTTTGTTTTTTTGGGGCCTAGAAAGATTTGCAAGGAAATAAAATTACGTGACAGGCATCAGAAACACAGGGCTCTTATGATAAGTACATTGCACAAAGATTCTCTCCCTTGTAATTTCCTTGGAAGAATTACTGTGATAAATGTGTCTCATGGCACGTATACAATGTCTCTAATACTATAACAGTGGTTGCTACCCTTAGTGGCAGCAGCAGTTCTGGGATTTATGTAGAGTTGTTGGAAGTTGTTTGAATATTGCTGTTTGCAGAGTAGTTTAGAAAATCCCAATAAAGACTTTAGGCACTTGAATTCTGTAATTCCCTAACTACTGCTAGATTTCCCTAATTATTTGTTGCCAAAATGCACCAGGGAAAGATCCCTCTGCCTGTTGCTCATTTCTTACTCTCTTTCCCAGAGCAGTCTCAATCATCTGAAAAAATTAAACAAATAGAAAATCCCAGGATGTGGAGCTATATGGACCTTTAAAACTGCCAAATGTGACCATTCAGAAGTCCTGCAGCAACAGATTGTAATTTATTTTATTTAAAGGTTTTTTTCCCCCTAATTGTCCATTCACTTAGAGCATGCGCTTTTTTTTCTTTTCAGCATCCTTTTCCCCAGCCTGCAAACACATTTGGTCTGTGATTCCATTCAACATGGCAGATTGAAATTAAGTAAAGTGTATTGCTTCAGGCATCCGAGTCCATTTCAGTATTCCCTCTTAGCTACTGCAGAAAACTAGCAGGCTGCCTTCAAATTGTTCATTTGCACTGTGTATCATCCAAACAGTTGTGATAATGCTTTCTTCAGTGTCTTCAGGTGCATGTGTTATCCAATCAGCACTAACTTGCTTGGTGGGGATCACCTGTGTCTAGCTCACCAAGACATGCTGCAGAAGGTGAACAGTGAAAATCACATGATCCTCCAATCAGAACAGTCTGTGGCAGAAAACTGCGTAGCAGCGATGCTGTCAGTTCATGCTGCTTTACATTATCATTGTTTGTTGCTGATGAGCAGTATGCATTAATCAACACTGGTATGTTCATTAATTCTTTCCATAAGGCATAGTAGAGAAATGTAATATTTACCTGCTGTTGGGGCTTCAGCTGTCGGCTCTTTGGGAAAACGATCAGTGATGAAGAGGAAGGGGGTGGGGAAGGGAAGGAAAAGAATAAGAGGTTGAGTACCAGGTTTTTTCAGGGCAATTTATATAGATCTTCTCTTTCATCTGCAACTTTTCTGTGGGATGCTAATTTACAATGAAATGTGCCTTAACAATGGGTGTGTATGGAATTTCACAGTGAAAGCTAACAGTCTTCGCTTTGAAGTACTATAACCCAAAATGCAATGGTTCCTGCAAATGCAAACACTGTGCCAATCAAAGCCTTCCAGCAAACAAATATTTAAATAGACTTATTTTTAAATGTGTCTTCAAGGTTATAGATGACTATACTATTTTCCAAAAAATTTATTTTTAAATGTTACCTCTCTTATCATCCCCACATTCCGATGAAAAACTGGCGCTGACCTTGAATAACTGGCATTCACCCCTGTGTGTTTCTCCCACATCAGTAGTTTACCTTGCCTTTTAAGAGTAAAATCTCTTGGGAGTTGGAAAGATTTTGACTACATCTTTCCACAGCACCTAGAACAGGAGAAGTGTGTATTCTTGTGCTATTATAGTACCCATAATAATGAATGGAAATTGGCCAATTCAATGGAATAGAAATTTTCTGGTGTAAATGATCATGACTCTTTTTAAATCAAAGGAATTAATTAAATTGTGACTTTGAATCCAAGAATTTTTTGCCCATTGCTACTTCATTGGTCCGAGTTTTATTTTAAAATACAATTTGAAGGAAGAAGAATAACCTCACTATCCAAGCAAAGCCTCTGTTCCCTGAACCTGGAGCTGGACAAAAAGAGAATAAGCTCACAAAACATTTCACGGTATCTTTTGATTAAATTATCTCTGTATTTTCCTGCTGCTGAGCTTTGGCTTCAGATGAATATAAGGCTTAACAGCTCACACCAAGGTGAAAATGTCTCAATCAATGCTTTTTCAACAGGAAGACTGAGCAATTAAGTATGATTTTCACTAACACATCCCAGGAAACTTTTATTCAAGTCTTGGTTTATAAGGAGACCCATAAACATAAGTACTCAATGCTTAGGCTCCATGGGCATTCAGCAAAGGCCAGTTTTGCTGCTATTAAATGCTAACACGCTAAAATCCTTTTAATATTTACATTTTTGCTTATGATCATGCTCATAGCTGCTGAAAACTGATACAGTGCTGCATTGTGACTCATGGAATAATTAATGAATTTTCTTATTTTCAGAAGAAAAAACCAAGATCTGTCTGAAGTACTAAATCTGGGAAGGGGTTTCATGCTCTCACTCCTTAATTGAGGGATTATCTTTCTGAGGGACCTGGATGGGCCTGGTTATCTGCATGTATCCTAATTTAGGATTAATTAGACACTGAGGCACTGGAACACTGTTGATCTCAAGGGTAGTCAGCTTGACCCTCTGGTTTATGAAATGTAAGGGCCATTTTCTCTTTTCAATGTATCAACAAACTTCCACGTACTCTGAGGACCTTGAGGACCATGCTACCCCTCTCATGGGACTTTCATTAGAGAACTAAATGGAAATATAGTTTGGCCTGTTCTTAGTTTTTCTCTTAAAATATCAGCCTACATGTTCTTCCTCTTGATTTCAACCTGTGGTTTGGTATTCTTGCATGTGTAAGATATGCCATCAGCTTTGTCTTCCATTCAAGGTAATGTCTCACAATTTATGAGTCTTTTGTCAGTATGCAGGGGGTAAATTCTGTTTCATTACACTTTCAAGTTTGATATAGGATCAATGGCTGTCAAAGACTCTCTTATACATGAAAAATAGAAATGATGAAAAATAAGATAGATTTTAAAATTTAAAATTTTGTGGCTGTGTGGTGTTTAGCTGCCTGCCTGGTTAGACCATGACAGCAGGTTGCTACTATAAAAATATATATTTATTGTTCATTTGGGTAATCAACCCTGTCTTTCTGTCTATACCTGTCATTCACTTAACGATCCAATCTCTCTACTAATTTAAATCCCATTTGCTTTATGGTAAGACTGCACAGGATACAATGTGGGAATAAATTCAGCCCAGGATAAATATATGAATTTATTTTACATTTCTACTAGACATGAACTGCAAAATCAGTGAATATTTTGTGTCCAATACTACATTTCATAGTAAATTACATGATAGCTATGTTCATGTTATGGCAAGTATACGGTATGCCTGGCTAAGAAATAGGTGAAGCAAAACTATATAGAGCCCTAGAAATAAAAAAGGCAGTGATCCAACTAAGTGTTCTTCTGTGAGTGGAGAAAATAAGTTTAAAATAGATAGCTCTGGTGCTTAAAATCCTGAACTAGATCTATTCAAGGATGGTTAGGTCAAAATACGCAGTGTATAGAGAATTACTTCTGTATATGACCATAGGTCTGCTTGTTGCTGGTTTTAATTTTTTTTCTTTTTCTAAAGGCACTGTTAACCTTTATAATCATTTCAAACAGCAAGATATAAGCTCAAGAATGTGGTTCAAACATCCCTCTGCAAAGGTCAAGGGAAATATCTTGGCTATTCCTTATATTAACAATATGCCAGGGTAATGTAATACATCTCTTGATCAAAAAACATCGTAGACAGTGATTTTGGTTTAGAGTGATCCTCATTGAAGAAAGCATGAGGAATTAGTCACTTAAATTTCTGATGGTTCTCTCACAGCAGTGAGTGCCATCACTGGGCTTCTCAGATAAATCAGTGCAGAAGACATTAAATGTCAGTGAACAGATCCAGTGAAAACAAAATTGGACAAATCTGAATAATGGAATCAAATAGAGGAATTTTTTTCTTAAAATACTGGGAAAAATGGAAATAAATCCATGAATAGCTTCAGAGGAAGTAATAATTTTGCAATGATAACTTGGAAACTGAACACTGCAATTCAATATTACAGGAGATCCTTCAGTGTTGGTACATTTCAGATTCTTTGTGTTCACACTTTCCCTTTGGAGCTGGGGTTCAGAATAGCACTGTGTCTTCCTACAGGTGTTTAAGACTGGGTATTTATCTTCTCTAACTTTAAGCACCTAATATAGGTGACTGATTTAGGAAACTTAACAGAATCAGTTTGCCTTGCCTTGTTGTCAGCTTCTGACCTGGACCAGGAAGAGATCAGTGCCTCCTAGGGCTTGCTCTTGGGTTTGGATACACTTTGTAGATTCCTTTGCAGAATGACACTTGGTTTGGTCTTGATGTGCCAGGCACAGTACAAAAAAAGAAAAGATAGATCCCGTGCTAAAGAGGCTACAACTAATCCATCTGTGAAGGTCCATACCTCAATATTTTCACAATTCAAAGCATGCAGTGTAAGCACTGTCCTTCTGATTCTTGTCTGACCATGATTTGCAGTGTGTAATGTGCAATGACTTGCCACAGCAAGAATAGATCCCAGCCCTTATCTGTTCAGAAGTCTTAGTGACCTTAAAAACAACATTATCCAATGACTTCAGTGGAAGTATTTGTAATGTGAGAAATTCCCCTTGAATCCTCCTTAAAACTCATCTAAATTTGAAATATTCCTTTCTCTTCTTTAATTTAATTTAGGGGTTTTATTAAAGTAGGAAAACAATCTTGTATTGAAACAAATCCAACAGCGTACTTAGTGAATTAATGGTATAAGTAATTTCAAAATGGTAAAAGAAGCAAGGAAAAGGTTGTCTAATTCAGTTATGCTACATGCCATTTTCAATAAACAATATATTTGCATAAAGATAAATCATGCATCTAAACTCATCTAAAATCACCAGAACATCAATTTTGCTACCAGTGTAATTTAATTTATTTTATAAGGAGTAAAAATTGCAGAAGTAGTTTGTGTTGCACCTTCCCAATATTACATTATAAATGTACTTAGTTTTGTCATGTTAAGCTGCTAGTAAGCAGACGGAGTGCAAGAGTATCTGTAGTATAAGCAAGAACATAGCATTACCTAACATGACAAAATTACAAAAATGCAAATTAAGGCAACATGCATCTGAAAAGAAGGTTTATATTCTGTAAGAAACAAGACATGATACATACTTGCAGTGGTTTTTGGTTTGACTGGGAAGTAAAAAGAGGAAAGAAAAATGGTCAGAGCAACATAATATTGTTATGGCAGAGAATGTTCTACGTGATTCCTGCATATCAAAACACAGTTTTTAATAATATTACAGTAATTATAACAATCTAATAATGAATAATAGTAGTAGAGATGTTCTCGTCTAGAGATGATAATTGTTTTGCTGGAGTTAAGGAAGAATAATAATAAAAATAAGAATTTTAATTCTTCACCTATTTCCTTCCATGGAGAAGCATGGAGCAGACATTTCTTAAACACATGATGATTGCTACACAGAGAAACTGAACAATGCTCATTGTTCCTACCAGCAATTTTGCTCTGTCTTGTACAAGTGAGGCTGTGCATGAGCTATGATATTCAGAGACGTTTACCATAGATGATGGATAGTACCAGATCATGATCTGAATAAACTATCATATAATACCTGCTATGTATAAAAATTAAACTATCGCTCGTCCTGACAAGTTAACTCATGCAGGAAAACTGTGAAGTCCAAATAAAAGGGGGATACCCACAAATAATTAGCAAAATGAAGCCATTTAAAGTAACCAATTTCAGAAAATGGTTCAAATTCTTTGACATCAATGGAATTACAAAAGCAGAAATTTGACCTTTGATATATATGTATGTCTATATCTTGAAATGACAACCCACATGGTAAATGAACACTGTGCTATCTTGGTTACAGTATGGCACGTCAAGGCCTTTCTGTACAGCAAAATAGGTCACAGGGCCATGACTTGGACATTTGTCATATACAATTGTATTTCACTGTTTCTTTAAATAACATTTTCAAAAGTAATGAATACATAAAATGCAGGAGTCCTTACCTGGTTTTGTTTGTGGAACATCTCTTTGATGTCTGACTGCTTCATGCTCTAGATGAAAGAAACAGCATAATAAAATCACCATTATGTTTCTAAGTTACATTTTGTATGGATGTTTTGGTGGTTTTTTTTTTCTGATTGGTTGGGGGTTTTGCGTTGTTTCTGATTTTTTTTTTTTTTTAACTATGAAGGATTGCACTTATATTTTTCAGGATTAAGCATTCATTTTCTCTTGTTTCATGCTGTTATTTTGAAAAAAAACAAACACATGGGTGGTTATTTACAAATTATCCACTGAGGGATCTGACACAAATTAACAACGTTCATTAGTAATGTACATAGCTCCACACATATAAATACAATTAATGCCATTAAGAGTTATGCATGTATCATAAGGAAGAAGTCAGTTAACAGTGTCTCCTCTGAATTTTTGAAATGTAATTGGTATCTACTTTCCATTTTTATTATTTGAAAGAAGAGCATAGAGCAAACTCAGCAACTATTTTTTCAGCCTTTATATTGTTGATTCAGATATGCTTGAGCTGAATTCCCAAACTCTTGAACATGTACTATTCCATGTGAATATACTCTATTTAGCTGTGAAAAATGCATCTCCTCTCCCCCCCTCTACTTCATAATTATTACTGGAAAAAATTGCAATTTTTTTTACTCTGAGAAAACCCCACCCCACAGATCTCATAGCATAGTAGCAGCTCTGCAATGCAAACTGGGGTCCACAATGCATCTCAGGACTGAGGAACCAGTGGACAGCTCTGTTGGCCTTGATTCCAGGTGATGTTTCCCACAGCTAAAGGACTGTGCATCAGTTTCTTTTCTGTGCAATGAGGACCCAAAAGTTGGCTGCAAAGTGAAAAGTGTTGAAAATGTGAATGGCCCCTGAAAAAGGTCAATATACCTTTCCGTTACTTGGATGAATAAGATTCATCAGATTTGCAAGATCAAGAGCACATCAGTCTACATATTTAGTCAGGAGAGTACTAGCCATCTCCAGAGTTTAATTCATGTAATTATGAAATGTTTATTAAAGAATGACAGGATGACTTTTCTACAGTTGAAGTTGCCTGTTTCAAGCTCAACAGGTATTGATCTGAAAACTTACATTTATTTCTGTACTAACTTATGAAGTTAGTCAAACCGAAATGTTGCAATTTCAATTTGTTTCCAACAAATAGAAAAAAAGACATGGTAATCACATGACTCAAATCTTCCAAAAAGTAGTCAAGTCATGATGTTTCTGTCAGTTTTGTTTCCGAACACTTGTACCTTTTAATTTTTGGTCACAAGCTAAGAGTGAAACTTAGCTGACCATAAAAACAAAATTGGGAATTTAGATGTGTAAATCCTGTAAATTCAAAAATGTAATTTCTTCCTTCTCTAGGCTTGTTTACCTATCAGTAATTCCTAACTCATTAACCCTTCAGGTTGGAAATATATTGAAGTATTTGTCAGTAGTTTCTCCAGTTAGTATTAAAAGAAACATAATTTATGTGGTTTTGAACAAGCTACAGCAGCAGTTTATAATCAAATACAACTATAAAACCATTACTTTTATTGGATAATCAGAGTGCTCTAAAACATCATTTCATAGTAAAATGATAGACTATCATAAGAGGTCTTTTAGAAAGCAATATAAATCCGCAAATTATATAAATATACACCATTAGAGACAGAACCATAATACTCTGTACAATATCTGTTCTGCTACTGCAAAGAAGAAAAGACATATACAAAACAAGAATGGAAACCATCACCATGTCAAATGAAAATCCATTGTTGACATCCTTGTCCAAGATTTGGCAATATTTCATTTTATGTTTGGATCAAGGTTACCCCCAGTAGAAATCAAGAGGTCATGAAAAATCCTTCAAAACAGCTGTGTGTTGACTGCTAATGATGATGAGAATGCTCTAATTCCTTGGCTGACTCTTCGTAGCTGCTATAACAGCCAATATTACCTGATTTTTTTTTCTGCCAGCATTACATTACAAAACTTACAAGGTCTAAATCATAGAAAAGCCCCAAAGATTTAGGGTTTAGTTCACAAACTGTTTTCCCCATAGGATAGTCAGTTTAAGACTGATCCAAGTTCCTAATCCAACTGAAGATTCATCCTCATATTTGAGATCATTTCAGAGATTTGATTTACAGCGACACCCCATTTCATTAGCCCAGCTCTGGCAAAGAGGCTGGAACAAGCAGGTCAGGGGCTGAAAGGCCTTGACCTGTCTTCATCATTGGAAAGACTATTCCTAGAGTGGTATCTGCAATTGCCACTCTGCTGGTTTTGCTCTAAAAAAGTGTTATCAGTTACATATTTCAAAATACTCCTAAAAATGATTGCAATGCTAATATGCTGTGCTAGATGAGTGCTGAATAGTGTTCAACACTCCCCACCCCCCTCCATAAATCAGGAGAATAAGACTTATTCTTACCTGATTTCTCAGTGGGAGTTGCCTTTTGTTGTTTAATTTTCTCCTCTGTATTGTGAAAGTAGCATTAAAATCACAGTGTGTTAGCATAGGTGAATACAATTGGAAAAATATTTCTATAGGTAATATTATGCATATGGTTCACAATGACAAAATAAATGCATGTCTTTAGCATCACTATCCCATTGTAACACTACAAAACAGCATGAATGCATTATGAGTTCTGACTGCATGGTGAGATCATACTCCATGGAAAAATTAAATTATTTGCCCTAATGTCTCAGCTGCCAGAAAACAGCCACATACCTTTTAGTTCTTTCAGGCAGGCACTCAGGTGGAAACTATTCTATTAATGCATCTATTATAGCTTTGAGAACATCGCCTTCCTAAGTGTCTAAGTTCAACAGTTTGGTATTATACAACACTGATGGTTCTGCTTAGATGTTGCCTAATGACAAACTTGAATGGAGCTACCCACGAGTGTTTGCACTCTGAATGAAAAAGGTGTGGAGGCTCCTAAGCACATGCTAACTCACAGAGGGACATGTGGGGCAGTCTGAATGCCAGTTCATACCACCTGCTACTGGACAAGCTTACTTAGACCTAGCTGGATATCTGTCACAAAACCTCGGAGCAGCCCTGTACTTCTGCTAATCTCATGAGAAAAGCTGCCCAAATTCACATGCCCTTCAGCTGCCTGTGGCTTTACTCAGCATGATTCTCAGATGATGTGGACCCACGTCAACATCAGCCACCAGACTTGAGCTGCCTCTTCTCCAAGTAAGATGGTTGATAAAACTTCAAGCAGAGGCATAGGTGGGACTACACTTTCTAGTTAGGTGGGGTTTGTCTTACCTGCCCAATGCCCACAGAAGGTGGAAATTTGGATGTTTATTTTCTGATTTCTAGTCTGCTCAGTTTTTTTGATTTAAACTTCACCCTACCAGATCCTTTTTATAACTCTACTCCATTTTATCTCTTTTTCCATAACTGAATTCAAGCTTCTTTCCTAACTGCCACCTTTCAACAATAACATATACCACTAACTTATTCTTAAATATGCTTAAGAAACATCCAGACCATATTTCCCCTTCCTCTTGCTGAAAGCAGTTTGCAGCCACATGCCTCTGACCCCTTCCTTTTCCCTAAGACTTCTACAGGGCATCAGATTGAAGCTGACAATGGTTGGGTGGAGGTCAAATCAGGCAGGTATACTTTCCCCCAAAGTCATTTGACTAGACTGAGTACTATTTGTCTGGAAATCCTAATGTGTAATCTGTCTGCATGCACAAAGCTGCTTGACCCCTCACTGTGACCAATGTTTCCAGCCTGGCAGTCCAACTTGTTCTTAAATGAGGTCATGGAGGGAGGTACTGGAAAAGAGATGTGTGACTAGAGCCACCTGTGGATTGTCAGATCCTTGATTAACCTATCACTGTACCTGTGTACCCTCAAACAGTCAATCTCAAGAACTGTTCTTTTGTACGAGCTATTTCTCTGGAACTCAAAAGTCCAAGTTCAGCTGCTAAGTCCTAATCTGTGCTCTGACCAAATATGTGGGTAGTACAATAATTAGAAGAGCAGACTGTTGAGTGGTCTCAACATACATCCTTTTGATTTGACCTGTTTCCTTTGAATTTAGCATGTAACTTCCAGAGAATTTTTCTTTCTGAGAGCAAAGAGAAGGTTTATCTTCTCCTCTGTGCTGATTTCTTTTTATCTTGGCTCTCTGAGACTCTCAGGGGTGTAGAGTTGGCAAAGAGGCCTAAAGAGTTTCAAAGCAAGTATGGACATGAAACATAAAGTAACTGGGGCTTGGGTTTTTTTGTCTGGTCTGTTTCTGGAAGAAAATTAGTACTGATGGGGTCAGATATGGGGAGGGATAAAGCTCCATGGTTACCGATCTTTTCTCCTATTTGGAAACTGAATATAGCCCTGCATTGCTGTGCTTTTCAGTTGTCATCTGGTAGGTGGCGATTTAATTTCTCTTAACTTGTTTAAAGTTTAGGGCTTCTTCTCCCCCTTACTCAGCTATTGTTATTGTCAGCTTCTTATGAAAGCAATGAATTAAAAAATCTCATCTCCATATTAGAGATGTCTGTGAAGCCAGAAATGTTTTTATAACACAACTGGTAGCTTGAAGATGCAGTTCATTGAGAGAAAGTGTCTTTTTTCTGCTGTTAGAAAAGCTTTACCATGTAACAATACATTTCACTAGTTTAGATCAGGATATTAAGCTTTTGATGTACCAATACAGAAATGAACCCAGCATGCTGACTTTAAACATAGGACCTGTAACATGCATTGGATTAATGACCTGCAAAAATCAAAAGGCTTCTTTTTCTTTGGGTATTACCCCAACCCTTTTGAACACTGAATAAGATATTTTTCTAATTCTGTTGAGAATTTGCAGCAATGTTTGCTCTGTAAATCTAAGATAATAAGTCTGTGAGGAAATAAGTAAGGAAATAAGTCTTTGACTGGATGACACATCTGATCCATTTAAAATTAGGGGAGGTATTTCTTCTCAAAATCAATTTATTATTGAAAACAGCGTCTTGGACAGACCTGTGAATTTGTATTCATCTGGAAATAAATACAGTAATTTTTTTGTGTTCATTCACCTACATATTCTGCAATCTAACCACACAGCAAGTATTGATCTATTGATTCCATTGGAGAACACCCTGACACATTCCCTGGCAGATTTCCAGATGATGACTGTATGGCTTTTTCTCTGAGTTTCTAGCCATTGGTTGTAGCCAAATTGAAAACTGAAGGGTTGAATTATCCAGGCTTAAACAGAGCAGTTTCTATAACGGAATACACTTCAAGACATTAGGAAGCTTCATAAAATCAGTCTGTTCACCTGATTCAGTGTGAATAAAATAAGTGAAAAAATACTATGAGGATAATGCATATTATTTTGCTAAGAACATGTCATATTTCTAATTTCTCATGCACATTTTGTTTACCATATCATGAGTCTTGCAAAAAAATATTTGAACTATTTTGATGACCTCATGAGCTGCAAAAAGTCCAAAATAAATTTTGTGAGTATTTGAAAAAAATTCTGATTTTGTTCTGATTTTGAGTAAGCCAAAAGTTTAAAGTTCTGAAATCTTTCATTGGAATGAATTTATTTCTTTTGCAGAGCTCAAGTTTTGATGCACTACAAGCATTAATATTATTTTTTCCCTGATGTATCTAATGTAAATGGAAAAACATAAATCTAAACATTTCTCTGTGTATTGCAGGCAGTTTCAGCAGAATTACATCAGGAATGAATTTTCTTGCTTTACTTGCTTTCACTGACATACACAAAACACTCTTTAATTTAAACATTTCCCTACAGGATCAATATATTTTGTGAAATCCTCTAGTACTTCAGCCATGTGATACTTCTAAGTCTGATGACAGAAGGCGTAGGAATAATAGTTTGAAGCTGCTCTGAATAAAGGTGAAAAAGGAGGCCACTGCTTTGTACAGAATAAAGCTTTTATAATTCAAGTTGGTAGCTCAAGAGCACTCATTGGCACACAGCGGGCAGAAGAACTATTACCACCAGCGCTTGCAGATTAATGCTTCCAGTCATCAACTGAAACTCAAAACAGCCGCTGTTCTCCGAAGCAACCACTAATCACCTGAGAATAGGTCTTTTATGTTAAAGGGAATTTAGCAAGCTTTTTTTTTTTTTTTTTCCTTCAAGCATTTAAATTCCTAGTGTTTGAGTCTGGAATATACTGTACTACACTAGAATAAGCTTCTAATCAGTCCAGCATACTAGTTTGTGACATGATGCTCTCATGTTTGAGAATGTTTCACCAAGTAAATTTATTTTTCTGCTGCTATATGGGTGAGATTGGGCTGATTGTGCAGTAGGACTGATTTCATTTAACAGGAAAGGTGAGTGGTCATGCCACCTGTCCATGCAACCCACTTTTTGGCTACCACTGTGGTCACCAAGTGTGGCTTTCTCATCAGGACATTCCTGCCTTGGCTGAGTCCACGTACACCCATCTGCTGGCTGAAGCATTCTGGTAGCTTTTAATACACAAAAAGTGATCAAAAAGTTAAATTTAAAGCTTGGCCTATGTGTCTTTGAAGGATGAACTGAGAAACATTTTTACCCTATTGACTCAAAACCAATACATTTTTACTAAATCAGCTACTCAAGGATCGCAGGAAACCTCAAATGTCTATGGAAATACTTAACTTACAAGGTAGAACATTCTATTATAAAAATGAATGAGAAAAATGCTAAATGCACAGGAGAAACTGCTTCCTTTCAAAAAAAATTCAGGAAAGGAAAGTAACGAAAAAAATCCTGCTGTTTATCACTGAACTCATGAGGGTTTTAGTGGTGTATCCAATCACTTGTTCGTGAGCGTTTCATTTCAATGTGAAGTTCAAAGCAGCAGCACTGCTAACAAAGGTCAACGGTACTTGCTTACCAGTCCCTGCAAAAAAATCTGTGCCTAGCTCAAGGAAGTCTCCAAGCTTTTCAGGCCACACAAATCCTTATTACGTGGAGCTGGGAGTAACTGGAGATAAAATTACCAGACCTACCTGGCTTAGTCTGAGAGATAGCTTTTTCATGTTTAACATGTTCAGGCTCTGCAAATAAGAAATCCTAAATTAGAGGGCTTTTTAATTTTTAGAAGATTTTAAAAATAAAAGATTCTCATTATAATTTTAAAAGATGACTGCGTTACACATTCATACAAGACTTGAGAAGAATTTTTTGATAGATATATTTCTCAAGAAAAAGTATTTAGTCATTATCTTTTCCCTAAAAAATTAAAATAATGAAAAGATATTTTTAACTTTTTAATGGTGTTTAAGAAATCGCAAAATTATTTTCTGTGTTTTTTTAGAAATATAGAATTTCTAAAAATTCTGAAATGCTTCTACTACTAAGTTTGATTGCTATAGCTGATGGTCTATAGAGAAAAATTTTCCTTGATGTATAACATAGAAGCCATGGAAGTACTTTATTGCAGCAGAAGTGGGGTTTTCTCATATAGAATAGCAAATAAATGTTCAATATCCTGCATAAATTAAAAAATAGTTTTCCATGTTTTTCTGTGCCTTGGATTTGACTTGGGATAGAGTTAGTTTTCTTCAAAGTAGCTAGTACAGGGATCCCACAGATATATTGTGAAGCAGTAACAATAATGGATATTATACTGTATTATGACAATCTGTATGCAATTTTATGCTATTTAAAATCAGTGTGATATCCAAACCCCAACATTATGAGAAAGAAAAAAGAAAGCTATGAAATTTCAGAGGAATGTTAAAAATATACACAATTCTGATTTATAGCATAAATGTTTAACTTGTGCAGCAGGTGAGGTTGCAGCAGACTAAGAGATTAATCTCTCTAAAGCTTGGACCAGAGGCCTAGCCAGAGAATTGCACAGACCCTTCCTCATCTGTGGCCCCCTTGATTTTTTCCCAGTACGAAGCTGCCTTAGATGCAGAAGGCACAAGTAGCTCTTATCTTGGCCTGAACTGGAAAATGGTTTCCATGCAAACTGGGACCTGTGAAACACACCTGGTCCTGCATTACAGAGCAAGTAATTGAAAATCAGTTTTGTAAGTCGAAATGCTGTGTGACTTTGTGTTGATGAATCCCATCTCAAGCTGCTAAAACTTTGACAACATAACAATTTTCTTTATCACCTTGGTACTTACTGTGTTCATGAGGTTTCTCTGAGGTAGCTAGAAGTAAACAAAAAAGGCATATTTTAATATTTTTGTAATTGTAATGCAGGATTTAATGCATTTATTAATGACATTTTAGACACATAGAAGTTCAGTGAAATCTGTTGATTTTTTTCAGTTGAAATGTACAACAGTTAGCATTGTCTTACACTGTCCACTCCAGACACCTAACTGGGAACACAGGCACCCTAAATTAAGGAACACAGATAGGGAACACAGGTTCCCTAAATTCCTCATTTAGCCAAAATTTGATACAATACCCCTGGAAGGCTTTGCACTTCTTTGGTGGGCTGAGTCATCCTCACTAAATGATGACCATACACCAAACCTAGGAAAACTACCTTGTTAAGTGAGGTGCTCAGTTCAGTGCCAGGGACAGGGTAAGTTCAGGTCATAAAGTCCAATACTAGACAAAGCCAGGAAAACAATTTTAGCTCGAGTGAGGTAACTAAACCTAGGGCAGCCTAAACATGAATTCCTGACAATTTTACTTGCTCTAGTGAGGTCAGTGAATTTCAGATAGTTTAGTCATAGTCCAAGAAGCAGAAAGATACATTTGAAAATATTAATTAACTTAATTAGAGCACTTGTAAACAAAAGGATTTCAGTGCTTCAAACCTAAACTTTGTGCCATTTAATTTTCCACATTTTTCCAGAAAAAAACCTGGATGAGATAGAACTAAAAACCAAGTTAATACTTTCCATGGATGCTAAGAAAACATTTCTCTGGTAAAGGGAGAGCTCAGGGAGCTGTATCCAGTGTCATTATTGGTTCTAAAGAAAAAAAACTAAATGTCAAGACCTAGCCCCCCAGCTGAATTTTTCTTCTTGACTGTTGTAAGGTAGCTGTTGTTTTTAAAAGAAAAAAGGCTCTACCACCTGCATGCCCACTGCGTGTGGAAGAGCAGAATCCCGCAAACAGATGCAGCAGTGCAGGGGATGAGCTACCTTTGCAGCCCCAGCAACACAAGCAATAAATCTGCTGCTGTGAGCTCCCAGGCTTTGATTCACTGAGTTCCTGAACTCCCTAACTCCCTTTCAGGACAAAAAGTAACTGCTGTGCAAGTGGGTTTGCGTTTTACTTGTTTTCCCTACAGGATAAAATTGCTCCCATTTTATATCCAGTCTATATTTAATCCAAGTTGTTGTTGTGCATTTAAAGAGACAGCAACTGGAGACCTTGTGCAGACCAAAGTTAAAAAAAACCGGACAAACAGAGTGTTTTTGGGGGTAATAGAGGCCAAAGATACAAATTAAGCATATATGGGTGCTTCTAATGGGAGACTCAGAAATAGGAAACAACAGAAAAACAAGTGTCCCAGGACAAAGCCACATTTGTTATCTCTATGTAGGTAAATATCATAAGCTGAGGCAAATTCTATTGCAATTGAGTTTCCATGAAATAGGTCTGAAATTAATAGAGGAAATTAATTTTTTATTGTGTCAAAGGACGTATGCTCACCTAACTATGAATTTCAATTTGCAAAAGGAAATTTATGGTAAATATTTAATTAAAATCTGAACTTCAGAGGATGATATAATGGCTTACATAACTATTATGGAATGTTGTGTTACATGGCACTTTTAGTGACCAACAAATATGATCAGAGCTAGGTGGCATTTGAACAGTATTGTTTTAAAGACTCTTTACTGACACTGCTTAACGAATGTTACAAACAAGCATTTGTAATAGCATCCTTATCTCAGATCTGCCTAAAATCAAAACAAAACCATTAATCCTTAACTTTCTAGTGAAGCCAGTGGAAGTTATTTCCCTTTTTATACTGGTGAATGTGAGTCAAAGAGAATGTTTAAAAGAATAGAAGCTTGGCTAAGGTCTGGTCCCTCAAGTTTGTGAATGTATCTCTGTTGTCCTTGTCCATATTTTCTGTGGACATATTAATAGGCCAAACTCGTAAAGTGCCAGTATTAAGACAGAGATTGAACACTGAGATTGCTGCTATCTGAGCTTTGCCTAAAAGTCCAAACTTCTAATTTCTGGCATAACACTCAGAGATATTTCTAGCAGATATTTTGATGAAGTAATGAAGGTCTTCTAAAGTTGAAAGTCTCTAGAGGATGTGTTGGTGTTCTGCTGCTCTAGGAATCTCACTATGTGTAGTATCTTGCGCTGAAAGCGCAAGCCAGTATTTGATAGTTTGGCCATTGGTGAAAGGTGCATGTAGGGCTAAATGACCTCTTGGTCTCACTTCAGTTGTTCTGAGCCATTAACTAACAGGACTACCTGTTGGGTAAATAAGAGTTTATTGTTCACAATGTTAGAAAACTCAGTCCTAGTTAAGTACTTTATCTGCATTTGTTTAGCACTTAAACTATATTAAAGGAGAAACAGCGTCAGATTTAGATCTAAAGAGAACAGTTGGATTATTGATGAAATACTTGAAGCTATGTAAGTTCTTAACCGGATCAGTGAAATTACCTGGGTCTACCCTCAGCAATATGTTTTTGAAATTTCTTTTCTACCGTTCTAAATTAAACTTGGAAATCATGCTTTGTAGATATCTTGCTGTTTTTCACATTCACCTAAAATTTTCTTTGACTCTTGCCTGCTATTCTGAAGGCCACAGGGGTATTAATTATATATGGCATATTTTTGTAAATCAACTTCTGTTATGGTTCAGAAAAGAAATCCTGTGCTTCATTGAACCATAAATTGGTAAGGCTGAAAGCAAATGTGCTTTTTGATTATAACATGTCTATTTTCCATCTGGATAACAGTCATTTGCCATTCAGACAGCAAATACATTTGCGAGTGTACACACTCTGTAAGAAAAAAATATGTCACAAAGGAAATGAAAGCAATGACAGAACTATTTGTTTTAGTGAAGAATGACAGAATAACAATGCATGCTGTATCTGAGAAAAATTATTTCTAATTGGATAGTTACATGTGTATTATAAATAAGGAAGTTACTTTCCATTAGACAAAGCAAGAGCTTGGTTTATTTCTCATTAAAGAGAATACAAAGATTCTTTAACGGGTTTTGGACTGGGCATTAGATGAACACACAGCACACCCCTAAAGTTAATCTTTAACAACATTACAGGCCAAAAGAGAGATCAAAATCAACAGGAATTTTTAACACAATTCTCATGGTTTGAGAAGTATACCTTGCAATTTATACATCATGATAAAGAATAAATCTTTGATTTTCCTATTTGAGTTCATTATCCCTGAAAATGAACTCCAGATAAACTAAAAATTTGGCCTCTAGACAAGTTAATGGACATTTTTCCTTCAAAATTTAAGTTTCAAGAACTTAAGAGGTTACATCATTGTGCCTAATCATCAATGTGTTTTTAATTTAAGGTTGAACAAAACAGTTTTGTTCTAGTCACTGCAAGGCTTTTAAGATTGTGAAGGATCTGTATGAAAAAGAAGTCAAAGAGAATAAAATATATTTCTTACATTGGGCCAGTTTAAAATGACTCGGATGATAATAAGTTCAGAAAAAAAGAAGGAATTATTAGGATTTATCACTCTGTTAAGGAACAATTCCCTGCCTTTTTGAAGTTATTGTCTGTACTCTTTGTCATTCAAAGGAGAAGTCGGATGATCCCACAATTTTCTAGATCAGCAGACCTGATCTCTCATCTCTGCCTGTGTCCTACTTCCGTCCTGCTGGCTAGCTGAGCAGTTGGCAGACTGATTGAGTAGAAAAAACAGTCTAATGAGCATATGTCTAAAAAAATGACTCATAAAGCAGATTAGCTGCGGCAAGATTCCTAAAAGGAGAATGGCTTGTTTTCAGCCTGACATCTGCTCTACGTTAAAAAATTGTCTTGATTGTGTATGGCCAACACTTACCCTATGGCTGAGTCAAAGCAAAGAAAGCCAGAAGTGTATGTTGGTGGCATAAATAGAGGAAGCTGGTACAAGATTAAATTACAGTGCATGCTGTGTAAGCCTGCCCTTACAAGATCTCTTAATTCCCTATACCATTCATTTTAAATTTCTGGTTTACTTTAAACCTAGAATTTTCCAGAATATTTGTCTACACATGAAGAAAGTATTATCCCACATTAACATGACCCGTGTGAAATACTAAGTGATTAAGGTTGTCTGGAAGGTTTGAAGAGAATCAGAGAGTTTGAGCTTCCAACTGTGTTCTCACTCTTATTCATGGTCAGGGAGTGCTCATTTGAGTCTGTGCAGCTCCACAGACTTCCTCAGACCAATGTTTCAGCAGTGGCTGAAGGATGATAATAGGATAAATGGTTAAGACAAACCCTCCTAAAATTCCATGCTTTGTTCTTATCATTAATAGCTAATCACTGGTATTAGAGCCTGTAGGCTATTCACTTTCAACAGACTGATCTTCATATTGCTTCTTTCCAAAAAAGCTGTCAGGATGCTCTCACAGTTCTTTCTCACAGTTCTTTCTCACAGTTATTTCTGATAGCAGAGCAGCCTGGCCCAAGATATCTATCTGCTTTCATACAGTTAGCATGTTTGTGTCCTTGCTGTTTGATTTGTTTTATAACTTGGGGCTGCATAGTGAAAAATGAGCTGACACTTGGTTTTGGGGGATTTTGCTGTTGTTGTCTGGAGCAACTTGTTTTTTGAGACTTATTTTTAACTGGCAGTTCAAGAGTACATTATATAACTGGGAAAACAAAAAAGTAGTTCAGATAGAGGAGGGGAGAAACTTCAGCATGGTGAAAATACAGAAAAAGTAGAAAAGAAGTACAGACATTTCCAACATTTTTAAATGCTTTTTAATGAGAGGAATTGCTTCAACTTCAATCTGAGATGCATACCTTCAGGGATCATCAGTAATGATCCCAATCTTTCTCTGTTTCCCAGTTTTTCACTTAAACAGTAGAAATGCACTGGGAAATGTAAGTCTTGTTGAAACAGCAGTCTTGCATAGTAGCACCAAAAGGTTATGTATTTAAAGTACTGTAAGTCTTAAAATCCCAGCAAGACAAATCTTCTATCGACGGAACTGGAAAGAGTAAAATTTCAGTCAAATGTAGATGAGGTACATCTGCTGCATTAATGCATTTCATCTTTAGGCACGTGTGGTGAAAGACCTGAAGAGCTTCCTCTCAATATCATCCTCAGCTTCTGACGTTTTCATATGCTCTTCCCTGAAATTGTGGGATGGGAACATACAGATGAGGGAGAGTATGTTTAATAAACTTTCACTTTTAGAAATATCGGTTTTCCACTTGCATATAACTGAGGCAAAACATAGCCGAGCTTGGGCCATGCTTTATTGCAATAGAAACTATTGACTCACAAATGTTAACTGAGTAAAATCAGACAGACTGTGATGTGTCCAGATTCCGTGCAAATACTTTGAATATGAACTTCTTTGTTGAGCTCCTTCTTATCTATGACTGGATTTGTAAAATCATAATAATGTCTGGAAATATATTTACATACATTATTGAATAAATGTGAAATAATTGTCAATTAGACAAGAATAATATTACCATGAAAATCTAGAAAAAAAAGAATTTTGGAGGAAAAATTCATTCATACTGAGAATGATGAACAGTAAAAAACATTTATCTTTTGCAAAGATGGACTTTTCCTAGTGCGCTACCCAAATTAACATGGTAATTAAAGCAGAGGGCTGACTGACTTCTACAGGTATAATATCTTGAGCCATCTTTGTTCCTCATGAAATGCTGCTGTTCACTGTGTTTTCTTTAATTACAACTCTGTAAGAGCACATTCTGAAAATGATATCTGCATAGATAAAAAAAGAAATGTAGATTAGCACTAGAAGAACCATTCATTCTGGAACTGCATCTGAGTAGAATACCTCTGAGTGTTCATTTTCAGACATCTTTGTGCAGAACAATAAAGTAATACTTGATCACATGGGGAAATTTTTAGCCAATTAACCATGTGCTATATGGCTATCCAGGTGTTTAAGCATGTTATGCTGATTGACAGGTGTGAGTGTTGCTGTCATGATGCCAATATACATGTATTATACCTAACATAACAACACAGGCCAACAATTACGCAGAGCACTCTTTCTTCAGAAATCACAGCTGTTCTGCAATCATTAAATAAGTAGTTTAACTGACTCCAGTTTTTGGTAGTAGGGGCTGAATAAATTACTGTTGTGCTTAAGGCATGTAAGAATGATTAACACAAGTTGTAATCATAACCGCAATTGAAATACTATGTCAGATCTATCAATATGAATTGTTTCACAGGTTTGTTGTTACGTAAGACATGAAACTGTAATCTCAATTTTACCTCGAATGGATAACAAAGTTGTAGTCAATGTTAAGGGTTAATTTAAATTCTACTGAGAATAAAATTGTGGTCATCTTTTAAAAAAATTGATGCAAGTTAGCATCATTAGTTTTACATGCCTTAACTATAGTACACTGAAAATGAGGTGCTAGGTAGATAAACACGGAGCTTGAAACTTAATGTTAAAATTTCTCGGTTAAATATCTGCATTAATCCCTCCATGTAAGTAAATGAAAGTGGATATTTAATCAGCTATTAAGATCTACAAATTCCTTGCTCCTTCTCACTTTTCTTTCAATGTCAGATTCTTAAAAGAGAGGGAAAATTGTTAAAATAATTAAAAACAAACTATCCTGATGTTCGTTGACGTTTGTTTTCTTTTCTTGTTACTAAAACTAAATTATGTTCCCTGTTATAGTCAAGTGAGAAATATAAGTATGTCCATGGGCAAGTAATTGCATTCTGACAGAAATACAAAACAGATGAAACATTCTCTGCAGATGCTAATGTCTCTCCATTAGTTCTAAACTGAGACTAGGGTAAATAGCTTCAAAGTAGATGAGTAACTTTTGACATCTATGTTTGCGTAAGTTAAAGTTTCTTAATGATAATGGTATTAATCTGAGCATGTAAAAATGTTCTTAAAATTTATGAATTTGGTGAAAAGTCTTGAGTATACAACACTCATGCCTCTGCCTGCTTTCTGCTTATATTGAGCAGGCAATTCAGAGGGTGTTTTCTGGCCATGTCTTATCCTAACTCAAATATCTGCAACATGGAATGTACGTGAGTCTAGTTCCTCAAGATCTGTCCATCACTTAACAGATGTTGTACAGATCATTAAGTCTCACATAACCCTGTAAATGGACATAATTTTTTTAAACCCTCAAGATAGTTGAGACAAGTTAAACAGAAGTCAAGTGAATTTCAGCTAACTAGTGTAGACTTTTCAGATCCTTTTCCATATTTCATGTAAATTCTCTGGTTATCAATATTCCTTGAAAATGCTGGGGGTTTATTACTTCAGCATGGAAAGTCAGAGTTCACTGGTGTATGGATAGTCATTTATTAAATGAAAAATATTTTTAATCAGGAGTAGATTTACATTGTCTGTAGTTTAAGATTCCTGTGAAGTGTTCTTCAATAAAACCATGTTATTTAGTATTTGAGCTGGTGCAGGCAGGCAATGTTAACTACCATCTGGAAGATCCTTCGGGCTCCATCTTGTGGCTAATTCACTGATTGTTACCTCATAAGAGAGATGCCTACCCTCAGCTAGTCAAAATGGCACTACTGGTTTCAACAGCATAATAACATGTGGATGTTTTTATTATTTTCTCATATGTAATACAGATTTTTTGACACTATTTTAAGAAAATGGTTTTAAAAGTATTTATAGAATTGTGGGGTTTTTTGTTTATTTGGTTGGTTTGTTTTGTTTTAGTTCTGTTTTTGGTTTGGTTTTGGTTCTTTCCCCCTTCTCATTACGACTACAAATTCTATTAGGGGGATATGTAATACACTTAGAGGTTATGGAATCAGCTAATCCACTTTCTTGTCCTTTGATGCATATCAGAAAACTGCATAATAGGCTGTGATTTATGTTGCACCAATGGCATCCGCAGCTGAGCCAAAATCCCATGCTGCCATTTGCTTTATGAATAAGATTGTTGACTTCCAATTTTTCTGGTCAACTCCAAAGTTAAGCAGTTCTGAAATGCACTACAGCCCTTTTTTACTTCAGTTTGGAAAGCATCTTGATTTTTATATGTGTTGAAAAGGCATGCTGCTGTGCTTGGCCAGTTTATACCACGCTCTGTATGCAGAGCAGCAGTTTCCAAGCCATGGATATGGTACCATTACCAGGAGTACTTGAAAGAAGTTGTACTTTATTGGATTGACAAAAATATATAGTTTGGAGCTTGAATGTATGTGTCTTGCCCATTTTCTCCTTTTACTTGATATCAGCTGCACTCAGATTAAATGCATTTTTTTAACACCCTCTTGTGTTTATTGCGAAAAAGTCTCTAAATATCTCCTGTACGCTCTCCTGTCAATTTATTTTGATGAAGCTGATTACATGAATGCATGTTGGGTTTGTTTGTTTGTTTGTTTGTTTGTTTGTTTCTGAAAACTGTTAAACCAACTTCCTGGCAACTCAGGTTCATGATTCGCTTTAAACAGTGAGAGTGTTCTTGCACGTACTGATGTGAAAGAGCAACTCAAAGAGCAACTCATTAGTTCACTAGAACCACAGTCATAAAGAGTCTTCAAGACAAGAATTCCTGACACTGACCTGGAGAGAGAAATTGCTAAGCTTGTGAAGGTTGCTTGCTTGACATTCCCAGCTCAGTCCATGTCCTCTTTAGTCAGAAATAAATAAGGTATGTGAACTACGAACTGAAATGAGAAATTCCATTTTACGCACAACTAAGAAAACTTGAAATTTTCTCTAATCTGGCTCCATTCCAAACAAAGGATTATTTGAACTCTCTGTGATTATGAAATATTTTTGAAATATGAAAATAATGTTTTGGGGTTTATATAAAAAATACGTATTAACATTTTTTTCCTTTAAAAAAGGCAATTAAACCTGAAAAAATGCTGAAATACTACAGAGTGTTACAGCTCTGTTTATTGTTTTTCTGGAGATGCTCTGAAGATCATGGGATTTATGTTATTTCACTAGTCCCTGGGTCTAATTTAATTCACTCAAATCCTTACTCACAGTGCTTTGAATTGTGAGCAAGAGTTAAAAAATGTTGTGTACTGGCAGTCAGATTTGCTCTTGGGAAACTTCTGAAGTGCCTTCCTCGTGCAAAGGGTTGTTACCTCTTGCCCTTTCAGATCTGACAACACGTACACATTTCTCTGACAGCTCCTCTATCCCACACATGTTGAAAGAAGACATAACATGATGCTGGAAGCTAAAGTTGACTATTTTCTAGGACTTTGGTCACAAAGTCTGAGAGAGCTAACCTTTCAAATAGAAATAGTGAATGCCTAAATTTCATGCATAAATTGTGCCTTAAGGTTCCTTTTAATACCACTCATATTTGGAGAAATCAGTGAAATACATAAGCTTTCTCCATCCTAATTTTGTTCTTTTCTGTCTCTTTCAAACTCCTTCGTGTTTGATTTATGCTATGCACAGAACGTGCCATTGACTGATAGCATCATTTCATCTTCTCTTTCTATGATGGCTTGTAACTCTGTATTGCTCATTATTCTTGTTTTTCTAGATGAGGGATGTGTATTTGAATAAGGCAGAATAATTGGAGAAAACTTCGTGTAGAGTAGAGTGTATATGTGCTGCATGATTCACATGAGAAATGGTAAAGTGCTATTTGAACTGTGCATGCTACTACCACAATATATTTTGGATAATGAGCCAGCCAATTTAGAGTACTGCCTGGCTACTTCTATTATTTTTGCAGCTGTGCAAAAAATACTGTATCCTTAAGCAAAACCAGCAAACATTACCCTTTTTTATTGCCAGTCAGAGGAATACACATCGAGCCTGGAGCAATTTCTTGTGATAACAGAATAAGCAGAAATAAAAAAAAACCTGATCATATTAGGAGTTAGCTAGTAACATGCAATATTTTCCATGTTGGGCCTGCAGAGAGGAGGACGCTAGATGAGACAGCTAAAGCATGACATGATTGTTTTTTTGAAGAGGCCTTGTTAATTCTCTCCAGTTATTCAGTTTAGGAAATATCTAAGAGAATATCAGAGGAGCATATGAAGAGAGGGACATCGCTGAAACAGTTTTCCTTAGTAACTGGAAAATTTTATTGGACTAGCAATTTTTCCCTCTAGAATCACTACCTTCCTTGCTGACAATGTTTGTTATGATCTTAGAAAACCAGAGGAAGGTGGTTTAGTCCAAAAAAAAATAGAGTGATGATATCATAAAAATGACTAAAGCTGACTTTCAGTTCACACCCCCAAGTTTTCTGTGAAGTAGGTTATGGTAACAACCGGGATGAGATACATCCTATCCTGAACCAGGGGCTTGAAAGTATCCTACATATACATGTTGGTAGAATCCTTTCAACTGAGAAATCAAAGGAAACTTTTTTTAAGCAGAAAATATATAAACCTGAAAACAAAATGGAAAAATTGATCTAACTTCAAAGAATGTTCGTTAAAAATGCATTTTTCAATCAGTTTTGTTGGGATAGATTATGGCTAAGGAGAAAAAAAATTTTAACTGGTGAAAAATGAGCCAAGAGCAAGCAGTAGGTATTTAAAACAAATTCCCTTGATGTTTTCCTGTGAATGAATGGGCCCATAATCTGTGGCAAGGGTGACAGAAGTAGCACCCTTTCATGACTTTTTTTCCCATTAAAGATGTAACAGTCCATGTTTTTGAACACAGCATGCGTTTTGATGTCTGAAAACCAATGGCGGTAAGCGTAGCTGCCAATTTTCTGATTCTCCCTGCTTCATGCACTACTTTTCATGCCTCAGTTGTTGCAAATTAATCTTTGGACAAAATATCCAGCTTGATACCTATTAGGCATGGTCATTTTTGATAACCAAAATGAATTTTATTATTCTGTTAAAGACATGAGGTGAAATTTTGGCTTCAGTGGATGAATGGGACTTTTGCCACTAACATCAACACAGCCAAAATTTCACTCATGAGCTGATAAAACATTTGAGACTATAATTTTTTTTTCCAGTTCAGTTAACAGCTGTGTGTAGGGATAACAGAAAAAATAAAAAATTAGCAGGATTGAAAATGTCTTCATGTATAGATAGTAAAGGTTGGCTCCATTCTTAACTTCTGTGAATCACAGAATTTCCAAATCTTTTTGAAATGGCAAAAGACACCCACCCCCGCTGCCCCCCCCCAAAAAAAACCTCACATCAGTAAACTTCAGTAATAAAAAACAATTTTTTTTTCTCACTAAATCAAATTTAAATCTCAAATAATCCTATGAAATCCATGGAAATGTTCTGGAAATGTTCCCATTGCCCAGTTTAGTGAGCAATATATGATTTATAAACCACATAATCAAGAAAGTTGAATAGCCTAAAGAAAAATATCACCTTAGTGCTAATATTTGATTATTTTTGCTGTTTGAATAAAATCAGAAAATTAACAAAAAAAAAAGTTCAAACTCAGCAAATCTTACTCTTAAAGACAACATTATAAATAGGTATTTAGGGTTGGATAAATACTATGTACTTATCTTTAGCATACAAAAGTAATGTTTTAGGCTCTGATGTAGGGAAAATTTTTCCACTAATCTGTTAAAATATCAAAGAACAGCTTCAGCAAAGGTTACATGCAAGCTCCATACATATCTGAAAAGAGGAAATTAAATGGGCCGAGAAAAGCAACTTCTGCAAAGAACAAACAGCCAGGTCAGCATGCATGGTGCACTGCAAGTTTTGTTCTCTTTGACAAATCCTAACGTGATAACAAACGCCTCTCGTTTTCCTCCCAGTCAGAATGATGGAGTGTCTGATACTGGGCTGTGTTTTAACAAGGAGTTGCAATACTGGAAATGACAACTGTGTTATCACAGTAGGAGCAGATAAAGTCGGCTGATGGTAGCACATGAGGTGGTGTATGTCATGGCAATTATATCACTGAATGAAGGGAACATTTCTCATAGCAGTCACAGTCCGAAAGTCAGTCAAGGGAAAATATTGATTTACCTTTCTTCTCCCCCTCCTTTTTCACTGCAACTGAAATAGAAACAAAAATACTGTGTTTTCATAATTGAAGCTAATAATAGTTATATCAGTAAAACTAATTCAAATGCCTATATACGAGCCTTTTGTGTACATATCTTAAATCATATATGTATTATGCAACATAGGAATACATTTCTTTGCCAGATGAGGAAACAGAAGTGTTTCCTCACAGACACCCAGCTCTGCTATTGATGAGGGCAAATTTCAGCTTTCTGTATTCTCACAAGTAACTTCAACCATGGTCATCCTTCCTCTCAGGCATCGGTACTGGGAGATAGTCACAGATTGAATATTTCAAAATCAACAATAAGTAGTAAAAATATGCCTGAAGTTATACTCACATTTCTAAGACTCTGCCTAACATGGGGAATTACAAGACCTAATCATCCAGCAATTCCACCTCCAAATCCCATAGTATGAACTTTGTGAGAAGGAAGATGGGACTGTGAGAAAATTGTTACTTTAAACTCAGTTTAAACGACCTGGATTTGGTTCCCCAGTGGAAGCTGTGCTGTCTGACCAGTGTTCAAACTCTAGAGACAAAATTAAAGTCCCCTAAAACTCAGCCTGATATTCCAAGAAAATATTGCATGTATCTGCAATGGTTACTGTGAAAAGATTACATTTTACTAAAAGGGTTGAGGTGTCAAAAATGGGAGAGTTACCTGGATTTACAGATTACTTATGCAACCCTGATGGAGCTGAGCCACGCTCGTACCTAAGTCCATGTGAAACTGTTCCCCAGCCTACATTTATAGGACTGAACCTTCTAAAAATATAGTTACAGATATCACTCTATTTTGAAACATGTCTGTTGGAAGTGGCCATAGTAGGTCTCTGCCTTAGGCTAGTATTTGCAGGCAAAAGAAGACAGAGGAATTAAAATTCAGAGCTCTTACTTCCCAGAAAAGGGTGTTCAGCACCATTCTGCCAGTACGAATGGACCTGATGTGGCACTGGAACTAGAAACAAAACAAACAGAAGCATAACTCTGTTTGTCATTGGAGAATGTGCCCTGGTGCAGGACAGAAATCAAGGGTCATGATGTCAGAGGAGGGAGTAGGCAGTCCCTAGTAGTTTCAATGTGTGCATTTAAGGTTTGGGTGCTGATCTATGGCTCTTCAGTGTTCTTGAAATGAGAAAGCATTTTATTTCAAATTGTTACTACCTGTGGATAAAACAGATAAGAAAAAGAAAATATTAAACCTGGAATTACTGAAATGCCATCTATCGATGGCCTGTGGCAAAAATAGTCTCATTTCAAAGATTTTTTTATGTTTTCTGCTGCTTACTCCCCTTTGAGAATTAAATAAATTTTAAGCATCTCAAGAATGTGCCCAATAGTAGAAAAAAGGTTTCATGACTAGAATTAATGAAAAACTGGCACAGGGTTTCCAGGATCTCTTCCTCTGCAATCACTTTGCTTTTCTAGGCAATTTGCGTATCAAAGCTGTGAAGTACACCTTCAAACTGTTGTTACAGAGGATTTAGTATCTTTTATCTCCATAAGCTGCGCTTGAAAGGCATACTTACAAAGCCAGTTCAAGTGTGTTGGAGGGACTCCCAAACCAACAGAAACCCCAAATATCAAGACTCTGGGAAGGGCATATAGGTGCAGTGCATATAGTTGCAGTGCACCTCTGGGCCCCTCCTGACTTCTGTCCTGCCAGCTTATGGGATGTGGCTCACCGTGCTTCTGGTCCCCAGGCAAGCACAAGTAGAACTAAGTCCATCCATGCCTGACACTGCATTTATGGCTGGCTAGTTTCTATTATTATGCTATTATATCCTGTTGTGATATCCTTTGGAATTTTCACCTTGGCCAAAGTTTTTCTTATGGAAAATCTGACCACTGTTGCCAATAACATTGCTCCTGTTACTCAAACATAAAATGACAAGGAATAAATGAAAAAGCGTGTGGACACTGTCCTTTACATTGCTCTTTCAAAAGCTGAGCAATGTGTTTGAACCTGAAATGCAGCAAAAAGATGGAGAGATTACCCAAAGGATTTGGTTTACAACTGATAAAAAGCCAGAATACCTGCTGAGTAACATATTGTAGCTGGGCAGAGAAGGACATGAAATAAACTAGAATGATGAACTAGAAAGTCTGATGCTCTGATATGAGATATGGTCTTGGCTGTGTACTATTTTTCCTTGATTATTTGGAGAAAGAACAAATTCTTAAGTCAACTTGTTTTGCACTGTATTGATGAGAGTTTTCACCTAGTACTTGAATTAGGAATTTGTACCCACAAAGCTATTCAAAGAGAATTACATTAGCAGCCTTAAATCACACTCTGTCTTTCCTAGACCTATCCAAATCCGATCTTCCAGTTAATACAGACATAATACCAAGCAAAATACATTTATCAAGAATACACATATCATATTCAGGGATCATAAATCCATATGGACAACTATTCCAGAAACCAGAAGTGAGTATTATTGTATTTTAGATTTGGGAATGGGTAAAAAAATCATTACAAACTATGGTAGACCTTGTTCAAATTTTTTTAGGTAGGGTGGGAAAATAAAGGTAAATTTCCAGTGGTGGAAAGGTCACAAAACTGTGGCACTGTGAGTATTTTTGTGAAGGAAAAAAAAATAAATTCAGGTTTAGGATGGTTCTATTATTTTCGGCTTGTGTCAGAAACTTAAATATAGATCACCAGCAGTCCATTAATCCCATATAGTGACAGTTTCAAAGGACTTTTTTCACAGCTGAGCAAACACAAACATTTCTGAAATCTTGAAGATATCTTGAAAGCAATTAAAATCTTGAAAACACTCTTTCCTACTCAATGATAGCCATTCCATGTTGCTTGATGACTCAGCAGTGGCTAGGAACAGATATTTAGTCTGAATACCATCACAGAAGTGATTTCTTCTATAAATTCTCCCTTTATTTTCTAATAAGAACCAAATAGTTCCATCCTGACACATGAAGTTTAACTTTCTTTCTAAATTTACAATAATTAATTATGAAAATTTTGACTTTGAAAACTGCATTTTCACAAAGATGTCCAGTTGCTCTGTCATTTCTAAAGAGCCCTTGATTTAGATTTGTGATCTTCAGTCTTATCATGATCATCCTAATTAATCTCAAAGAGAATCTTGAATCTTTCTCTTTGACTTTTTGTTGCTTTTCCTAGCCCACTCTAGTGCCACATTATCATTAAGGATTTTGTACACCATGCTCTAGGCAAGATGCATTTTTGATTTATGCAATAGTGGTAAAATGTTGTATGCATTTTTCCTAATATGGTTATATAGAGAAGAAAGTTCTTCGCTCACTTGTCTGCAGTACTACTCAGGTCCTTTCCTGAATTTACACAGTTAGTTTAGAGATTAATTATTCTTTAATATTTCCCTCCACTATATATTACATTGTATTTTTTTGACACTAAATTGTCTTTAAATTTACAAGGTGTAAACAGACAGCATGATGACAATGTATCAACAGCCCCTTCTGATCCTGAATTCTTTAATTTTGTCAACTGAAAATTTCATTATATTACCATTTCTATCTTTTCCTGTTAATTAAGGAATATAACACAAGTCCAGACATGGAATCATAAGCAATTATTCTGTAAACAACTGCAAGATGAAAATGAATCAATGGCTCCCTGCTTCTTAATCAGATATTTATTTCCTTCAATACTATAGGTCTTGGACAGAAGCTATTTAATTTCTGTAGTAACTCCTATATTGGAACTTTCCAATGGCCTATTTAAACTATTCCATAAATGCTGTGCTTATTACTTTATTAATATATTGAAAACACTTACTACTAAGACATAGTTTCCTTCTCTACATACCATGCAGACTGGATCTCTGTGATTTTCCAGATAGTTGGTTTTGTTCTGAATTTAATTATGATTTCACCAAATTTCTGACTAATTTCAAAATTTCTGAATAGCTCCCTAGTAATTTAATTGTATTTACCATGACACAGTAAATGATTTATCTGAATGTGATGGAAATTTTGCCTAAGTTCTTACATTTATTGTGGTTATAAACATGCAAGTTATGGTAAAACAAAATCAAACGCAGACTCATCCCATGTGTCAGTTACTCTGTAATAACTGTTCATATTCATGTTGTTATGCTGAAGTGTAAACCACCTAATGTAGGCAGCTACAGCAAAGCATCTGGCATTGGCTGAGTTAATACTGTCTTTGCCCATCTCACCATAAATTGTCCATCTGTTCATAGCTTGAGAAGAATGTACTGTTTTAAAATATTTCAGAACCATATGAAGTGATATTTCTCTCTCAGGTCTTCTTAAGAGATATATTATCTCTCAGTCTTTTGGAGTTCACGATTTCTCTTATCCATGTCAAAAGAAATCTTAATCATGTTAAGAAACCACAATTAAAAGAACCAGTACAGTGAGCAACAGAGAGGAGAATTTAGCCTTTAAGTTGTCAGGAGCATCTGTTATTTAGAATGATTCTTATTCAGTAGCAGGAAAAACTTTTCCTACCCTTTTCCTCCTCTGGTCCAGATTTTAATGAACAGATTTGGAGAAATAACCTGTTATTCAATTATATTCATACATTTTATCTTTAATGGGCATAAGCTGCATAACCTGACCATCCTTTTTGACCCCATTTGTAAGACATAGCTGCCAGACCTACTTAGAAAAAAAATTCATTAGATAACCCCCCACTGTTTTTCTTTTTATTACCAGCAATGTCTTAATGAGAATACACAAGCACATTGTCTAGAAGGAAAGTGGGCAAACTCTACTTTGGATTATCAGTATTCACACTCTATGGATTATTAGGCCCCTCTCCTGGTTCCAACCACGACAGGGTTAATTTTTGCAGTAGCCAGAAGGCAGCATGGCTAGGATCCATAAGTTATTCTATACCACCTCACATCATTTTACAGGGATGGGGGAAGAGTTCCAGTGGGAACTCTAAAGTGAGGAATACAATTCCTAAACCATGACAACGCTCTTTAAATTCACTTGGTAGAGGTGGTAACATTTCTGAGCAAGTACCCTTTGTGTGTGGAGCCTGGTTCAACCTCTTGACAGCTAAGGAATGGGAAACATTGACTACCTTCTCCCAACACTGTCTGAGTCCTTGAAGCTTGACACCTAAAATGTATGAGGATTAATTCTATCACACTCCCAAAGACATGCACAAATCTCTGTTTGAAGATACCACAAAGGGCTAAGGAGTGGGGCAGAGCTGCGCACACAGCTCTCTGCCACATCAGAATGTGCAGATCTCTCTCTGCCAGTCACCCTTTTCAGAGAGAGTGCTCCAAGTACGAAGTATTTTTGGACAAAGACAGGTTTTCACCGGATCTGTGCAGAAAACAGTGTAATTTGGGCCATATATCTAGGGGGACCTTGACACACTTAAGAGATGGGCCTGTGTGAATGTCATGAAGTTAAACAAGGCCAAGTGCAAGGTCCTGCATGTGGATCAGGGCAATCCCAAACACAAGTACAGTCTGGTCAGAGAATGGATTGAGAGCAGCCCTGGGGAGCAAGACTTGGGGGTGCTGGTGGATGAGAAGCTCAACATGACCACACAATATATGCTTGCAGCCCAAAAGCCAACCATGTCCTGGGCTGAAGCAAAAGCTGCATGGCCAGCAGGTTGAAGGAAGTGATTCAGTCCTTCTACTCTGCTCTGGCGAGACCCCACCTGGAGTACTGCTACCACCTTTGGGCCCCCCCAGTACCAGAAGGACATGAATAGTTTCAGTGAATGCAGAGGAGGCCACGAAGATGATGAGAGGGCTGGAGTGTGTCCAGAAAAGAGTAGCAAATGCTGGTGAAGGGTCTAGAGAGTAAGTCCTATGAAGAGTGGCTGAGGGAGCTGGGGTTGTTTAGCCTGGAGAAAAGGAGGCTTCAGGGGTGACCTTATGACTCTCTACAACTACCTCAAAAGGAGGTTGTAGCCAATTGGGAGTTAGTCTCTTCTCCCATGAAACTAGCAACAGGACTAGAGGACATAGCCTCAAGGTTCACCAGGGGAGGTTCAGGTTGGACATCAGGAGAAATTTCTTCATGGGAAGGATTGTTAAACATTGGAATGGACTGCCCAGCAAGGTGATGGAGTCACCATCCCTGGAGGTGTTCAAGAAATGACTGGACATGGCACTTAGTGTTATGGCAAGGTAGTGATCACTCAAAGGTTGGACTCAATGATCTTGGAGGTCTTTTCCAACCTAAATGAGTCTGTGAGTCTGATTCTGTGATTCAGAGGACATTTCAGAATGTGATTATGGAGTTCCGTGTGTCCCATAATGTAGCTGGCTCCACTTCCAGGAAATACTTCAAGTATCAGTAGACATACTTTCCTTTAAAAATCTGCTTTGACTACTGAATATATATTTCTACATATGTATGCAGATGCTACTTATTCAACTTGACTATTTTCCCTAAGAAAAGTAATTAAAAAAAAAGTATCAAGCCATAGGACAATGTTACACTTTGTAGTTTGCCATAAAGCATGCCTCATCTTTATGTAACCTGTCTATTGAAATTAAATTTTTAACTCCTTCCATTTATAAAATGGTATTAATTCACATTATGTATGTTATTTCTGATCTTTTTCTCTTACTTTCTAATGTCTATTGGAGATTTTTTACAGAGAAGTGCTGACTCACAATGGGAATTTGTACTACCTGCTACAATTCACTATATGATATATGATGACTATATATTACATATATATATCATTATCTTAGTGTATGACTTTTAGAGCTCCCATATTTTCTTGAAGTATTTCTTACTGACAGCGTTCAGCAATGATATTCTGTAATGGTTGGACCATTTGAACAGGTTGATATTGCAATTTTTATACACCAAATACATCTCTCTTACATTTTAGTTCTCTATTATTCAGGATTTTCTTTTGCAATTCTATATTGAGTTTGTGTGAATTTAAATTTCACATTTCAAAAATCTATTTATCCTAACAAAGGGGTTACACTGTGGCCACTTATATTAATGCAATTTACACTGGATTTGACAGATTTCTGTAAAGTAGCAAATGTTTCTGAAGGTGTTTTTGGTTGGCTAGTTTAATGTGAGATGTCCTCCAAAGAAGCCCCCCTTGTGCTCTCAGTTGACTAAAAAAAGTACCAATGCTCATAAAAGTGAACTCATGTTTGCCCTTTGTTACGGGGCAATGGCCACAAAATTTCTAGAATACTTTTCCCCATAGAGGATTTTCTCAAACTGTCTGCCTGATGTATGTGACATGTCACTTATCATTGTTAAGAAAGAGAGGTTTAGTGATGTGCAGCATCCCACATGAATGCTTGAAGCCACTTTACGAGTTGGGGTTACACTCTTCTGACAAAATGTCAATGTCATGTCATGCATGTTCAGTGTCACTGAGTTAGTTGTATTTGCTTTTGGAAACGTTGCACTTGTATGAAACTTGTCACATAAACCAGAAAAGACAGAAATAACTTTTAAAAACCTGCGGCCACTGAGCTGAAGTGCCTTCAAAGTAAGATTGTGTAAAATTTGCTGTGTCATGTCTTTGATTGAATTATTAGAAAATTACTGAATCCTACTGTAGACATGAAGGTGGTGTCACTATACACGTGTGTGCAACCTGAGATCTTCCCACTCAAGCTCAACTTTCTCATTCAACTTTTCTGTTGCAATCTTGCTTCAGGGGCCTTGAAGGATCTGCAGTCCTGCTCAGAGTAGCCACTGTGCACAAGACTTAGAAGGCAATTGACCTGATCGTGTGTCTGACAGCACTTAATCAAAATATTTTAAGTCCTAATAGAGCCAGCTAGAGTCAAAGAGAAATGCTCTCACAGCTGTGAGATATCAGTCCTTCTCAGTGAGCTGTGCAAGGCACCAAGTGCATCCACAGCTGACTTACAAGATTGTATACAAGCCACTGGGAATAACTGAAGTAGGCAGTACTCATCTCACTTGGGAAGGTGGTAAAGGCATTGCTCATCCAGGTATTCTATTGTTATTACAAAAACCAATCAATTCTAATTCAGACTTAATCCAAGCCATTGTTCTTTATCAGAATAATCACATGTGTCTCTAACGTAATCTTGTACGACAGTGGACCTAAACTCAGCAAAACTCTATGCTAAACATTCAGATCATGATTCTTGTGTTTTAACAAGCAGGAAACTATATGTTTGTAAGACAACGGAAAACCACAGAATCTTTTACGTTTCTTACAGTGTTTTAATCTATAGGTTAAAAAAGTTAACCCATGTAGAAAAAAATCTGTGTGTTACGAAAGTTCACTTGGGAACATAGCTTATAGTTTCTACCGCTATAGTATAAGAAAAATCTTGCATATGTTTTATCAGCTACTGTAGGAAGAAGTAACTAATTTTACTATAGGAAAAAATCACTTCTGTGTACTAACTTTCCTTTTCAAGTACCTGAGCATAAACCACTTCATGTGCAGTCAGTTAAATGATACAATATTTAAATAAACATGTCTTTTCTTGAAATAATTCCATTTTGGAACTTGAAAGGAGCTGTTATTCACCAGTTGTTTCAGTGTCTGAGTTAATAAAGTCCTTATTCTTTGTATAGTTGGATGGGTGTTTGGCACTTCACTGAAGCTAATTCATTAACATTGCAGCTAAAACACTTTTACAGACATACATTACTTCTTCACAAAACTTGGTCTTTCGAAATAAATAGTATTTTACTTTCAATATCACTTAAATTTAAATAAATTGATCTCCCAATCAGAAATATTTATGGAGAGCTGAAGACAAGAATTAGAGAAGAAACTCAATGGTAAGCTCAGTAGTCAAATACTTAAGGGTCTGATCAATGCCTAACTCTTCATTAACCTGACTGTGTTTCCTATATATGTTGCAAGAACCTAGCAGGAAGACCATAGACCTTGTTTGCCTCAAGATTAAAATAAAAAACCAAGTTGTATTAAACCAGTAACATGAAAAGCCACCCGCACTTAGGATCATAGAACAATAAACTTGGAAGAGATTTCTAAGATCATCAAGTCTGACTGTCAGCCTAGCACCACCACCATGTTCACCACTAAACCCGGTCTTCAAAGGCCACATCCATATGTTTTTTGAATACCTCCAGGAACGGTGACTTCTCCACTTCACTGGGTGTCCTGTTCCAATGCTTGATGACCCTTTCTGTGAAAGGCTTATTGCTCCTTGTTCACCAAAGTAAACTAAATGAAAGGGTACAATAATATGTCCCCATTTTTCTAATGTCCTTGACCTTTAACTGACAATTCAGGTTCATCTACTTTGACTACTGCAAGGGGTTTCAGAATATTTAAGCCCTTGTACATTTTCATAGAAACATAGAACCATAAAATCATAGCATCATAGAATCATAGAATGGTTTGGGTTGAAAGGGACCTTAAAGATCCACTAGATCCAACCCTGCTGCTCTGGGCAGGGACACCTTCAACTAGACCAGGTTGCTCAAACCCCATCCAACCTGGCCTTGAACTCATCCAGGGATGTGTCATCCACAGCTTCTCTGGACAACGTTTTCCAGTGCCTCACCACCCTCACAGTCAAGAATTTCTTCCTAACATCTAGTCTAAACCTAGTCTCCTTCAGTTTGAAGCCCTTCTCCCTTGTCCTGTCACTACATGCCCTGCTAAATGGTCTCTCTCGATCTTTCTTGTAGGTTCCCATCAGGTACTGGAAGGCTGCAATTAGGTCACTCCAAAGCCTTCTCTTTTCCAGGCTGAACAATTCCAATTCACTTAGTCGCTCCTCATAGGAGAGGTGCTCCATCCCTCTAATTATCTTGATGCCTATCCTCTGGACTCGCTCGAACAAGTCCATGTCCTTTCTGTGCTGGGACCCCTAGAGCTAGATGCAGAACTCCAGGTGGGGGTCTCATGAAAGTGGAATAGATAGAGAGAATCATCTTCTTCGATCTGCGGTCCACGCTTCTTTTAATGCAGCCCAGGATATGATTGGCTTTCTGGTCTGCAAGGGCAAATTGCAGGCTCATGTTCAGCCTCTAATTCACCAGCATCCCCAAGTCCTTCATAACAGGGCTGCTTTTGATAACGCTTTTTTTTGTAGCACTTAAGCTTTTATTTTTTTCTTCAGAATGGTGCAACTGTGCAAAGCAATACTACTATTCTGCTATACACTGTGTGAAATAGCTGCACTTAAAGAATTGTAAATGTTATCTTTCATAACTTTGTCAGAGAAAATATTGCTTCACTGTTTCTAGTAATTCTTAGGGAAAGTCTGAAAATAGGAAGTAGTATTATTCAATTATCTGAAGTAGTTTTCAAAACTGACTGGAAGATTTTGAGATTGACTACTATATTCCTATGACTCAAATGACTGTTAGTAGCTAACAAGTTATTACATATTTTTATCCATGTTAAATTATTTACATTTAACCTGAGGGACTGTTTTATAATGAACAAGTGGCATTTAATCAATAGGCAAATAGTGTCAAACTAAAAGTGTTTGAATTTAGTTCATATGAATAGATAAACCTGAACGTAGTTGGTTAATTATAATTACTGTGTTATCATTGCCTAAAAAAGCCGAGTATTTTAGAAGTACTATAAACTGTAGTTGATTTTTATTTGACGGCTAGTACTGATATTTCAATGTAAGAAGAGAGAGCAAAGTACAATCAAATTATGTATTATAGAAGTAAAATGAAACCTGAAATGACAAATTTAATAGAAAGAATGAAAAAAATCAAGGAAAAAAAAAAAGTCCTTTTAACTTTGAAGTCTATAAAATACCACGGCTACGAGTTGCTTGTATAGCCCCGCATGTCTGTCACTTGTCAGTCAGGTAAAAAGAATGTCCAGCAGCAAAGGATGCCATTCAAGGATATTTAGGAATTGCTAACCGGAAGAAACTAGGATTTCATTTGTGAATACTTGCACAATGGATTCATTTTCTCAACTGGATCTTATGCTCAGTTCAACTTGAGATTGTTACCTTTTTCCTTAGTAATACTTGAAGCCTTAATATCTTTTCCTTTTGAAGACTCTAAAAAAGAAATTGAACACAGAAATGGAAGGAAAAAGTTAGTACTATAGGTATACACTGTGCTCACTGGTAGTATGTGCATAACACCAGATCAACCAAATGTGCAAAAGAGATGTATTAGTAATTAAAATTTCTATTTACTTCAATAAAAGGCTCAACGTAAGATTTGGAAGCAAACCAAAAATAATTCCCTCTAAATTTGCTGGCAAAGTTTCTGTAGGTCAAACCATGTACTCATTCCTGCGCAGCCTGTCATTTCAGCCTGACGTGTGAATTCAGTAACAGCTCTGTTACTAATTCACTCAGAATAGATTAGCATTCCCACTTCAACATTGGCTGTGCAGGTCATACAGCAGTTAAAGAACACCACAGTGAAAAGGGTCATGAATTTATTATTTCTGAATCATGTCAGAAACTGCTCCTTTCAATATATTGGCTCTATTAAATGAGAAGAAGCTAGATTTAGTTCCTTTTCACCAACACCATGTACCAGCAGACAACTGGTTATTTGCCAACCACATAATGATAAGACATTACCCTTTTCTTTTAAGGCTGCTGGAGGCTTCATATCTTTTCTTTTACTGGTCTCTAGAAAGAAATATTTAACATTTATCACAAGTCAGGTTAGAAAAATAAGATGACACTTGAAAAGAAAGCAAGTCAGACAATTTGATATGTAGAAATCAAAAAAGATGTGATAATTAAATGGATTTAACAGCGTGGAAATAAAAAACAGGACAAAAACCCAAGGTCATCCATTCATCTTTTTAGTCTTAGATATGCAAAATAATAAGCCTTCAATATGTCATTAATTTCTTTACATTTTGAGGAAACTGTTGAGTCCTCTCTCAAGTAGGCAATGAAGAATAATAACTTACAAAGAAATAAGAAATTCTATAGAGCAGTTGACATCAATGGATTTTTCCTTTGCTGAACCCAGATAAAAAATTAATCCACATTGATACAATTGAAATATTAGGAATACCAGTCTTGAAAGCCAGAGGCTGCTGATAAAGGTAAGTAGTTTTCTTTATTCAGAAGTGACAAAAGGACCAGCAACTCATTCAGGACTCCATTATTCTGTTAATATCAAAGAGGCCATATGGGTATTGCCTGTGAACAGGATTTTACTTCCTGCATATATATGGCCTTTTAAAATCACAGGCGCACTGGGTATAAAAGAAGAGTAGTGCTCATCGTTCAAATGTACATTCATATATTCTATGTCACAATGAATAGTCCAAGAACTTAATTGTATCTTCTTTTTTTTTTTTTCTGCAATATATGACAAAATATTAAAGGACACGAGAAAAAAAATTGATATTCTAGTTCTCTCTTTCTAGTAACTGACAAGGCAGAACCCAAGGACAAAAAAAAAAAGTAAAAATCCACAATTTAGCTAAGTACAAATAAAGGAAAACTATGATATTCCTGTGGTAGGAGATGCATGGACTAGAGCAGTGACAAAAAAGAGAATTCTGAGCCCCAAGGGGTGACCTGGCTTCATTTCCCAGACTTTTCAGAAGGAATAAGACATCCCTCGAAGAAGTATATATCTGTATATCCATTTGGATATACTTTGCTATGTATCTATTCAACAGCCATAATCTGTACTGCATCAAATATCTCCATCTTCCAGAAAAATGAGACTTTGTAATAATTTGAACCTCAGATGTGCTGTTACAGCTCAAGACCCTGGCACAGTTCTGACAACCTTTTCTGTTTCCTTTAAATTTTTCAGCTGTTTCAGTACTCTCCAGAAAGAGTGCTTGATACACATCACATTGCAACAAATAAGGTTTCCTCCAAATGGATATTATCAAGCAATCCATCACCTCTTTGTGCACAGCCAGCAGGCCAGCCTCCTGCAACTGAAAAGGTTAGAGACATATGTGCCTATGCTGCCAACAAATTAAGAAAAAACCTTGACATATCGGTCATTCTCAAACACCTAGATCCGTCAGTAGCCTCAGCCAGTTTCATTCTCAGTCATCCACATTCCTGAGCTGTAGCCACGTGGACCAGATTTAGTCTAGCTCTCTGCAGAAATGTTCCCACTGTGGGATTCAGACAACCCATTTTTGACAGACTAACATCCAAAGGTGGTATAAAAATAAATTTTATTATTTCCTCCCAGATGCAAATTCAAATATCTGTGTTTAGAAGAAGCCTAGGTAGTTTCTAGGGACCATACTGGGATGTGTACAGCACAAATATTGTTAAAAAAATATAATTATTAAAATAATATAAACATAAACCAGGACGGCTTTGGTTTTACACACATCTATTCCTAGTCAAGACCTGTTTCTAGCACAGAATAGCTGTTCTGATATTCAGATTGCTGATAATCTTAGCTTCTTCCCTTACCTTTTTCCCTTGAACCCTCTGGATTCTTGGGATTTTTTCCTTTCAGAGAATCTGTAGGGAGATAATTATGTTTTTTGAGACTTAAAAGACAGGACGGCCCTTCTACATTTAAAGGAAAACCCAAGAAATATTTAAAAATCAAGACTAAAATTATAACCATAAATGGATGCAACCTTGACCTATCTTTACAACCTCTTTAGCAACCGTCTCATATTTTTTAAGGTGTAATAACATTAGTAGTAAATGCAAGAGTAGAAGTTGCTAAGTTGCTATAAATTGCTGCCTGTAGAGATCTCACAGAAGGGAGAAAGTGGAAAGGAGAAGGGGAAAATTCAAGTAATGACACAGGATTAGAAATTCTTAGGGCTTTATCCAAAACTTCATGAAGACAGAAAGGGTTATTCTACTTTTTCTTTTTGTCTGAAGGATATTTTTTTTGCCTCAGTTCTTCAGGGAACATGCACTTAGGGCCACCAAACACAGTAAAAGCGTGTTATGTTCTATAAACAACTAATGTTTAAATATTCTTTTTCAAGCAATAGTCTCATGACCTCTTAAGTGTTTGTATCAGGGAAATTAGGAGAAAATTGTTTTTTCCAAAGTAAGGAAGTAGTTTCATAGGCTTATGAATGTATGTGGTTTCAGTGAGAAAATATCACAGCTTGCAGGGTGCTGAGTAGTCCCAATTGCATTCCATCTGACAGGATATAACACCTAAGCATCTGGAAAAAAAACATGTCATTTATTCCAAATGAAAGTAAACCAAATCTTCAGTAAAGCAGATAAAGCTAAAAGAAGATCCTTTACAAAATAATTATAAATCTGAACATTCTCCTGGCTGCCATGGCACCAGGAAGTGATCCCACTTATCCATCTGGCTTTAACTGTGAGTTGTAACAGAAAAAGTTCATTTCCAGGATGGCTGAAGTTGTTGTAGAAACCACACTGTGCAGGGATAGGTTCTTAACTTAGGAGCCTGCTCTTCACAGCAACAGTGGACTCTTCTTCAGGGGACTGAGAGAAAACTTGCAGTGTGAAGACTGAAATCCTTTGAAGTAGCCTCTATGTTGACTATATAAGAAGCCTTGAGACAACAGCAACCCAACTTGACCATTTTAGTCTGGGCAAATTTGTGATCTCAATGATCAGCAGCCACTCTTGCAGTGATGCATTGCCTTTGGCGTTGTAGGTTTGGTGACATATGGCCATGAGGTGTTTTTTTGGCATCCATGTAGCAGATCTCCCTGAGATTTCCTACAGTGTGTAGCTCCTAAGACCAATTCGGCACTTTTGACTCTTACAACTTTTGGATGCAGCTCTCAGTGCAGGACACTTTCCATGGAGCACCAATTTCTCCACCCTCTCAACCAAGACTACTGAGACCATAAGTTCTACTTTCCTTCCAGGGAGCAGGTTTTCACTTTCAGAGGTTTATACAGGGACTCACTAAAGACCTTCCAAACTTCTCCTCTCAGCTGACCACCTTCCTGCTGGTCCCAGAAGGGGAAAAACATAACTTGCCGTCTTAAAGCCAGCATTTGCCTTGCTACTTTCCTCCCACATTCTACCTCATGGGTGAAGCTGGGTCAGGTAAGGAAGATGGTATAGAAAGGAACAGCAGTATGTGTTATCCTCAGGATAAATATCTGGTTCTCATGCAAATGACAGCAAATGGAAAAGACATTGCCTTTCTGTAGGTGAGTCTCACCATATAACTTCAACATTTGAAGAAAAAATTTATAAGTTAAGATAAAAAATGTAATAGGCAAGATGTTATTCCATGTTGTTTTTACTTTAAAGGAAACACAAGCATTGCATAGCGAGTGCAAATCAGCACATTTATTTCTTTAATGACAATGTGCTGTTATGTATATGGCAAGAAAGAAATACACACTACTGACTTATTTCCCGTACCAATCTGTGCATAAAAATAAACAGGCTTATTATCCATGCATAGCTGATGTAAGAAAAGATGCAAAGATATCCAAAAACATTGCAAAAGCAAAGAAGAAAGAAAAGAGGAACACTTTTTGGAAAAAAAATCCTGTAACAGAGGGTAAGAGTGAATTTACATTGTCTGTACAGCACAACTGCTCTCAGTTTAATATCTCAGTATAATGCTCTTAGAAAAACTCAGTGAGGAGTTATATATGATACATCATGAGCTTTTAGTGCCACTGTTAGAAACTCTGGATGAATAAGTTATCTACCCAAAACCCACCTGGCAAATTATACCTTAGAGTTTCATTGGCCTCAAATTTTTTGAATATGCTTATGTCAACAGAAAATCAGCTTTTATATTTGTTAGTACAAATGGGCTTCTTTGCTGCAGGAAAAAGATGAAAAGCTACTTATAAATTCAGATGGAGTCTTGAGATGTCCTTTATTACAAGGCAATGGAAAATATATTATTCCAGTGTTCTTCTTAATTACTGCCAATAAAATTAGACTCCAAGACTGAAGACATTTTACTCACCTCATAAAACAGATAAAGTAATATTGTGAAGTTGTGATCTATAGAGTATCCCAGCAATAACTCTAGAGTCAGGGATTTATTTTTCCTCTTTCTCCTTTAAATAAAACCACTATGCTTCGGTTTATGAAACATAGGCTGCTTTATGATAAGCATATCCATCATCCTTGTTCATTCAAACTTAGCCCATCCTTCAAACAGAATGAGGTGTGATAATGCTTCCCTTAGTGCATAACGTGCCAGGCAAACATTAATCACCCCAAATATTTAACACTTCATGTAGAAGTATTCCTTTATTTCGTTTAGATGAATAGTAGCAAACTACCAAGATACCTGATTAGGAAGTATATGCAGTCTTAAAAATCCTTACTTTCCTGTGTCCTTTGAAATATTTTTATTTGTCAAAAACATCCACTTAAGAGAGAGCTATATAAAATACCAAGTTGCAGAGTGAGAAGAAGTCCCCAGTGATCTGGTCAATAACCTTTACAGATGCCCACTGATGAGGCTTGAAGAGGTGATAGAGAGGTAAAAGAGTTCATGCAAATAAGCAGGCAAATAAGACTTTGATAAATTTGTGAACTACAGTTTGGTCAAATATGGTGACTGAAATGGGGGATTTACAGTGCTAAATATATGTTTATGTAGCAGAGTAATGCATAATACAATAAGAATACACACAACTCAGAAAAGCACCAAGATTTCTAAGGGTTTCTCCCAGGCAGCTTTGTAAGTTTTTCCTATGGAGTCTTTGATGCCAATATATTTTGAACTGAGCTGTACAGCTCACTAACCAGCACCCTCATTTGTAGACACAGGCACAAAACTGTGAAGGTTTGATGCCTATTATGGGAAACAGCAATGGCCACATCAGCAAGTGCTCTCAGGATCTGAGGGACGGGACCAGTTGGGCTGGTCATCGATGCTACAGCAGAGCCTCAGGAGCATGTGGTGCATTTACAGCTGTGTTCAGCATTGAGTAGTAAGTCGAGACCTTGTTCTTAGCAGCAGCAGCAATTCATTTGGCATAGATGATTGCTGAATGGGTGTGGAGCTCTGGTTGGTAACACTTCGATTAATATGTTGCAATTTTTACAGAGACTTTTGTCTCATTTTCCCAAAATGTAGAAAATCTGATATAAATTGGTCTGCACTTTGATTAAAAGAAATTCTTGTCTACCCATTTCTGAAGGCTGGTTGCAGAATGTCTATCCTCCTTTGTCATGTTAGAAGGACCTGTAAATAATAATTAAGGTTGCTGATACATTAAATATGAGCCCGGGAGATATAAAGCAGTGCTGTGAGAGCACTCAGCAAAAGACACAGAGAAGAAGCTTGTTCAGGGCTGGTAAACCCCTTTTCATTGGATCTGAAGACATTCTTACCAGGGAGAAAAAAAGTTTTGAGTCTTCTCTCTCTTTCTTTTTCTCTGCTCCCCCTCTCCCCCTAATCGTTTGAAAAGAGCAGCAGGCTAAGCATATGTGTTCCATGCAGGAAAAGATGGGGCAGAGCTGTCACTCAAGTCCTGCTTCTAATTTTCCAGCACAATGCTATCAGGCAGCCATAGATTATAGGCAGTCAATGGAGAGGGCCCCAGGACCCCAGAGAGGTTGGGTATACAGTTCTGGTCCAGGTAACTAAGCTCATGTAAGTGGGGCGTGTGTACATTAGAAGTAAATAGATATAGAAGAACAATATATGCACCATAGGATTTGAAGATTGCTATAATTTAATTTCAATTTGTGAAAAAAAGAGTGAATGAATATAGCTTCTAGGATTTTGAAAATATGTCTAGCAATAGGATTATTCCTCCTTTGCTTTAGATGTCTTTTTCATCTTTCAATACCACTTGAACTAAACTCTTCATTCAGTTCTTTGTTTGAAACAGCATAGAATGACTATAACTTAGAATAGTTATAGACTACAACTCAGACAAAATAATTATAAACTATGTATAGACTATAGTCTATATATATAGCATATATATAATCTATTTATAGTACATATATATACATATATATACATTATATAGTCTATATATAGTCTATATAATATAGTTTATATATAGGCTATATCTATACATTATAGTCTATGTCTATATTTATATATCTATAGACTTACAGTAGTTATAGACCATAACTTAGAATAAATATTAAACTTTCTATATAAAGTAGGTCTTTTTACTCTGAAGTACCTGAACAACCTGTCAAATAAGAGTTATCCATAAATCACTTCATTCAAATAAATCTATTTGTAAAAAGGAGGGAAGAAATAAGATGAGTAAAAAGCACCCAGCAAAACAACTGACGAAAAGAAAATTCAGCTGTGTTAACCATCTATTCTGACCAAATTACAAAAGCCAAGACATGGGAAATGTTTGACAAAAATAAGGAGAACGAAAAGATTTGGACCATCTCTTAAGTTGAAGCTGGTTGACTGGATGAAGCTCTGGGTTTTTAGCTATAGCTTTCACAGAGTCCAGAAAGCACATTTCCTACTCATGTAATCATAAACTTTACTCTATTCCTGTTATGTCCAAAGATTTATTCAAGGATTCAGTTGAGACTTTGTTAACTGGCTCCTATTAAAGAACTGGCATTGTTCAGACAAGGAAATTTTTTGAAAGATTCTTAACTATTACCCAGAGTGGTTTTGTGATATTTATTTAATTAATTTTGAGACTTTCAAATGTTAATTGGCTCAACACATTCCGTGTTTCCCCCTCCCCTCCCCTCCCCATTTCCATAACATAAATACTATAGAATATTTTAACCAATTAAATTTTGATTGGTTGAGATTTATAGTGGAAAGATTGATAATGATTATTTTAAAATTAGTACCTTAATTCCACTTTTTGAGGTTTTCAGTAAGTTTTATATTCTGTTCCATAGTCTTACCTTTTTCTTTTAAAGATGTAGGATTCTTTCCTTCCTTTTCTTTAGCATGTTCTGTAAAAATAATAACTAGAGTGATAAAAGGTTAACATCTAATACATCTGGTGTAATGATTGATTGAATAATTGGTGGTTTCTAACTGACAAAAAATACCAATTAAATGTGTAGCACAAAACTGGTTTTCCTAAGTTTTGGCATGCTCACAAAGTGAAACCACAATTTTTATTAAGTTCGATGAAAGAACAAAATCACCTGAAACTAATTTCACCTCACAGCTTGTAATAAATGTTATCAAAGTGTTCCTAAATTCTAAGTTTGTACTTTTCAGTCTTTTTACAGATGTTACCAGGGCTCTCTTTGCATTCTAATCTAGGTAATGTCAATTAAGTTTCACAGTAAATTTACTGAAATAGTATTATGCACATGAATTCCTAACTAAAATATACTTTAAAAACAAAATGTCCAGTCCATTTCAAAATCTTAGGGCTATATACAAATTTGTTCTGCCCGGTTACCTTTATCTTTTGTAGCAGCTGGAGATTTCAACTCTTTCTCTTTTCCAGGATCTGTAAAAGAAGTAGTCACACTGATAAAGCAACAGTTAGAAGCCATAACTGAGTGAAACCATGAGATTTAACCCTAAGAGAAAATGAAGCATCTGAATCATGTGAGAGACTAAAACTGTATAATGGAAGATATGGTAAAAAACTGAGATCTTGAAAGATTTGTACCAGATTCACCTTTTTTTATCCAGAAAGTTCAGTCCACAAAATGTGTTGGAACAGATGTCAAGAAATAAAAGTTTCATTATTTTTCTCCTCCTGCATTGTGTTTCAAAATAGGCAATACTCAATACTTCCAGATAATATGATTTTTAAAGTAGAAGACTTGGGAAAGAAATTTGTTGAACAAGGTCAAAAGTGTAATTTTATTGTAAAAAAAGCTGTCTCCTCTATTCCTTACTACATCCCAGGCATCTGCTTCAGAAGCTACTCCTGCTGTCCTGCTTTGACCTTCATGTTTTGTACTCATTAGTTTATTACTCAGTCACTTGTTTTCAAAGTGAGAAAATATTTACTGCAGATATCTGTGAATCATATACAGTGGAACTAAGTATCTCTAAGAGTCCTAATAAAATATCAATGCCATTTTTAAAATATTAAGTTAATGACAGAAATATGTGCAAACAGAAATAAATCTCGGTGGGAAGACTAAAAAACTTGTTCTTCTGTGTTCATGAGTAATGCAAAATTCCCAAGAGATTCCATGTTCAGTGCAATAGTGTTTATAAAAAGAAAAGGGACAATGAAGGACAGACCTCTGGCCAAAATAAGTCATTTTATGCATGATATAAAGCCTTTACTTTCATAAGCCTGCCTGTAAGAACTTAAAGTTGTTGTGCACCTCCATTATTAAGAACACAGCTAATGAAACTGTTGTGGATGATGTTACTTTAGTGAGGCATTTTGATAAAAAAAACATTAAACAATTCTGTACTGAAAGCTTACGTCATTGCTGACAAAGCTTTAAGTCCCATGTGATGCCAAACAAGGAAACATTTGGGAAGGTGTTTCAGAGGTAGCTGTCATCTTCAGGAGAAAAAAAAATGGTTTTTTAGGCATTGTGGCATGTGAGCCATATGCTGCTGAAGAATTTGAAGAAATTAAACAGGATTGACCCGGAAATGGGAATTTAAACTGTAAGTAAATCCTAGTAAATTCTGTAGAGTTGAACTTACCAAGGTCTGTTAGAAAGTCTGCCATAACTTGACAAAATGACAACGTGTAGCAAAAATCGCATGTCAAAAGCCTAGTGATGATTTGCAGTGTAAGCTTATATTGAAATCAGAATACATAACTGACACCTATAGTGAACATAGGAAGTGTGAAGAGAATAATTTTGTGTGTAAAATAATAAATATAAACTTTTATAAGTATTTTTGTGTACTAGTATTTCATAAGTCTCTTCCTTTTGTCAAGGAAAAATTTACAGTATTGGGATGAAACTGCTTGGGCACAAACAGACAGGAATTTCTTAACATATGCATTATTACTATTATCAGCTATGTTGTATCAGTTCTAATCTGTCTAATCAACCATAATCTGCTTTTCTGGCTAGCACCAGGAGTTATTATTTTTTTATTATTTACAGATCTGAAATCACTTTATCAGTTATAGGGAGAAGCAATACATAAAATATGGCTTACTTCCTTGTTTCACCTTTGGTTTGTCTGATGAAAGAAAATAGATGAGAAACAAAAGTGAGGAGAGAAAAGAAAAGGGAAATGTTAGAATACATGTTCACACAGGAAAATATTTTTAATATAATCAGCTAATGAAAATGTATTTAAGAGCATGCTGACCCTAAATGCTTAAATATATCTTGAAAGTGATTTCTACTCCACTGCTGCTTGACAGCATGTGTGAATAAAGTTCATGGTTCCCACCTTGCATACATGCAACAAGAGCATGAAAACCCCCAGTGTCATACGATGTGCTTTAACCAATGGCAATAGTGTCCTTTCTTAGTGCTACTGAATATCACAAGAAAAGAATTTTTGCCTTTTCATCGTGAGTTTTAAATATGAATTCTCAGTAACAGTCAGTAACTCCCTGGCAACCATCTGACATTTACTCATGTCCTTTTTCAAATAAATAGGACAAAGAGTTAAAGTGCCTTCTTACTCACCTTTTAACAGTTAAAAATGTTACACACAACTTTGCTTTACAACTAATAAAAGATCAACGAACGGAAATGTTGCTACAACCTTTCAGCTCATTTCTAGAGGTAGGGATTTGCAATAGATTGGTAGATAACTAAAACCTTTCTGTTTGGAACAATGAAGCTATGTCCTGATGACCAAGCAAATACAGCTGCCAACACTCCATATTTTTCTGCAAGTCTTTTTATAGTGTTTCTCTTAGATTACAAATCCCAATTTTGACTAGGTCTGAATACCTCTACATTTTGAAATGTATCCTGATGCACAATAATCCTCTGTGAGGAGCATGATTAGTGCATGCTGATATTAAAAAAATGTCCTGGGTGTTTTTTTGACTTGCTTGTCTTTGCGTGATCAATATATTGGCAGTAGCTCCATACACATAGGGTGCAGAAATAAGAAGCAGAGGCAATTACTGTGTGAAAGTGTTTATGCTCACTTCTGTGCATCAGAGGAACTGAGCAGCTGCTAGTACGTGGAAGTAGCTGCAGAAATAGTTGTGACAGACATTACACATTGCTCTTATTCCTTTGACTTGGAGAGACTAGATGCTGCTGGCATGGGGAGACAGTTCTACTGCTGCTGATTGCTGTCATGGAAAACAGTTTGCCCCCCTTTTGAACTTCTTGGGTATCACAACCTGTGGTTTAGAAATCTCTGCTCCATGCCAACTGTGTGAAACTAGGGTTTGTACTTTTCAGTCTGTGCTCTTTATGGCACAGTTAAAGTATTTGGCAGATGAAGTCCCATCTAATGGTGGTACATTGCAGAAAGGACAAATCTTGCAGCAACCACACGCCTCGTTGCTGCATGAGATAGCCAAAGAGAGGGGAGGCAATGTAGATGGCTAGTAAGTAAGTACTTGTGTGTCAATAGAAAATAGTGTGGAGAAACCCAGACTAACAATGACTGAAATCTAGGACAAGGCCCACCTAATTATAACATTTTCCATGACAACTACCAAGCAGCTGACAGCTGCCGCAGGGTATCTGTGCTGGCTTGAGTGATGCTGAAGAAAACTGAAGCCGAGAAACTGGAGAAAAGAAAGGGATAATAGCTCATCTGACCAAAGCTACGTCAGCAAGTATGTCTCACACCTCATTCTAAAGGTTACTGGCAAGTTCATCATCAAGGCTTTAACTGCCAATTTGAGCATGAGTAAATACAAAAAATCACCTTGGTAGCTTGTTAGTAACAAAATACAATAGATAAAGATATGTATCACATTAAGGAAGTCAGAGGTGATAAGCTTTGGGTATTTACATCAGTCTTTTACTATGCTCTTTACCATACCAAACTAAAAAAGTAGGATTACTTTTAACATGCATATGAGAAGCAAGTATGCAGGATATAATGCTGAAAGTAATAATAATAATAAAAAAATATAAGTGTATATGATGGTAAAAGACACATATTTATCTCGATGGTTTAAGGCTTCAATGCTTCTCTTTTTATATTCACCATTATCACTCAGTGGTTTGAGTTTTGTTTTAGCTTGGGTATAGACTGTCCCTTGATGTTCCTGCTCTGGTTGTTTTGGGGTACTGTAGGTAGACTTTGTATCCCTCTGAACTATGTGCCATCAACACATGCGGTTCTTGTAGGCTTTCTTCTTCTGGTGTTCCCCCTCAGACATTCCCACTCATGCTTCATCCATACCAATCCTAAACTTTTTGCGAAAAACTGCTAGAAGGTTGGGTCTCACAAGCTTTTGAATTTCTCTGACATGGACCTTTGTGACTTTTCCTGGGGCTAATGTTTCATGGCAGGAAGGGCAACTCAGCTGACTTTAGGGGTCCTCTGTGCCTTTACCTCGTTGTGAGTTACTCTTTAAGACCGAAGAGCAAAGGCTGATTCCTGCCCAGGCTGCAGGGGCAGGAAGCCTTTGCAGGATTGGCAGGACACAAAGTTGCAGAACAGAACCTTTAACCTGAAGTGGGCACCTGAAACCTTTTATTGGGGTTGCAGTTTTGTGGAAGTGGGACAAAGCCAGTTTCTTAGTGGATATTCCCTGTTGCTCTGGTAAACACAGCGAAGCCCTGAAAAATACTAGCAAAGCGATTGGATTTAAAGGTTACTGTTGTCTAGCTGTCTGAATCTGAGGTTATTGTTTCTGTGCTATTGTCTTTTAAGAAAGATAATGCCAACTTGCTTTTCTTTTTACCTTGCTCTGCTGCCTTTGTTGCTTTTAATTCCTTCTTTTCAGGTCCTGCTGCAAATAAAAGATATGGTTTAAATAAGATTTTAGTCAGAAGTGTTGTTACATGAGAAAAAGTGCTTCTTAAATACAATCATTAGATTTTCCCCCTCCAGTGTATGAATATATAATAGATATCTTTTACCTGCCTGAAAAAGAGTGATTTTTTTTTTTTTTCAGAATACAAACAATAACATTTTCTTCTAGACCTTGTTTAGTGGAATGTGTCCCTGCCCAGTCCAGGGGGGTTGGAACTAGATGATCTTTAAGGTCCCTTCCAACCCAAACCATTCTGTGATTCTGTGATGTCAGGTGAAAGAGATGCTAAATGGAGAAGAAAGCAAAGCAAGCAGGTCTTTGCCCAGCTATGTGAGGGTTCCCCAAGCAAGCATGGTTTTCTGTTTGCTCCAACAGAAACCTCCACTCTATGTCCTTGACACAGCAAAATATTTCCCCGTATTCTCAATTTTAAGCATGTTGTTAGTTTCAGTGAGGATAACAGGCCACAGATGGACAGTATGTTATGACACCTAACTTGATCCTTGTGAATACTGAGATTTCTGCCTGCAAGAGAGATGCGTGAATCAGACCACCTGTGTAGCAGAGCTGCTAGACCTTTGCTGATGCCAGGGGAAGCAGTTGTAACAGGTCAGGACGCCTGGACATATCCCATTGCTTGTTCACAAGCTTCACCTTGCATAGTTCCTGATTCAATTGCGCAGGTTGAGAGACAAGGGGCAGAGATAAATTGTTCATGGTTCCTTAAAAAGAGCTGGTGCAAGAATGAATCCCTTCAGACTTTGCTTTCTTAGGAAATTTAGGTATATTTTGTAGTTTCTGACAATTTAAATTGCAGGTTTGGCAATTTACAAGATTATATATTTAGGACAACCTACATATTTTCTAATTGAATTATTCAGGGTTATGTTTTGCAAATCTATGAACATATGTGTTTAGCTGTAAATGGCACTGCCAACACTTCAGTTTTGTGGAACCAAACTTTTGTAGACATAACTATTATGCTAAAGCCTTGCTTTAATTTAAAAAAGTATCCTCTTAGAGTGTTTGAGACCAAAAAAATGTGGCATTAAGAAAATAAGCTTCACTGTCATTGCCTTATTTAAAAGTACTGCAAAGAATAAACAATCAGCATAAATGGTAGGATGTAAAGTGGACAGCAAAAATTAATTTACATATGATAAGTACAGAAATGTCTTTGCTGCTTCAGAGGTATTAGCACATAACAACCTCTCAGCTTGTTATGTCAACCTGTCAAGCAAAAACATATTTTTAGCAAAATGGTTTCTTGCAACAAGTCACAGCTGAAAATTAAGAGTTTGCCTTTTAGTGATGAGGTAAATTATGAGTATCATGTTTTGTTACCATTATTTATGCTGGGATAGTCAGGGAATTCTAAAGGACCTGTGAAGTGTCTCCATGTGTGCTCACTACTTTTGAAGGGGTGTCCTGGTGGTGCCTTTGGGGCCAGGCTTGCAGCCCAGGCAGAAGGGAAGCATTCTAAAGTTGCTGGGCATGATGGCTCAAGCAGATCAGCTCAGGTAGTAAACTATGGCCTGTCTGCAATGTCTGCTAGTGGGCTGGAAGCCAAAAGAATGATCTGTTCCCAGATTCCCTGCATCCTGAGACCCAATGAAATGTCAAGTATGGACAGATGAACTGCTTCACATTGAGTGGGATGGACCAACTCACAGATATCAATCACTCCTTTGCCACTTGCTCTTGTTTATCCCAGGGTACTGTGAGGTGTGCGTGTGTTTGTGAGCAAGCTTCATGTAAATAGTGAAATATTGCACTTCTGCACCTCAGTTACCCTGAAAATCAAGTCCAGGTTGAAAGGATGTCTGACTCAGTCCTCAAAAAAAAAAAAGAGTATTCCATTTCTACCCAAGTACCTAATTTTGTATTGCTGTTCATGGACACATAGAAAACTGAAGAGAAGCAAAGTCCCTTAATATTTATTTTAGATCTCTGCTATTGACATCCATGTTACTTAGGCCCAGATCAGCAGTGCTACTTGTATGAACAATGAATTAGGTGAGTGTGGGCACTGAGCACTGCCACTGAGCAAATTGATATCACAATGTGTCTAAAAATCTTACTGAAGTCATCAGTGTTTTGAAGAGCAAGCTTACTTTGATATGGACAGAGCTATATAGAAAGGGGCACCAGAAACCTGTCCCATTTGTATTCCAAAACACATTTTAGCATCTAAAGCTGCAAAAGCACCTATGATAGGAGTAAAATGAGTTACTGAGAACTTTGTTTTCTCCAAAGCGTGTTTGGTCTTTTTAGCTAAAAGGAAAGCAGTCTTGGTTTGTAGAGTTTCTAAAACCAGAATAGTAATGGAGTAAAAGCATTTTCTGAATATTGAACTGCAGGCTAGAAGAGTTATACAGCTCACTGAAAAGATCAGGTTTTTAGAGTCATCAGATTTGCCTGGTGGGGGAAGACCATGAGTAAGTTATGATGAAGGAACCAGCCATCTCTGAGAAATGTTGAGTCTACTATAACAACTAGTACTATTGTACTATAGTATTCTGGGTATCAGTGCACTCACTGCTGGGAGTGAGTGTTTGTAAAGAAGAATTTGCTGCAACAGAACAGAGCTTGAGTAGCTTTTGGGAACTGCCAAGTAGTATGTGGACATGGCAGAGCAATATCTGGAAGAACAAACAGGACATTCCATTATCTCTTTGCTTTTAAATAAGGAGGGTGTGAGCTGCTTTGGTAATACTGAGAGGTCTTTTATCATCAAGGTAATAGTTGTCACTTTGACAGTACACATAAATAGAAAGCCTGCACACATAGTCTGTGTTTGAAATAAGACTCCAACTCTGTTTCTATCAGAACAGTGACAAGTTTTCTGAATAGCTTAAGACGTCATCCCTTCCACTGGGCAATTTCAAAGTTCATGACGCTTCTGAACGGCAGCCTGAAAGATGATCTTTTTGTGAGAAATGGTCCTGTTGCAGGTGTTCCCTATTTGAAAAGTTTAACCTTTAGCCATATGACTTAAGTAAAATGAATGTGTTAGAAGGTATCATATTCTCCTCAGCAGAATATCAGGCATTAAAAAAAAAAAAAATTCAACCCCCTCCCAATAAAACCAAACCAAAAACCACAAAAAAACCCACCCCTGCCTGAAACAGTACAAAATAAAATAAATGCATATGAAGGTAAAACTGGAAATTTGTCAGAGATTCATGTTTTCAGTAAGATACAGTTTCAGAAAATATATTAAGTAAATGGAGTCAAACGCCTGTTTATATTTTTGCTATTTCTCAGCAAAATTCTTGTCAACGTGGCATAATGTGGATCAAATGGGTAATTTGTTTAATAATTGTTTCTTAACAATAAACTCTTAGAAATCAAATGAGAGACAACTCAGCAGATATTGTTTTATGCTGAAATTGTCTAGGAGAGCAATTCATCTGTTAAATATTTCTGCACCCTCAATTAGTTGTAGGCTACAATCAAATTCAACAGAGTATTTTTATCCCAAAAGAGTCAGGTTGCATAACTAGCATCCCCAGCAGAAATATGCATTCCAAAATGTCACTGATTTTAAAGATACTTTGAGATATTTGCTCAATGTGAAGGAAGGCTGAAAGAAATCACTCTGATGAAAATAAATAACACTTCACTCACTGAACCCTGAGGTCAGAGGCTTCTCATCGTGACATCACTTATTCAAGAGATCATTAACCTAAGAAATGTATATTATGGTTTAGGAACTGTTCCTGTTATATGGAGAAATGAAGTGCTGTAGTGGCTTGTGAGAAAATGAAAGAAAACTAGTCCATATGAGTTTGATAGTTCTTCAAAAATACAAGCTAATGGGAATGACCTCCTTCTATGTCAGGAGATTATTTTTTTTTAATTACCAAAGAAGAGAATTTCATTAAAAGCCTTCCTTATTTTCAGAACAGGACTGTTTGCCTTCTAAAGATGTGTTTAAAAATCTAAAATTTGTCACCATCTACTGAATATTGAAAATCACTTTGCACCCAGAGAGCTGCTACATCTAAAAGGATTAATAGCGGAAAAATAAGAAACAAGCAAATAAATACTGAGGAAGAACAAACAAATATGGATTGAAAAACAATGATCTTGGTTAGATTTAGTGAAATTTATAGCAAATAAACAATACTAGAATTTGTCTGCATCACAAAAAATATAGAAGAAAATAACAACGTTCCTTTGTGATTATTACTAAGTGGCAAAATAAACAGCTGTAACATTTCAATACAAATACAATTTTCCCCCTGGAGTACAGGCTATGGTTAAGTTTCAAAATTAGCAACATAAAGTTAAATTTAGATGACTTGTTAAAAAATAATTTTTAAAAAATCAACAATTACTTCAGAGCTAAAATCAATTACTTCTATTTAAGGAAGATTAAACAAAGTTGTTATTTACTCAGACACTGGAGAATAATTTCAGGTTCAACATTAGGTTCATCCGATGGTAAAACTAAGATAGCTGAGACCAACACTTTCAGCTGTGAGACTGTTCTTTTGACAACAGAAATAGGAGAATTATTCTTGTATTATATAATGGAAACCCAAAATTTCTACTTATCCTTAAATAATTGTGACGTTCCTAAAAGTTTTTTTTTTCAAATGCCTCTTAATTCAGGAGCTCATAAGGAAGAGTTCACTTCCATCCTTCAAAATGCTGGTGACATGATGAAGACCTATTACATATGCAAATATTTTCTTCTTATCTAAATAAATAGGAAATATGGTATTCATTAGAAAACAGTGAGGCTACTCACAGCAATAAAGCATAAAGTTAAATGCTCTGTAGTTTGAAAACCCCTACTGATTCTGTTTGTAAATTTTACAAGTGACCTAAATAAAGTAGCTTTTAATAAAAGGGTAAATGCAATCATTGGGATAACAATTTCAAAAGGTATGTGACAACATATCCCAAAAGGGGCCAAAGAAAACTTCCAGTTCACAGAAAGGTACTTAATTCTGTAAGAAATAATTACTTCACTTCTTTTCAGACCGTGGTGGACACAGGCTTGACAGAAATGGGTTCACAGATACTGAAGTGTTGATGACTCCTGCATACTACAGCTTTACAGAAGAAATAATAATGTCTCAAAAATTTATTCAGAGACTTCAGGCAACTAAAACACCATCCACCTTTCTTCAACCTTTATTCAGTCACACACAGTAGCAAGACTACCTTTATATTCAGCTTTAGCTTTCTAGAATTTGCTAAAAATATAAAAGCTTATACCACGTTTTTTTTTACCTTTGGTTTCTGTGTGTTGCCTGGTGGGAGTATAAGGAAAACAAATGCTTAAATTACTCTGGTTTCTGTTTTACTCAATACAATTAGCTGCAGAGCAATGACAACATTATGAATTTAGCTGTGAAGCAGGGAACTTAAAAAAACATCCAATAAAGGGAATAATGTATCAACTTTAACTTCCTTACATTAATCTCCACAGTTGTGATTCTGCAACCCATCCTTATGCTCCAGAAGACCACTCTCTTACGATGCAGCCTGACTACTTGTGCCAGTATTTACTGGTTGATGAGAAAGAGGTTTTGGAGGTGAAGTAAAAGATGATGCTTGAATGATAGCAGGGTATTAAAACCTGACATTTCCTCACTCGTGGTGGACAGCTCAGAGACCACAATGTACAAGCCTAAGCAGTCAATACATGCAGTCCCATTTGTTTGAAAGTGAAAGTTTATGAAGTGCGGTGGTCATTGATATGAATAAACATGGACTGAGAGAAAAGGGCCCTTGTAACTTGACATTCCGTTTTCCCTTTGTGTTTAGGTTACAACTGAAATCTGTTATGTTCGTGAAGGCAATTTGGAGCTAGTATTTTGCATTGTACATATGCAAAAAGTCAGACACTGATGCCAACAGATCAATATTTGCTCAACCTGAACCTACATCTTTGATGTTTCTCACTAGTCCCAGTTCCCTGTGCATTGTGGAAAGGAGCAACCTTTGGAGCAAGCACTGGTGCTCTCACACCTCCCACCTTCTGTCATCAACAGTTCATGTACAAAAGGAAGGCAAAATCTGTTTCACTGAACCTCCCTGTAAAACTCCCTTCCCTCTTTGAAGAAAACAACACTTCTGTCGCTGGGTTTGTGTTGCAGTGGGACTGACAAAACCAGAAATATTACTCTTTGTGTCATGCCTCTGTAGAAGATTGGTTACTTCTCCTTTCTGCCTTTCACAAAAGCCTTATGGTTTGAGTTAGGGTTAGAAACTGCATTTGATATAGTTGTAGTACAGTTAGTCTATGAATAATTCTCAGAAAAGGCACCTGCTTTGAGATGCTGTAAGGAAGAAGCCATTATAATTTAAAAGGTTGTTTGTTTTAAATGTCACACCTGTTAACAGCTTTTTTTCATAAGAAACTTTTTTTCACAAGAAGCTTTTTTGCATTAACAGTACAGTTAACAACAACCTTCTTCCATTTCTATTTTAAAAACAGTTACCCACCTTTTAACTTTGGATTTTCCACAGATGCTGTAAAACAAAAGAAAATTCTCAGACTAATTTTGTAAATGAAGAAAGAAATTAAGACTGATCCTAACATCTCTTCTCTTGGTCAATGTGCTACCCATGCTATCTGTGCAGAAGCACTTCATTTTTTTATGTAGAAAAAAACTGACACACATACATTTCTTCATTGGATAGTCTTATGACAGATGACTAAATAACCTACAGATTAAGAGCAATGGAAAACAAGGTCAATAGCTAAGTTATATATGGAGCTTCAATAGTTCCACTATTTTCAAGTAATGTGAATGAGAAAAGGAACAAAATAGGTTTCAGAATGGGCACATATTAACAAGGTGGAGGGCATGAGGGTATACTTTCAGTAATTTAGCAGAAGATAAGGATTTTTTTCTCTTTTTTTTTTTTATTTTATTAAAAACTTCTAGTAATGATACAGAGGAGGATCCAGTTTTAAAGTCTTCCTTGCAAATATGTTTTTTTCAGATAATTTGTTTATTATTCTTCATAATCGCATTAACTAAATCCAAAATAATTGAACTACCATATTTCTCTTTCTTCATTATTCATACCTTCATTCTGAAGCACTGTGGTAGGTTTTTATGCTTTAGAAATGAACAGATTCACTTTTTCATAAATTGGCTGTCTATTGTAGGTATTTCTTGCTCAGAATTTCTGTCTGAGAAAATGGAGGCGTCTGATGAATGAGTCATCAAGCTTGGCTATAAAAGGAGTTGAAAATCTTTATGATCTCCCAAATTTGGATAAACTGGAGAAGTGGATTCCAGTCAGGGATAAGACCATCTAGCTACTCTAAAATAAACCAATAAAATGCATGGGTGCTTGGAATAAAAACATATTAAACACTTTTTTCCTCCCTTTCACACTCTGAATCTTCTAATTTGTATTTGTTTCTCCATCCATTTGCTGTAACTTTTAAGGAGGCCCCCTTTCTTGAAAAGACAAACCCTTTAAAAGCTGAAATTAGGAATTCTCAACTTCTTGTGCTCCTCAACAGCATTTGATCAGATCTCAGTTCCAGAAGACCAAATGGCTGCATGTCTGCTCCACAGCTATTCAGTTGCTTAAGTAACTTTTATTAAACCAGAGAAGCTTTATCTATGGTATTATTTTTTTTATCCCTCTACCTAATCCTGTCTTAACTGAAAATCAAACCAGACAAATGAGACTCTAAAACTTACAATGTTCCACAGGTCTTACCATGTACTTTTATTTCTCTCTTTGCTGTTTTGGCTGTAAAAACAAAAAAAAGATTGAATATTGACTTTTGACATGATTTAATTTAAAACATTAGGATAGTTAAAAGGTCAGTTAAAAAGGGAAGAATATTCACCAGATTCCACTGTTTTTTCTTTCTTGTGTGGTTCTGAAAAAGAAAGAAAAAGTAAAGATTATATTTCTTTTTCTGTAATGCTTTGTTTAATTGCCCAGGACAATCATTTTTCATGTCACTCGTGGTGGCTGGATGTGACACATTCCCATGGATTCTCAACTCGGATGAGCCCTTCCCTGCTTTTCTACATGTCAAAATAAAACCTGTTGTAATCAGTCTCTCCAGTGGTTTTCACACTGCATAAACAGGCTGAGATTAGCTCTTAATAATGGACACCAAAGCATTTAACTTGTATAATAAGGTGCTAAAAGGAAACTATAGAAACGCTGTAGGTTAAACATCTGCAGTTTTGCTTCAGGGTGGTTTAAATGGAGGCTTGCAGCTGTAGATGCCTCAGGACACCTGTGGTCCTTATCTTTCTTCACTGGAGAGAATGGAGAATAAGAAGAGCAGTAGTCCAGCCACTGTGCTCTACATGCACGGGAAAGGGGACAGAATCCTGGCCTCCTTTAGAGGAGTGCACAGTGTGGAGGAAATGACTGCTCACTGGAGCTCACCATCAAAACAGGATCTGGAAACCTGAAGAGGAAAAGCTTCATCCACCTAAACTCTGTACCCTCTACCAAGCTTTGGCTGGGATTTACAACTTCTTAATGTAGTTTCTGTAACAGCTCTTTTCATCCTGCCAGGATGTGCTTCAAAACTTCCTCACAGAAGGCCGGCAGTCTGCCATGAGGAGAGACTGAATGTTTCTCTCAGACACCGAGCATCATCTACCAGTCAGTGCTGATGTTCACAGTAGCAAGAAAAATAGTTAAGCTTTTTCTGTCTGCAGATGCTTTTGTACAGCTTATGGAAAGGCTCTTCTGAGCAGGTTTGGATCTACATAGGAACATTTCCCAAATTCAAGAGTGTCTGAGCTGATTGATTACAAGATATATCATAGAATCAGTAAATAATAGAATATTCTGAGTTGGAAGGGATATTCTTGAGTTCCAACTCAGAATATTCTCTGATTCTATGATTCACAAGGATCATTGAGTCCATCTCCTGCCTCTCCACAGAATTACCCCAAGAATCACACCATGTGCCTGAGAACATTGTTCAAGTGCTTCTTTGACTCTGGCAGGCTTGGTGTTGTGACCGCTTCCCTGGGGAGCCTGTTCCAGCACCCAAACACCTTTGGATGAAGAATCTTTTCCTGATATCCAGCCTAAACCTTCCCTGACACGGCTTTATTCCATTCCCTCGAGTCCTGTCACTGGTCACCGCAGAGATCAGTGCCTGCCCCTCCCCTTCACCTCACAAGGAAGTTGTAATTGCAATGAGATCTCCCGTCAGCCTCCTCTTCTCCAGGCTGAACAGACCAAGTGACCTCAGGTGCTCCTGGTATGGCTTCCCCTCTAGACCTTTCCCCATCTTCATAGCCATACTTTGGGTGCTCTCTCTTATGCTGTGGCACTCAAAACAGCACACAGGACTCGAGGTGAATACTCTTAAATACATACTCATCGCTTACCAGTATCTGATGCCTATGTTTTCTCTATGATTATTATAGGCTATATTTGTATTAATACTGTGGTATACAGTTAAGCAACACTAATGTTTCAACAGTTTCCACTCTAGAATCAAGACACAAAGTTCTGTGTTCGGAGGGATTCTGAATGTTGCACCCTCACAAGCCTATGAATAAATCTGAGCTATCATCATTCATTTGAATAAGCATAAAGGAACAAGACCTGCCAGTAGAAAATTAAATAAGTTTACAAACAACATTAATATGAATAATATTACTATTAAATATTAATTCATGATCAATATTAATACTGACTGCACAGTGGGCGACTAAAAGAGATAAGCTTCATGCAGAGCTGCGAAAATAATTTATATTAGAAAGGACATACTGATCTAAAATATAAGCCCCCAATTGTTAATTTTGAAACAAAATATGTCATTACTGCTTACTCTAACCTCCCATAAGCTTATATCGAGCAACTCATGAAGTTCTCGCTGAAATAAAAACTCATTTTTTTCTAGGGTTTTAAATCTATCTGAATAGCCATATTACACACATTTTAAATAAAAATATAGTTTCTAAAATAAAGTTTCACTCTGAGTTCTTAAAAATCACAATTATTATTTTTTTTTTGCCAAAAGCAGTTATGCAATTTCATCACAATTTCAAAAACAGTGTCTTTCCGAAAAAATGTACACTTTAAAGCATCATGACTAGCTGACTGAAATCATGGACCTAGCTCATTTAGTGTATTTATTATAAAACATATACATATGAAAATTATTATAGATTCTTGATAGACACATTGTAAACAAGAAGTGAGATTTGGTGGAAAAGGTCATGGAACAGGTTCATGTCATCAAAGCAATGATTTTCCCAGCAATATGAAAAGGTGTTGGAGATAGAGAGCAAGTTTGCACTAAATAGTTTATTCCCTGAATAAGTGTTATACTTTCTTGATGGTATTCTACCTTGGGTGGCAACCCTAGTATAGGTCAGAGATGAGAAATATTGTAAAGAATGGAAAAGACAGAAGTTTGGGACTCAGTAGTCTGACTGACTCAATGATCTTAATTATAAAAGCAGCTGCAGCTTTGGTTTTGTATAGCCCAAGTACTCTTCAGACTACCCACTTTCATGTAGATATTCTAGGATTTATTCTGTAAAATGAGAATTTTTTTGGTTCTGTGAGGTTTTCTATTTTGCTATTGCTCAGGATAGCTTCCTGGAAACTGCAGCAAATGTAATTCTGTCTGTAGTTGTTCTGAGGCAATTATTTTTTCCTCTCATTCTAAGATCTGTCAGCTCTCATGAGATCAGGGAACAGTGTGAAACTAACAACACTCAGCAAGTGTTTTGACAAGGTATAAAATAATCCATTTATTTAGCTTTATTTCACTTTTTTCCCCAAAAAACTTCAAATATTAAGGAAATCCTGTAGAGCTTCCTTTATAATAGTTTTACTTCTAGAAGCATATAAAATAAGATCCTTTCCTATGAGAAATTTTATAAAAATTAATAACATAGAACTTGACATCAAACATTTCTAGGAAATCTGACATGACATGAAATTTCAGGTGATTCCTGCTCTGAAATTTGAATGGAAAGAACTGAAACCCTTCATTACATGAGCCATAAACTTCAAGAAACTTCAGACCTGGATCTTTCCTCTTTGTTACAAGTTATTATTCATTGATTTCAATGTCTTTCTCTTTACTTTTTTTTACTTCCAAGTAGTTAGTATGACATAGGAAGGGATATTGCCAACTGTAAACACATTATACATTTTTCATGACATTTGTCAGTCTTTTTATATTTAACCATTTTTGAATGTATGTGAGACTGTACAGCATGTTTTTATTTTGGGAAGTCTTGCTGGTAATATATTATTTTTCTACCATGCATGGAATTGAGATTTGGTTTAGTTTGACATTTCACCATCTTTATATGCTCTGATGCTTTGAACAAGTGACTTTTTTTTAAATGAAAACTAGCAAAGTTATGTATAACATGCCCATAAAACCATGTAAATGTGTTTTTTTTTTTCATTACTAGTAACATACTCCTAGGCAATCCAGAGTAGCTGGAATATAGAAGAGAATCTGAGCCTGCCTCTGCACTCTTCCCCAAAGCACAAATGGTGCTGAAAAGCATCTAGGCTGGTAAATTCATTGTGGGCATTTTAATCTTTACTACCAGGATAGACAGTCACAAACTGGGACTCTCTACCATCCCTTAGGAGAGAATAAATTGATATCCCACCATAATTTATATAGCTATGTGTGCACATGTATGCGTGAGTGGGTGCGCACATGTATTATCTCCTAATTCAGATGGAGCATTCATGTTCAAGAAGCCTTCAGGAAAATAAAAATTGCATGAGGAGTGACACAGATTGGGGAAAGTTTAAATAAATGGCATATCAAGTGGCTTTGCTACTGTGTGGTATGCCCCACATGTTAATTAACCTACACTGTTTTGTTTGCACTCAGTAGCTGCATAGAAATGGTGTTTTCTGTACTGTTGTTTAACTTTTACCACAAATATTTCAGTGAAGCATACTGTTGTCATATTCTATGCAGTGCCTTGAATTCTTAAATCCTTAGAGAGTAGAATGTTAGCCTAGTCTTAGATTTTTGTAATATTGGGTTTATATGCTATATGCTTGTCATTTCCCTTCTCAGACCTTCATATCATGTTGTTTAATTAAAACCAAATGAGACAGAGTGGTAAAGCTCTCCAAGATATCCCTTCATTAAGAATATTGTGAACATAAGCAACTAGATACGGGGAAGATCTCTTTAGTCCCTTCTGTTGAATGGAAACTTTGCAATATGAGTTCAGTCACATTGTTAGACCTGAGATAATCCCCATGAAAAAGTCTTGCATCAAACTAAGTTTTTCCATTTCTCCTGCTCCCAAGAAGAATGTGTTCTGCTATAATTCCCTCCTATTCTTACTTTCTGGATCAATGTAGAAAACGTCACCACCATTGTACACTTCGATTCATAAGAATAATGAACTGTACAAATACATCTCTTTATGGAATAAGAACGCACAAAGGAAACCGCTTACTTTGTGAGATCGTGCCATACATATAATTGCTCCTCTAGAAATTATCTTTTAAAGAGGGTAACAAACAGTTTTTCTGATGGATTTTTGTGAAGAAAAGGAAAGCATTTGACAATTCTCTGTATCAGCATCTTTGTATGAGAAATCTGCTACCATGTTGGGAAATACCTGAGAAAAATTTTATGCAAAGAAAAGAAAGAAAAGAAGCCTGGAGGAAATGCAAGTACTTTCAGTTTAATCTGTTTGGTCTGTAGCTTTTCTTCACAGGCAGAAAGCAGTGGCATCAAAAGTGAACACCATAAATTCTAGATGTAGTATAATAATACATAGTACAGAAAACTAAACCACACCACTGCTCCCCTGTAAATCAAGTGATGTTTTCATAACAGTCTCAATGAACAAGATGAGGCCCATTTATTCCCATTTGGCAAAGTAAAGGTGGCACCACTTCCAAAACAACTTAAGCATGCCCTCGAATTATTTGCTGATTCAAGATGGAGTTAAAGATGTGTTAATTCCTTGCTCAAATCTGGCCCCATTCTTGCCAAAAGCACACTTAAATCATGAAAAAGTCCAGGGCTATGAAAATTTGCGAGCTTCAGAACAAAGCACCTTAAAATGCCTTTTCCGTAAAGAGTGGATGCTTAAATAATCCTTTTAACTCTGATTTGTACTTAAATAGCGCTTAATTTGACCCTCTTTTATTCTCATTATTGTTAGTTTCATGTATGGAAAAAAATTGTTTTTGTAGTTAACTTGCTCCCCCTGCCTTGCTCTTAAAGTAATGTTGTCTTTGTGATAGGAATACAGCAGTACTTTGATGCATAGTAAATATCTGGTAATATAAAAAGAAACAATGCTGCATTTTTAGTAAAAGTGTCTTCCCAGACACTGTGATCTGAAGGGAAGTATTTGAAATTTTTTTAACTCTATATCATCCTTAAACAGAGAATACTGTAAGGAAAGTATAAATACCAGGCTATGAGACTGGACTTTTCAACATCTTAGTAAAAGTCACAAAAAGAACCTGGATTTCAGGACATTTACTCAAAAATAATTTAAAAAATTGGTGAATTAAAACTGGATTTCAGATGAGAAAGCTTAGTATAAAATAGGCTATTTTATGCTCCATTTAAATAAATCCTACAATTAAAGAATTCAAGGTTGTAAAGTAAAATATTCTAACATCAGAAAGTTCTTCTCCTTTCAGGGCATCTATTGTGACATAAGTCATTAATTCATTTTTCCTTTCCTATTCAGAGTTAGATGAATTCAGAATTCAGCTTACATAATCATGTGAACAATTTAAGACATCCTGTTCTGTAATATTTTCTCGCACTTGAACTGGGATGAAAATGTCAATGGGTTGGAATGATTTGTGGAATACATCTCCATCCACGTAATAGATTCCTGCAGATATTAAGAAGTGGCTGAGTGATGGACTACTGCAGTAGCACCAAGGTTTTAGCTGCTGAGAGTACAGTAGATTCCTGGCAGACCAGGAGCAGACTCAGCTCTAAGGCTTCACTAAAGCCTAGTGGAAGCACCCTAGGACAAACAGGTGACGACCAAGACCCAGTTTCTCCTATCCTTTGGTAGGTTGCTGGCGACTGAAAACAGATAATTTCCAACTGCTGTGCAAAAACAGGCAAGACTGGAACTATCCACTTAAAACCAGAAAGAAAATTAGTCAGTCAGAGAAGATATGATGTTTAACTTCCCAAACAGTTAAGGCGGAAAAGAGTAAGAATTATGCTAATATGGACTGAAAAAAAAGCTTTAGTGATGTAAAAGACCTACAGAATGATCCTGGATCTAAATCCAAGGACCCCAAGCAGCAAGATTAATACAGGTAGTGCTTCATTATTTTGTTTACTGCTGCATAAACCCCTGCTAAGTGAATTTTTTTTTTATGCAGGAAAAACTTACAAAGCCTGTCCTTATGCAGTCAATAAGTTACCTCTAATATTTGGCCCTCAAGACTTAGATTGTAAACCCAGAATATAAACCCTGAGAATGGCTGTGTTTATGTCATGACAAGTCTGAGAAAGTTAACTTCAGGCTCCAGAAAACTGAACAGACTACTGCAGCTTCCAGAATGATTTTCTTTGTAACACCTGTATGACAGAAATATGTGCAGAGATGTTCTAACCAGGTGCAGTGGCTTCTTATAAAGAGAAATTTCAGGGCACATAAAAGGCACTATGTGACATAAGATCCCAAGGAGATGGCAGGATGGCAAAACCACTAGGGCCATGTCCATACACTGTGAGAGAGACAGAGAAATAAACTATTCCTCTCCTTTTCCTCTTTCCAAAAGTACTAACAGGGGGCGTGTAACATAAAATTTACACTGGTTTTTGAAGTCTCTCCCCTTGGACTGACTATACAAGAAGATATGTGTAGTCACATAGGGTGAGAATAGGTAGGTTGATGGATGATGCAGAGGGTGTGGTGCTGTGAGTAAAATAAATCCCAAGATGTGTGACTTGAGAGAGTTACCTGAGTCCAAGAAATCTGAAAAGCAATACATTATAATTTTGTCTGTTCTATTGTGTTGATAAATTATTCAATAGGCATGCTGAATTTTATTAATATTTTGCAACATTTACATGGTTTTAGCATTCTTTTGATGTACTTGTGTCCTATAAGTGATCATTAAAAGAAAACTAATGAACCCAATTCCTTAACAAAACTTTTCTACATTTCAAAGTACATCCAGTGTCTCATAAACTTTTGTTATTTCTTCCTTTTTATGTAGAATAGCACTGGTTATATGTTATGGAAATAGCTTTCCTGGTGCTATTTTAGTTGCATTGTTTACCTTGAACCAAGAATTAAAATAATTTCTCTGCTAAGTTAATGCTGTCCATTACCAGTAGAACCAATAGTTCTTCCTGCATTAGGTAGAGTGATCTGAACCTCTTCAACACATCCTCTAACCAGGTTTTTCATTATAGCCTGCATTCTAATATTCTGTACTTATCCCATAAAGGCATTTTCTATATAATGTTCTCTTTCTGCTTCTTACCAACAGTGGAACGACCAAAGGCATAGTAAATTAATAACAATTCTGGCAGAACTGGTGGTCAGTTTGAGAGACTGGATGCAGCTGACATCTGAGGACTCAAAATTAGCTATTGTCTGTAACGCTTATTTTATTCTTTCTAGATCCAAATGAAATTTCACTGCTTTTCAAGGGAGAAATTGTGCTCAAAAAGAGTTTTTGTTATGAACCTAAAGGGAGAAAAGAATAAGACCTTTTTTTTTTTTTTTTTGAGGAAGATAGGGAAAATTAGGCATTAAAAACCGGTAATTAGGCAGTTAAGTGACAGTACAAAATCTGTTAAACATACTGTAAAATTAAATTAAAAATTTCAAGGCCATTCCAGGGAAATTCTAAACTGCTATTATATTATTGCAACATTGAAAGGAGTTAGAACTGATTTTTAAATCAGGCAAATCATCAGGGGAAAAAGGTATCACTGGTGCTTAGAGAAGGTGCAGGAGTCTTACCTATGATGTGAGGTTATCCCATGAGAGGGAGTCACAGATGAACTGGTCCCACCCTCATCCCAGTTAAGGAAGTGCATGGGGCTTAGTGGCACCGAGGCTCCTTGCTTGCCTGCTGGGGAACACAGTCACCGTCCTGCTAATTTAGCTACAAATGCTCTCTGCATGGTTGGAGCCTGTGCTCCTTTCCCTGTCCTGCACTGCCATGTGCTTGCTTTCCTCACCGTGACAAAACAGACCCAGCAAACTTACCAAGCTGAGGTGTGGTGACTCTGTGCCCCATGCCGACAGCTGGACCACTGACCCAGCACAATTAGCTACAGCTGCGAGGTGTGATAACTGTTGAGGTGTGGGACCTTTTTCCAAGTGAGGCTCCACAGGGATGGGAGGGAGAGGGAGTTTTCCCTCCCCTCCCCCTGTCCTGACAAAGGATGGCAGGATGAGGCAGCTGCTCACCATCTACACCCCTGGCTCTGAGAAACCCTCCAGAGAACCTGCTGGGCCCAGCACACACTGAGTGTCTGAGGAAAACCTGTGAAAGAAATGTGCACCAGTTCTCAGGGAAAAAGGGTAGACAGATATCTTGTAAGGGTAGGTCACTATCAGACCTGTCCTGCCTGGTACAGTTCAGGAGATGTGGCAACGTGAAGAAAGAAGAGGAAACGGAAGCAGGGTTTGGTATGGGAACAGCATGCGACAGAGTAACTGAGGAAGATTGGTGTAATGAAATATCTTCAACTCTGATTTCTCCCTTCAGAACAGTATCACTTGCATACACCTATGAAGCAATTCTGCTTTACAGCCATTTACTGAGCTCTCCAGCCCAGTTTCTAATGGTTGCCAGAGAGGTAATTTTTTCCAGTTAGAGAAAACTGGAAATATTTGAATGTATCCACTTTCAAAATCATGTAACAGAAATTCATTGAGGCTGATTTCCTAGAGCGGCTGTCAGCTTCCAGAAAAAGAAGTTCTCATAGACCTCCAAACTTCATATTCACTTCTGTTGCTTTCTCTGTATAAATATATGGAGATAAAAATAGCGCACATGGAATTAGGCAGGGATTTCTTCACCAGTGACATTATGATCAGGAACATATGTGATGTAGATCCACCGTAAGATGACCAGCTGTGTTCTCAGTCTGTTCAGTCTGTTAGGAGGAGTAAACCTTCAGCTTTAGGCATTCTTGGGTACAGATTGTGATGTAATGAGATATGTGGAAGAAAATGAAATATGAAATTGGATAATGTATTTAATTTACTGTGCTAATAGGCAACAGTCTACTTATGATGTTGCCAAACAAACATATTTAATATTTTGCTATGGTGAGTTATTCTGGTGGTAAATTAGTTTTCAGAGAACAGGAGGGGAAGCAAAAATGTAGAAGTCAAAGCCTACTGCTCTTTATCACTTTTAAGGCAAACTGGATAATTAGAAATGTGTCAGAACAGACAAACTTTTTTTATTTTTTCATAAAAAGCCAGTTTCCCCCCTTTCTTTATCTTAAGCAGATTACTGTCATCACCATTCTTGCCAAAAAGCAGACTCATTGGAATATTTTTCAAAAATGAACACAAATATTGGAAGAAGGCAGGTGGAACGAATTAATTTTAAGCATATGGTTCTAACGTAACGATTTCTGCAGTTCAAATGTATAAGGGTCTAAAATTACAACACACTTGGGGAACAAAGATGCTTTAAGAATTTATCAGTTACATGGATATAAATGTGTGTGGAACCAGACTAAGATCCAGACTGAACGCCCTGCCACACACACATTTCTGGGATAGGTTTTAGCTGTAAGGCATAGCAATGGCGTGGTTTACACTGTTTTCCCAGTTGTGTTAGCACAAGCAAATTCGATGACAAACAAACACAGCAGGCAGGGATGGGGAGCATTGGTGGAAAAATGGTTCTTAGGCCAGCTTCACACAGTACATCCCACAGCTGAGCAACATGTGCTACAATAGCCTACATCGACTGTGAGTCCAGGCTGCAAGTCCTTCGTTGGTAGAGACAACTGAAGGTGTTCCTGGCTTGCACTGATCCCTGACCAATTCCCATTCCCCCTACTGGTGCAAGTCACTGTTCCCTCTTCCATTAGAATAGATCTCTGAGATAGACTACTGACATGGTCTGAATTATAGAAAGATAGTCAGAAAACAATCTTAAAGAAAGGATAATAAAAGAAATAAAAAGATCCCAGATCCATACGGTGGGATCAGCTGCAGACAAGAAGCAGCAGAAGTGTGGGCTGGCCACTCCTGCAATGCCAGCACCAGAAAAAGCTCAATAGCACAAAGCCTGGTGCAGCATTGGCTGCCCTGCTTTAGGGTAAGATAATATTATAGCTTTATACTGACCACACTTTCCCATGGGGATTCCTGAGCATTTTTTTGATAGTCAATATAAAATGTAGTCAAACTACAAATATAAAAAATATTCATTATATTAGGTTTTATTAAATTAAGCAGAAATGAGATGTGGTGTTTTTGAAGATGGCTGTGAAGCAGAGGAGATCAGAAATAAAAAAAAATAGTAGATTTTTACAATCCAATCTAAATTCAGATAAGAATGTATGCCATTATTTTGTTGGAAAAATTTTGCTTCTCTTTTCAGTGCATATTTATTATTACCTAAAAGCTCCATTTTGAAAACCTACTGTAAGGGCAGCACTTTAAGAAGAGGATCTGATTTTTCAAAGGGCTGGAATATAGCTTCACAGGGCAAGTAATTTTTGTAAATATTGCTTTTAAAATAAGTCTTAACATTCAGATAATTATTTTTTTTAAATCTCAAGACCTGTAGAATGGCCCAATAGTTGGGGCCTAATAGTTTGCCCACTTTTGGGGGTCCAAATTAATAGAACCTGTAAGACCTGCTTGCAAACAGGCAGTTATTTCACTAACAGGTTATTAGTTGTAAAATAAGTCTATTGAAACTTTTATGCAATATTCTTGCAAACTCATAGTTGCCACAGGAAGACAAGAAGTAAATATAATGTTATAAATCAAGGTTAAATACTTTTGTTCTTAGTAAAAAATTAATGCACAAATTATCACAATAATTTAGAGCAAACAGATGAAAAAAAACCCCAAACCCAAAACCAAACAGTGGCTTTTGTGCAATCCAGCAGATGGTGCTATGATGCAATAAACTGGTTCAAGAGTACAAGAAATACACTGTATGTGAATATTTTTTTATTTACCTGGTGCTGCTGCTTTTTTGATGACTGGATTGGCTGCAGGAGCTTTTGCTGGCTCTTAAAAGAAACAAACAAAACCACAAACAAGCAAATAAACAACAAATTAAACCAATTATAACAAAGTATTATATCTTAAAAAAAAAAAAAAAAAAAAAAGAGAACTCTGAGGAAAGGCTTCCAATGAGGTACAACCTGTAGCAATTTTTTCACTGAAGAATTAAACAAAGAGATTACCCAAAGGTAGAAGAGCTGATTTGTCTTCAATAAACTCGAAGGCAACAATAAAATAACCTTACTAGCTGAAGGGCTAGTAAGCTCTGGCTGTTAGGCACTGAATTACTTATTTTAGCTTTTTCTGCCTAGTAAATCAATATCTATTGGCAAAGCAGAGGAAAGGAGGTATGTAGGGGTTCCAGCATGGCCTTACCCCTCAGAGAGCATCTAAGCACTGGGAGCCTCTGCATTTGATCTTGCAGCTATGAGAGCAGAAAGTCCTAAACTAGCCTATATCAGATGTTGAGGATTCCCTCCTGTGAATTCAGCAGTGGTGCTTCAGGGTATAGCACAGCCATTCAGTGCTGTCCTTTCCCCTAATCTGAATCTCTCCCTGATTAGAAAGGGAGGAATTGGGCTACTTTTGCAAAGTACATCCACAGGATTGGTTATACCAGGTATCTCTCTCCATCCTGAGGAATGGGAGAGCATTAGGAGAAGATCTCCATGTTTGATCCTGCACTTGAAAGAGCAACGGCTGTATTCTCCTAGCACAGAAACAGGCTCTCCCAGGCCATTAAACAGTAGTTCTGTTCCTGGTCTTTTAAGTGCACTTGCACTATACTGTCTTTGGTGGTAGAACATATCCTTGCAGAATGAAGGTCCACTTGGTGAAGGGTATGTGCATCACCAAGTGGATTTGGGGAATCTCAGCCCTAGATAGCAGACTCTAAGTAGTTTACTAGATTTATTTACTCTTTATTACTGTTTAGTTAATTGTTTTTATTCTCAGGAGCTTCAAAACAGACTCTACTTAAACCACAATACTTTAATGAATATCAATAAGGAAATCTCCACTGTCATAAAGCATTTTATGTATCAACCAGAAAGTCCTATAAATTAAAATTCACAATTCTATATTTTGAGAGAAAATAACTAATCATTTTAATCAAAAACTGAATTACAGATTGTCAAATGTTAGTTAATCCTTCACATCTGCCACTGTGTTATTACAAAGAAAAGTAGCATGGCTAAATCAGGATTGTAATTTTGAGTTCTTCCTTCCAGTCTTTTGAGAAGTTCATAAAAGATGCATAGACTGACTGTCTTGTGAAACAGAATGAAAACAAAATATACTTTGCATGTGTGGGATTGTTTTGTTTCCATCCATTAAACCCCCACAGCAGATAATTATATCCTAACTTAGTTATTATCACAGCATTGTAATTACTTGGGGTGCTCACACCTCCTTCAGGGAAATATGTAGAAGACCTTGAAGAAGATTTTATTTAGTATTACTTTCCTAAGTGCCAGTTCTGGCAGAAGTAAGAGGTCCAACTGGCATGTTCTACAAGTGTCAAGGTGGATTTAATACAAAATTACAGGACTCTTGCAAGTCCCTTCTGAGCTCTGAGCTAGAGCATGGTGGACAGTGAGACTTTTTTTACTTTTTGTTCTTAACATCCATGAAAAGAAACTAAGTTAGGTTTCTTTTTGTTCTACAAAGATTTTTCTTTACGTTGAAATATTTAATTTTTGAGCAGCTGAAACAATTATAATTGAGAAAAAATAAAATTAAGGGTATGTTTTGTCAGAAATTTCTGCCGTTTATTCAATTTTTAAATAAATTTTCAGTAGCATTGAAACAAAACTAACCAATGTTTTAAACTTTCTTTTGCAAGCATATGCTTTTCAGTTTGTAATTCACAAATTACTTCAGTGCTAATGACTCTACATATTTATGAACCAGTTTCAGCTGCAAATTTCATGATGGAGCTGGGAAGTTTTGCTGTGACAGCTGCTTGGGAATTCTCCCATGAAAAGCATTAGAAAATGGTTTGGCTTGGAACACACATCTAGTGTGTCCTAAAGACCATCTAATTCCAACCCCCTTGCCACTGGCAGAGACACCTTCCATTAGACCAAATTGCTCCAAGCCCCACCCAACCTGGCCTTGAACATATCTAGGGATGGGGCATCTACAACCCCTCTGGGCAACATGTCCCAGTGCTTCACAGAAAGATTCAATAGAGGTACACAGAGATACACAGTAGAGAGTTTGTTCCTAATATCTAATCAAAACCTTCCCTCTTTCAGTTTAAAGTCAATACAGCTTGTCCCATCACTGCATACCTTTGTGAATAGTCCCTCTCCAGCGATCCTGTAGGCCCCCTTTTAGGGGCCCAAATTAAGAGATTCTATAAGACCTGCTTGCAAATAGGCAGTTATTTCACTAACAGGCCATTACTTGTAAAATAAGTTTATTGAAACTTTTATTCAATATTCCAAATGCAAAATTTGAGTAAGAAGCAAATGTAGAAGCTTTTCTTGATTGTCAAAAGAAATCTTTTAATAAATTGCTGCAAAACAGGATGGCAGGAGATTAATCTGCCATACATGTCAGGAAAGATCATACATGGAGAGTCAGTGCATTCTTTAATCATGAATTTGAATGAGGTTTTGAAGCCCCATAGTTTTCCTAGTTTTTCCTATATACTGTACTTTCAGAACAGAGAGCTGAGCAAATGAAGTCTTACCAGAGAAACTGTCTTACTATCCTTACTGTGTTGAGGTATTGATGCTTGCAAATTTGTAAAAAAGGAAGACAAAACTATTCCTCAGTTAACAATACCACATTCTCAGAGCATTTTGTGGTTATTTTTTCAGAAGAACCCAACTCCCATCTCTCTTCAGAAGTCTCTCAGTAGTCTCTGTGTTGGAATCAGATGTAACTAGATAGGCAGGGCCCTTGTTGTGCATTTGTGAAGATAAATTTGGTGGTCCTCAGCATGTTGAATTCTCAGTCCTCAATTTATGAAAATTGCTGCCACTGAGAGCACATTTTGTTGACACTTCAATTTGACATTTTCTTTTCTAGGAAACTTTTGTTTTTTAAGACAGTGATAGGGAAGAGGGTAAGGCAAAACTGTCAGTCACAAAATGGAATTAAAACTAGGATAAGAATGGATTTAGAAAGTAAGAGGCAGCTGAAGTTTAAACATATCATTTTTCAATTATAAAAAGTGTAGTTGCTTTCTTCGTGTTTTCAACAATTCAATAACTATTATTTTTGGATTATTGAAATGTACTCTTTGAACCTTCATGGCATATAAAAGAGATAGTAGTTTCTTACTTTTGAGTTCTTTGGACACAGCAGCTTCTTTTTTATCTGTAAGATAAAAAAAAGACAAAACCAAACACAAAACAAAAAAACAAACCAAAACAAAAAAAAACCAAAAAACCAAACCAAACCAAACCAAAAAAAACCAAAACCACAAAAACACATATGTATGAAACATAGAAAGGATACAGATAGATAGATAACTGCAGTTTGTACTTTAGAGGTGAAACAGCTTATTTGCTGCTAAGTGCATTTGAATGATACAGTGCCTCAATTCAGTTCTGTTTCTTTCATGGTACAGTTACACTAATTTAACCCTAAGTGTAAGTACAACAAAACCTGTGTAAGCATGAACAGTTTTGTTTAATTTCTGTATAGTAATTCCTGAGATTTGACATGTGGTTGAGTTATCATGGTTTACATGTTTACTGTCCGAGCTATAGTTACTCACCATGTGCACATTGTTAAGATGCATAAATGCAAGGGAAGATGTACTGGGAGCCTAAGCATAGAGATATAATGAAAGGCACTCTCTTCTTACAGGTCCTACAATTATACAACTGAGACCTAGTTTAGAAGGCTTCCCACCTAACACTTTTGGAACCTGGAGAAACTCAGCCAGTCCTATATCCAGACCATGTAAAAGTAGGCAAAATCTGTCCCTGGTTGATTTAAATAAAATTTAAATGACTTAGCCATATCCAAATGCATCATGCCCAGAAAGTCTACCAGAAAGACTTAACTAGGTTGTTCAGTCTCTCTTCACTTAAGGTAGCATTTTTGTGCCAACTTTTGTAGGACTTTTTTTTCCAATGGCCGAGAGATTTGGAATCTACTAAGGAGATATAAGTGGGCCGAAATACTCAGTGATAGCTTCTCTGCTAGAATTTTTGCTACCTCAGGGCTTTTAAATGGGTACAAAAATTATCCATCTTTAGAAACATACTTGGGAGTCTCACAAAGCTTTTTCACTAGTCCCACTCTTACAACTAAGAAATGGTCCATGGAGATCCTATGAGACAGGAGCAAAGGGGTGCGTAGAGCAGTGGTAGAAGTTACTCCCCTGGGCAGCTATGAGGAAATTCACATCCTCTCTAATAATCTATAGTGTGTCTGGAATATAGGCAATATAACACTCATGTCCACAGCACAGGACAAATGAATTGTGCTCTTAAATACTAACACAAGAAATACTTCAGGGCAGAAACTGCCTAATTAAGTTGCCTGCAAACCCAAGACTATCCTATTACTGCTAAAAATATGAAGCTGTTTCAGTTTCTGTTGCTTCCTAAATTGCTGTGAAGAAGTTGATATGAGATAAGGTAATGCAAATGACTGCCAAGTAGTCCAATAAAAAAATCTTGAAAAATTTGGAGGAAAATACATTTCTACTTGGGCGAGATGCTGCTCTGAACTGAGATGTTTCTAGGTTAATCCTCTGCTTCCCCTAACTCTCTGTGAAAACATGTTTTGCAGGCATAACTTCAAAGTATGATAATTACCACATTTAGATGAAATTAATCATGAGGCAGCTTTTAGCCATGTTATCTGGCTAAGGAGCCTATTGAAGCCTTCAAGAAGTGCCTATTAGTTGCCAGATATGGAAATTTTGAAAGGTATATATTGCAGTGGAATGAACCACTTATCAAAATAATCTTCTATTGCTGGAGGTTATAACAAATAAATAAATTGACAGTATCATTTACAATAACAGACTGGATCTAAATAAAGCCCTCAGGTTCTTTATTTCCTTTTTTCATATAAGTTATCATTTATTAGGACAACATATTTTCATATATTTTAAACCCATAATTTATGTTCAAAGAATCAATGTGTTTTCCCATCATCTGAAATATAGAACATATATAATTTCTGAGTAAAAAGCTGGACAATTTTTTCCAGTAGGAAAATCTTATACTTTGGGGGGTTGGTGTATTTTTGTTTTGTTTTTTTAAGTGTAAAAAAATTACCAAAAACTGATTACAATGGCACATATTCATATGAAAATGTAAATGTTCTTACTCTTAAGACATTCTTTTCAAACCAAGGTGCCTAACATTTGATTTCTAAAGCTATATTTAACCAAATAGACTGCAATGATTTACAGAAAATTGTCCAGAGGAGGTTTTGTAGGATCTTGAATCATGGAGGTTCCTTTGAAAGTATATAGCATTTACATCAACGCACTTCATACTTGAACGAATTAAATGATTTAGTTGCAAAGAAATGAACAATTGGTAGATCTTACAGAAGGAGGGAAAACTGATCAGGACTTCTGAAGTTGCTAAATGTAGTTACCTGCTATAAGGCAGCAATATCACATAACTAAACAACTTAAAGGAAAACAATCCCAAAAATGAATTGAGCAATGAGTTAATTTGTGCAGTTTAAGACAATGAGCATTTTGTCTCATTCTGTTTTGCTTTGCACAGGTCTAGGTTTGAACTTAAACTATGGGAGTGTGGTTGGGGAACGTAGCTTATATTATGTCAGGTTTTAATATTTATTATGTCTTGTTCTTAAAAACAACGATAAGCTCTCTTGCCTCTTGGTGTGTCTGATTTTTCATGTTAGTTAATAAGAGGAATTTCCAAAACAAATTAACTTATATTCAAACACTAGTATTGCACAACCTATGAACATTATCCTAAACACATCAATCTAGAAATACCAATCGACCTAGAAAGTATAATCTTCAGACCTCTAGGTTATTTTCTCTTTAAAACTTTCCCTCTGAAGCCTGGTACAGGGAAAGGCAAATGTGTGACAGGAGAATGATTATTATACTTCTCAGAAGCCATGTAATTTCATCAGGACCTGTGTAACATGTGAACATCAGTCTAAGTGCTCTAGCAGCCTTGATCAGTAGCAGAGTCAAACTGTGACAGAACTATTTGATATCCAACAATGGGGCATGCATTTTATTTTCAAGAAAAGCCACATTTCTACAACAATGTAAAGCAATAAAAGCCCCCAAACATTTAGTAGACTCACAATAGGAGACAAGACCTCAAAATTTGATGCTTTTGATAATTTGGTGCCCAAAGTGAAGCAGTCATTTTTTAAGAAGTTTTTGAGGACAAGTTTGATATTCAGGTCTTCTTAAGAGGCTTATGTAAATCACAAAAATACCATGCAGTCCAAAGTTTTGGGTACCACTTGGAACCCTAACCATTACCTTTTCTTGAAAGTACATGCAACAGACTTTAAAAGACTAAGCACCATAGCTGACAAAATCATTTGTCAGCTGTGGAGTACTGTGAAGCACCCTTTCTTTCTACAGTTATTTTATGGAGGTGTTTCAAGACAGTTGTATTCTGGTCTATATTCTCAAAAAGCAATCATGTTTATACAAGCTCTCCTCTCAGGTGAATGAGCAGGTTTTTCTTTTATTGACTCTTTCAAAGACTAAAGTACAGCAATACTTAAAAAATTAAAACCCACCAAATATTTAAACAAATATGATCTGACTTAGTTTGAATTCAAAATTGATCCTTTCAGCCTGTACAGATAAGAACAAAGAATGAGCATTTGGCAGGCAGCACAGATGTATCTCAGCAGAACAGCAAAGCAGTATTTTATTTTTTTGCCTCTTTTTAGCACATAGCTCGATCTTTTCCGCAGGCCTTGTTCAAAATTCTTTTGAAGTAAACTAACAGTACACAGTAACTACAAATGATATCTAAGCTACACATGGGACAAGAAAAAAATTCTCTCCAAGCTTATATAGTGACTTTCATGCCAGTGAGTCCCTAGGAGGTTGGTAATAAGCTATTAGACAAGAATGCCCTAGTACTCTGGTACAGAGTGTGGTTGTTTGAGTTTAAACAAACTTCCAAAATGAAATATTTCAAACACTGCTCTGAAGTGAATTCTGGATCTGGAGTTCACAAAACTTTTACACCTTTTTTAGCAATAGATTTATAATACAGTGTACATTGCACATTTCATTACAGGAGATCTTCACCAGCTCCATACAACCTATATTTTTGATATCTAAAAGGAAGTTATGGGAAATAAATGGGTCTCCAATTGCACTCTCTTGAAAGGCTTCTCTGTGCCTTTTCCTCCTAAAAATCTCTCAAACACATATAAGAATATTAAAAAATCTTAAGTTAAAAGTATTATTCAGATAAGTGAATATTTCAGAGACAGTATATTGATAGCTCAGATAATGATACACTGTTTAAAATAGCTGGCTAAAACCCCTCTTACAATTGGAAGCATTACTGTATATGTTGTACCTAAACCAACCTTTCTATTTGGAAGCTTCCTGTAGAACACGTCAGTAATATCAAATTTGCAAACAGAAATTCATTTCGACATCAGTGGGAAATCAGAGTGTCCAAACTGAATGGTAGCTAATATCCTAATCAAACATAGTGTAACTCAATAGTTTCCTCTATGGATGGTCTGGACTAAGTACCAACAGCCTGGAGAATTACTAGATGCCCTCTGAAAGACATGATTCGCTGAATCAAAAACTAAGGAGAAATTTAAAATGTTAAGCAGTTACTAAAGGAGAAACTCTCACCCTAAGCCTCAGCTAACACTTTTTACTTTCTCTGTCTTTAATTGATGATCACATACTAGAATGGACTTAATCAAACACCATTGACTGGCTAACGGTCTGCATGTACCCACAGAAAATAAGTTGTGTAATGAAGATGCCTCACACAAGGTGACCATAGGTCTCAAAGAAAAATGTTCCTAATAAGACTCACACAAAGCTTGCATCATTGCTTGGCTCTTAGTCTTTATTTTGCCTTAGGTATTCGGTTCATCTTCTGATTAAAAATGGGAGAAGAAAAACATTAGAGGGAAGAAAAATTAACACAAACTTCAAGAATCAGAGGGAATTGTGTTGCAAACAAAAATAGCATTTTCAAGTGTCTTGAAATGAAAATTGTGTTAATTTCCCAGAAAAAAAAAGAAAAAAAGGCTCCTGGCTGTCATTACTGACCAAAGCACAATCGAGTGCCAGCTTTGGGAGCTGGTTCTGGCTTTGCAAATGCAATACAATTGCAGAGCTTTTATGACACCACACCTTACAAGTATGACAGCTAATGTTCCCCTTGCTGCCCTGAGGAAGAGTTCACAAAAATGGAAAAAAAATGATAGCAGGTGGCATCTGATGGCTGAGAACTTCCATCATGTGAATGGAAAACATAATTAAAGTAGCCTAGAGACCAGTCTCACTACAATCTGTTCCCAAGCTAGCAGATGCACCAGAATTTAAAAACAATTTATTAAGTAGCAAGATTTTCAGTTAATGTGATTTACAGTGCTAAAAGAGGAAGACACCTCAAATAGCTGAGCACTTTGAAAAATAAGCTGCTGTTGAGCATATAGTAACTAAACAAGGATTTTCAAACTTCCTATTAAAATATGCTGTGGTCAAACGTTTCTGTTTTCATTTATTTGGAGTTCTTAAAATTAGTTTTCACAATACAGTATTGATTTCAACTAATATTACAACAATTCTGAGAAGTGTTCAATTCTGAACTGTCTTTAAGAATTTCTTACCCAATTGCTTTTTAATTTACATGATTTTTGATAATTTTACACTAATTACGTGACATTAATGAAGTTATTTTCACCTTACCACATCTAAAAGTTTTTGGGAGTATTTTCTTTATTTTGATTTCAATCATTTCTGAAACAGATGCTCACATATAGGTTTGTTTTCTTAGAATATCTAAGCATTCTGTTGTAATGTTGCCATTATACAATAAAGATTTTAAAAACTCCATATTGCACAGGATTAAAGCAATATTGTTTCTTCTTTTCAGTGGAACTAAAATCTAGGAAGCCTCTATCAAAACTGTTCATACTAATGTAAGATTAAATTTTTAACATACTTCCCCAAAACCCTACAATTTGATGTTGGCATATAAAAGCTGTTTAGAAATATCAACGTTTCTCCCACATGCAAAGTTCTGTGTTTGGACCAACACTTGATTTTGTTCCCTATCTTAATCACTGCGCATGGTATTACCATATGTTCTGTGACAACTACTGACAAGAACTCCTCTTGCCTTTCCAAAATATAATTTCTTGGTGAGCGTATGAAGGGCACCTCACTGTACCAAAGAGGCTGCAGATATGCACAAGGGAAAGCAAGCTACTACTGCTTCAGAGATGTTCCTGACCCGTTTGGTGAAACCCTGAGCAGAGTTTAAATGATTTCCTTTGAGAATAACTTGGGAATAACAGGAAAATTTATTGGCAGGGGCCAGTAAGCATTGAATTCCAGACTTCAGGTTTTGCATTTAAATCTCTAGCCTGCAGAGATTTTCCCACATGAAATGAGGGGAAACTGCAGATGATGTTATTACAGCTGGGTAAAATGGGAGGATGTGGAGCTTCTGGAAATTAAAATCAAATTTCCCAAAGCATCATGAGACTGGACTCTAAGAAAGAATTCTTAAAATGTACTGATAACCCATGTGGCATACAAAACAATTTGAATAATGTAGGACTACGAAGAAGGAGTTGATTAACTATCATTCCTCTGTTGTTGATTACAATAGAAAATTGGTGATAGCACTCCAAAATTTTGACAGATCACTTTCCATTGGAGCAGGAAAAATCAAACCCTTCCACTCACTCTCTGTGGACGTGCCTTCTCACCTCACCATAACCTCTACTTCCTCCCCATTCACAGTAACAGGTATTTTGAAATTTCTGTGGTGTGTCCAAGTCCCTTCTGATTAACCCTTGTGTGTGTTACTTCCCCTCTGTGCTACCTCCTTGCACCATCATGTCTATCATCATTTACAAAGAACCTTCGTATTCTGCAGAGCCAGTGAGTGCCTGCAAACCTTGAACAGCAGAGCATCAGAGGCAGGTAGAAGCCTAAAGCCCATAGAGATTTCCAGAAAGTGGTGTGGCAATGCACATGGGTGAAATGCTAAATGTTACCTCAAGCAGATTTCCCAAGATCATTAAAAAAGTTCACTCGATAGAGCAAAAAATAAAACAAATAGAAGAGGGATGTGAGCAAAAATTGATTCAGTTACAGTAAAAAACAGCCTGCACTTTGGGAATGGACATTTTCAACTGCACCAGTGACTCATGGTTCCACTAATTGGTGATTTCCCCTTTCTGTTTTATACTTGCTGGAATGAATTCAGTCTTCCCCCCACAACCACAGAACAGGTGGAAACATGTTCGTTTCCCTGTTAAATGTGTGCTCATGCACGAACAGTATCTGGGTTTGTATCAGAATTCCTGTGGCCAGGACTAGGGTAGTAATCACCCCCCTGTACTCAGCACTGGTGAGGCTGCAACTCAAATCCTCTCTTCATTTTTGGGCCCCTCACTGCAAGAAAGATATTGAGGTGCTGGAGCGTGTCCATAGAAGGACAACAGAGTTGGTGAAGGGGTCTGGAGCACAAGTCACATAAAGGGCAACTAAGGGAACTGGGGTTGCCTAGCTTGGAGAAAAAGAGGCTCAGGAGAGGGGGGCGAACCTTATCACTCTGTACAAGGACCTGAAACCTTGCAGTGAGGTGCATGTTGATCTCTTCTCCCACGAAACAATAAGCAACAGGACAAGAAGAAATGGCCTCAGGCTGTGCCAGGGGAGGCTTAGATTGGATATTAGGAAAAAAATCTTCACAAAAAGGGTGGTCAAGCATTGAAAGAGGCTTCCCATCAAAACAGTTGCATCATCATCCCTAGAGACATTGAAAGAAGTGTACATATGGCACTTGGAGACATACGTACACTTTAATGGTGGAGTTGGCAGTGCTGGGTTTAAGGTTGGACTCAATGATTGCAAAGGTCTTTTGCAACCTAAAAGACTCTATGTTTCTCTGTTCCATTTCCTTCTGTATTAATCAGGCATGGTTTAAAAAAGCAAAACTTCTGGAGCATGATATGAGATCACAGTCATCCACACACAGGAAGTTGTAAGTGCAGTTAATTACAGACACTGCAGTCATTTAGGGAAAAGGTGGTGGGTTTTATGTAGCAAATGTGGGTAATAACATTAATTCCTAAAATTTAGGAATCAGATATTTTCCTGGAATAAACTGTCATTTGAATTAGTGCAAATATTATAAAAGCAGCATTTTCTTCAGCGTTTTTATCTTTTCTTGAAAAAGCATGGGGGATACACTCTCTAATTTTTTCCTAATAAAGCTCAGCACCAATACTTTTTTGAAGGATTCAGAGGAGATGTTTGAGGTTTTTTGCAATCAGAATAAGCTTTTTTAGGTGTGTGTGTACTATGCATCATTGTGATACTCTTTCTGAACTTCTCAACATATTTCCATTTCTTCTGTTGGATAGATAGATGTACAGATGGCGTCTATAGACATTATCAATAGGATCAACATAATTTTCATATTTCTGAACATGCAGTCAACATGCTCACTTTGTGAAAAGAAAGATCTTAAATAATGAAATGTCTGTCTGTTCATCTTTATAGATGACACACTACTCTAATTACACTCTTGTAAGTGCAGCAGAATCTATGAGAAAGGAACCTCATGCAGAAAATACAGCAATCAAGCTAAAAATCAATGCTTTTATAACCACAGTTACGTATGGTTCTTCTGTTAAAGAAGATTTGCCTGTTCTATTTTCCTAATCATTCAATAATACTTCATCCTACTTAGTCTCTCAGAGTTACATATAGCAAAGCCACAAAACTGGCTCTGCTTCTTGGAAAAGATATTAGGAGAACAAACGTGGCCACTGGGAACATTTATTGAAAGGTTAAACAATTGTAACTGAGACTAAAGTGTAAGGGTTGCCCTGTTATGAGTCAGGAACACCTCTGATCTATGAATCTTTCTAGGGAAAAGTTACACAAGAGACTGATGTATACTTCCAAATCATTGACAGGAATGTCTTTATCCAATATGTGTTCCTCAGAATTTAGTAAAAGCTCTTAAAGCTTCATTTCAAGGTCAAGGGAAACATTTTCTTTTTAAGAGTAAAGCAAAAGAAAGGAAAGAAAATCAGTCTGATCCCAGACTCTGAGTATTCCTATTGACTGACTACCTGTGAGTCGAACCTTCAACTTGTTAATGGAGCAAAGGCAGAAAATAGATAGCACTGCATGGCTATGTCATTTCAACCTGTCTGATGCATCTGTGCATGGATGTTTAACACAGAATAGTTATCCTAAATATCAGGCCTGCTGACTCAGATGCACATCTTATTCTGAGGACACAAAACTTTTTACTTCATTAAAAAGATTAATTTTGCATTGTTTGAGGCATAGGCATATTCTAATCCTGTTATTTCTGGATGTGACTGGAAAAATAAACATTACATTAATCCCCAGACCAACATAAACAGTGTTGGGCTAATAAATCAGATTCCTTAATTAAAACTATGCCACCCAGCTGCTTGCACAGCACAGGTAGTTCATTCTACACATTTGAAAGACCAAAGGAAAACTGTTTATTTGGTTACCTGTGTGGACTTTAGATTGAATATGTACCACCTTCTATCTTGATTATTTCTAGTATTATATCTCCTCAAAAAGTTCTTTGTGAGACTGATAACACAGTGTCAGAAGAGATTGCCTGTCAAACACTAAAATGACTCCTATGCTTTGCTCAAGGAAGATTTTCTTGCCAACTCCTCAAAAAGTGAGTTAGTAGTATAAGCCTAAGCATCCTCCCTTTTATCTGTATTTATTGAAGGGTTAAAATTTCTAATTCTTTGCCAGCCAGATCCTACCAATATCATTTACTAATTGTCTTTTTTCACATTTCTCCCAACTTGGTGTAGAAAAAGATGGAAAAGAACCAACACAAAACACCAGATCTGGAGGAATATTCAGCATAGCCTTGAAAGCACTCAATTCTCAATGGTCAGCAAATGGGCAACTGAAAAGTTCATCGAGCTTATTCATCTGCTACTAACATTTCATGGACAGCGCAGGCACTGCAGAGAGTGAATATTCACCTTCTTCTATGCTAGAGCTTTCTTGGCACAACACATGGAGGTGGGTGTGGGAAGATGACTGGGGGTAAAAAGATAACAGTATGAAAATTACAGGGGAAATAGGGATGCTATTCCCCACATGAAATGTGGTCAGCATACTGGACCTCCCACACACAGTACAATCTAAGAGGGACTACATGGAGGGTGAAGTGCAGTGGAGACACTGCAACCAGGCTCTGTCAAAACCCTTGCAGAGGAAGGAACTTGGTGGTACTTTCTAGCTGATAAGCTGCACAGCAGCTTGAAACCAAGGGAGGTAAAGGAAGATGTCCTGCTGTTGAATCAGCAACCGTGGCAAAATCACTCTCCTTGGACCAATGCATGTCCCCATCCCAAGGTTATCTCAGATACTATACTGAGATACCTGTTCCCAAGGTACGACCACCCCTCACTGAATAAAGTCACTCAGGCTCCACCTAAAAGTAAATAAATAGCATAAAAGTAAGTTCAGAATGGTAGAAGTTAGGGAAGACTCCATTGTAACTCCTGAGATCAGTCAACGGACTGAACTTGTCTTCTCCCTCATAGGGGTACCTATTGGTTAAGAACTGTACTCTATGCACACTGGATGATTATCTTTTCAGTATATTGCTTTGAACATATTTTACAGTCAGATCCTATCACTGGCAATCCTTGAACCTTAATCTGTCACAAGTTTCTTAATAAAGAGTGTTATTCTGTAAACTGTTAATGTGAGTCCTTCACAGGCACTAGCAGTTTCTAGTAGTGGGTAAAAGTGTGGAGACCCAGGAGGGGTTCTCTCTGTTTGGCATGTGACCCTAAACAAGTCAGTGGAACCTACCTCTGATTCAGTGAACTGGTCCATGAGGAGTCCCCATAATGGGCCACTGCAAGTCTGATCAGGCACAAGTGTATCAGCTTTCCTGGGGCACTGACAAACTGATCAAACATTAGGGGTTTGAGAAAATCTCCTTTTTCATGTGACAGTGGGCAAGCATAGGAAGGGAGATGCAGTTTCCTATAAAGCTGATACATAGTGAATGAAAGAGGAAATCAGTCTTTCAGTTAAAGTCACCACATCAGTTGCAATGAAGACAGTCTTAGACTGAGTCAGTTCTTACTGCCAGGTAAAGAAGAGACACGGGGAAGGCAGGAAAAACTTATTTCTAACTCTTTCTCTCTTTGCATTTCATCTAATTTCTAGCTCTTGAACACTGAATCTTAACCACTGAATAGCACAACTGTTTGGTTTTGTTTTGGTATAAATAGTGTTACTATTACCGGTTGAAGAACTCTTTCAACTCTAAAGAACTCTTTCAACACCATAGTGACCTGGCATCCCCTGTATGTTTTTACAAAAGCAGTTCAGGGGCTCAGTTCTCACAGAAAATCAATGGGAATTATGTGCCAGGCCTTCTGTGACATGTTTGGAAATCCCACCTGGTGCCATGCTACATCTTTAGGCACACTTTGAAATCATGTTGTCGATCACTGATGATAATGGAGCACAGAATTCAAAGTCCACTGAGTGCTTTGAAGTTTCTGTGTATGACATATTCAAACTGCCTTTTGTCTTCATTCAGGAAGAGACTCTCTTTACAGCCAGTCATATGGAATCCATGGGAATTGCCTTTCTGCAGTGTTTGCATCTCTGATGGATTTTTTGCCTTGTCCCTCACTGTGACCCTATTTTTATTCTTCTGTTGTTACCTGTTTGGGGAGATACAATCTGATTTTTACTAAATAGCCCTATCTGTCTTGATGATTTCTGGATATTCAACCAGAAAACCAGAGCTTTCGATTTTCCACAGAAGACTAAATACTTAGAGGATGACTACCAGTCATGTGTTCAGCTTACAAAGGCTTATAAAAGTAATGCAGAAAGGAATTTTTGTTTTTCCAGTTGTCTCCAGCTGCATTCCTGCAATGACTCTTCACTGCATTCTCTTTTAACTTATCCTGTGTATCTCTGAGGATACACGTCCGAAAGGCTCAAGGCTAGAACACACCATCAGGTTATCTAGTCTGACATTTTGTTGTCAGAGACTCCTGTATTTCAGCTGGGCAACTTTTTAGGCTGATCTGTATCTTCCATTAGGTAAACAATCATCTTCTGCAGACACAAGGGAAAGCAATAGCCACTCTGTGATGTGGTAGTTTATCACTCTTAGTGTTAAGAACATGTACCTCATTTTCAGGCTGGATTCAGTTAGCTTCAGCTCCTAGTCATTCATTCTTGTTTAACTCTCCCTTCCTATATTAAAGGGAGCTACTGTAACCAGAATCCTTCTTTTTTTTTTTTTTCTGCAAAGGTACATACTATCCACAATAACAAAGTCACCTCTTTCTGAAGGGATGAACAGAATACTTTATTCTTCTATGTGAAAAAATCCTTAATTTGTGAATAACTTGAGGGCCTTTTTTCTGTTTTTTCTCCAATTTGGACATGCAAGTTCCAGTCTCTTCAGTGCCTTGTATACAGGTGATGTGTGGCCATGGTCAGTGTCTCCTGTTACAAGATTAATAATTTCATGGCTGTATGAAAAAATATCAACCTCAATTTGCCATTCACATTGTCAGTTTTAAAGCTGCTTTCCAGATATAAATGTAAGTGGCAATATAATGCATGAGGCAGTAGGGAATTGGGCCCTGAGGTTAGAAAGACTATATTTGGGTGTCACAAGAGAGCATAACTCAGAGTAATGGGGTAAAATTAAGCAAGGGAAAATTTAGTCAACTGGAATGAAATACTTCTTAACTGTGAGATCTATTAGGTTGTAGAATAATCTTCTGTGAGAATTGATGGAGGCCTAGTTACTTCAGACATTTAGAACTAAACTGGTGAAAGCACTTAAAGATATTCCATCAGGAATTATCCTGCATTGCCAGAAGGAAGGATTAGATGACCTAGTAGGTCATTTTCATCTCCACTTCCTGTGATTTTTGTTGTACAAAGCCCCACAAGCTGGAAATTGTTATCAAAGTCAAGAGATGCCACTAAACCCTGTTTGTGTCAGAGAAAAAAGAGTGAATTACGTCACTTGCTGGTAACTGTGCAGGAATCCTAATCCAGTCTTTCTGTGTGTCAGTAAAAACAACCAGTTTTGAGGGCTGCATGCACAGTTTGTGTCTGAAAGCAGAAGCATCTACTAATGCAAAAATATCAGGGGAAACAGCAAGTGAGTTAGGAATAGGATCCCAGAGAGGAGGAGCAGGAAAGAAAAAATCAGAATGGGCCTGATATGCTTAATAATGTCATGAGCAAGTTATTAGTCAGGAATGGATCAGCCTGTAGTAGAGTAGATGAAACCTTAAGTCATCCAGATGGGAAAATTAGATGGCTTTTATAGGCTTTCGTGTATGGGCATTAATTCATATAATTCATACTACCAATTGAAGTAATGATTAAAATGAAACCAAAATCAGGGTCTTCGCTATGCGTTGAGCAAATACACAACTACAAATGTGTGCGAGTACAACCCCTTTGCTCATCTGAAAAATCTGAGATCAACATTTGGATCCCAGATGAAACATTCGATCCATTGCAGATGGATCATCCCAAAGTGTTTCAGGCACTCTGGTGGGCACCTACTTCCCTAGATCAGTGGATTAGCCAAACATGGATTTTTGATAAGTATAAACTTATGTAGTAAGTTAATTTCTACTTTTCTGGCAGTAATACTGGAAGTACTTGCATGCCAAAATATTTCTTCTGAGAAGAGTGTCAAATTCAGATGACATTCTAACATATTTCTAGCCATGAAAGCAGCAGGATAAGAAGTGTGGGAAGAAAAGTAATAGGTTCATCATTTCATCAGAAAACTCTTTAAATGGCCTCATTTGAAAGCAAACAACAAAAAACCCAGGCTTATAGATTGAAAGAAAAAGATAATTTGCCACCAGGTGTCAGTAGTTGTTTTTTTATTATAATGGAAGGCTTAATATCAAGACTGAAAAGGTAGCAGTTAAGCTAAGGAAGTCACAAAATTAAATGGATTTTTTAAATTGTTTTTCAGACCAGGGCTTTAAAAATGATCAAGGGAATTTGTCTTCCTGCCTGTGTAAAGGACAATAATAAGACACTGTTGGTGTATAAATTTATCTTTTCCCTCCATTTTCTATTAAATCATTAAGGTTTTTTTGTTTGTTTGTTTTGTTTTGTTTTGTTTTGTTTTGTTTTTTTCAAATTACACTGTCCTTTAAAGAAAAGAAAGTACAGTTGATGTAAATGCATCTGTGGTCAACCCATGCAAAAATTCACTGGGACCTCGTAGGTCTTGTTTATTCCTGTTTGATCACCTCCACTTTGCTCTACCTACCTAGAACTAACATCCTTCCTCCAAAGTATGGTTAAAGATAGACCTTCCCCCAAGCTACTTGATCTCACTCTGTGACAGGGTAGCAAGAATATTAACCCAGCTCTGTGGCAGTCATAAGGTTCTGTTTTCAGCTTTTGATATTTAAGATTTACTTTTAGATTGTTTTCTTCATGACTGCAGAGGGAGTTAACTTGATTCTTACAGTGACATTATTAAAATGTACCTCAGCATTTGTAACTTTATACCCCCAGAGACTTTTCCTATTCAGGAGGCAAAGATTTACTGTGTATCTAAAGAGAGACATCACCACTCTCCTCCTCAGCTAACACTGCCTGGTGTGAAACATATGACACGATACCATGCGTCAGTGATACATCTATACCCTATTCATATCTTTATCAATCTATATGAAGGGATCAAGTGCCCCCTCAGTCAATTTGTGGACAATACCAAGTTGGGCAGGAGAATAAGAAGGCTCTGCAGAGGGATCTGGACAGGCTGGATCAATGGGCCAAGGCTGATGGTATGAGGGTCAACAAGGAGAAGTGCCGGGTCCTGCACTTGGGTCACATTAACCCCATGCAGCACTACAGGCCTGGGGAAGAGTGACTGGAAAGCTTCCTGGTAGAAAAGGACCTGGGATTTCTGGTTGACAGTGGCTGAACATGAGCCAGGAGTGTCTCCAGGTGGTCAGGAAGGCTAATGACATTCTGGCCTGTATCATAAATAGTGCGACCAACAGGACTACAGAAGTGATTGCCCTTCTGTACTTGATACTACTGAGGTCACACCTTGAAACTTCTATTCAGTTTTGGGCCTCTAGTGCACGAAAGTCATTGAGATGCTGGAGCGTGTCCAGAGAAGGGCAATGGAGCTGGTGAAGGGGCTGGAATAAAAGTTTTATGAGAAGCAACAGAGGGAGCTGGGGTTGTTTAGCCTGGAGAAAAGCAGACTCAAGGGGGACCTCGTCACCCTCTATAACTATGTGAAAGGAGTTGGTCTCTTTTTCCAGATAACAAGCAATAGGGTGAAAGGAAACAGGCTCAAGTTGCACTGGGGTGGGGGAAATAAAAATTTTTTCACTGAAAGGATGGTCAAACATTGAAGCAGGCTGCCCAGGGAAGTGGTCGAGTCACCAACCCTGAGTATTTAAAAGCTATTTAAAAGATATTTAGATGTGGTGCTTAGGGATATAATTTAGCAGGACTTGACAGAATTGTGTTAACAGTTGGACTAAATGATTTGAAAGGTCTTTCCAACCTAAAATAGTCCATGACTCTGTGATAGAGGCATCCTCTACACTGGATGTACAACCAATGCAACCTAGTTCCTTGATTTAGAGAGCAGCTGTAATGTTTCTTTGTAAGGGCTTGTATGCTCTGTTGGAGGCATACATGTATCAACACAACAAAATGCAAATCAAATTCATGCTACCTGATCTGGGATGCATGGATCTGCACACCAGAACTGCTCATGAAGGTGCTTAGGTTTGACTCCCTTAAAAGGTTTTTCATTGGTGTCAGAAGCTAGGGATTCTTGAGCACTGGTCCAGCTGATAAGGCCTTATGCTTTATAGCAAAAACATTTTCTTCCTAAACATCAGTTACATTTGCTGATGTCTGTGGTTTATTGTGAGGGAAATAGTGAAGGTGTATAAAAATTTTGGGTTCTTTAACCAGATAGCACTGGTTTAACCTTCAGAAGGTATGTATGAACAGAAGATAAATATGTGAATAACCGGCCTGGATTATATGTCTGTACCTGAATTTCCCTGTGGGGAAAGTGGAGAAAAAGATACTGACTGTCTTTCTAAAGTGTTGCTAAGATTTACTATCAAAAAAATGCACGAATAACAGGAAGGAAATATCATCAATGACAGCTGAGAAGACCTTTTGTTAAGAAATGGTATGATGATACAGGCCGACATTTTTATTGCTTTATAAACTCATTTATTACCCATGTTATTTGTTTTGAGAACCAAAACAAAATGTGAAAGGAGTTTGTAACGATCAGACTTAGAGACAAAGGCTGGTGTGAACATCATTTCTAGGAAAGCTAGATACAAGAAGGGGCAGAGAAGTTCCAGACTGTTGCGTCTCTGGGAAAGAAACCATCAGAAACATTCTACAAGCAAACTATGAGTGGCTGAAAACATCAATCTCTGCATATTCATTTTCATGTAGCGTTGGACACCAAAGCTTCAACAGAGAAGGCTCCCTTTCTCAGCAAGATTACAGGCTGGACCCCTCCAAGCTATTGTGTCCCAAGCACTGGGACGAACTCTGGGAGAGGCTGGCAAAGGCTTGTCTCTGCCAAGGTGTAACAAGCCCTTTCACAGGGATTTGGAGAGGCAGCTCCTTCTGTATTCAGAGTAGCACTGGATTGATTTTTGTAAAATGTTTTGAAGTCTGACTGTGCCAGACCCTCGTGTCAGATGATTATATTTGTTCAAGTTAGACCTCTGAGTCTGTAACAATGGAATTATCTATTTTTCAGAACAATTAACATAATGCTATTGTACAAGCTGAAGGTTGGAGAATTAATGTGGTTTTATCTACAATGCACTTTTAAAAGCTAATTAACAATCATTCAGTTCGCTCTGTACTAAAGACTGAGAACATTTCACATTATGTGACTCTCGATCCTCCAAAGGAGCAGAAAGAGAGGGAGAGAGAGAGAGACGAATGGAGGAAGAGAGAACTGGAGAAAGAATGAGCTGGCATGTAAATAAACAAATACATCATAGGGATGCAGTTGGTAGAAAGCAATAAAAAAAATTAATTCTGGTAACACTAGAGATAAAATTGTCTCTTGGACCAGAGGGCTAATCTAAAATATTAATCTGCAAATATATTCAGTATTTGAAATTACAAGTTTTCCTTGTTAGAGGAAGAGAGATGGAGAGAAACAAAGAGAAGTGCTTCTCTCAGAGCATTGTTCTAGAGATGTTTTTATCACCTAGTGTTTACAGAGCATCTCCTCCTCTCTCTCTCTCTTGTGCCTGACAGTCTGTTTATGGGGAAAGCCTGGTTAATGGGTCTCCTGTCAGAGATGGGTCTTCTGGGAGAAAGTATGCAAGCATGTGGAGTAGAGGTGGCACTTGGGTGCCAAAAGGACCCTGGAGCAAAAGGAGTTGCCTGCTGGTACAGGGAAGAATGTGGGTGGTGGTGAGAAGGCAGTTTGCCCTCCAAACACCTTGGCTTCAGGGATTGCAAGTGTCAGGGCAAGCAAAATGAGACACAAAATCAGAGGTATCCAGAGGCAATGCAGAATTTGAGAACCAGGGGGAGGATTTTATTTTCCATGCAGTGGTCTCAGCCTAGCCCTTTAAAGGGAAAAGGTAAGAAAATGGTAAGCTGTTTTGTGCCTTTGGATGCTTAACTATGCTGCTGCTGATTCAAGCACTTGGAGCTTCATTTTCTGTCTCTGTCCGAAGCATGTAAATACTATCAGACATTGAAGTGCCTCCTTTCAAAACTGGGCTATGTACTACTCTTCTGTTGATCAAATATGGCAATTATTTCAGGCTTAAAACCTTTTAGGGATAACAATAGGTGCTGCCAATCAAAGCTAGAAAGTACACATGCATTCAGAGTAAGCTGAATGAGGAATAACAGTAACATGTGTAGCTAGAATATATCATGGATTACCATCCTCTTACACAAAGGCTGGTAAACTCTTCAAAATGCAGCAACCTACAGAGCTAATGAAAGGGATAGAAATGTGTGGATGTCTTGGTTTGTCTAATTTGTGTCTTTCTAGCATTGGTAGGATGACTCACTGGATTTAGCAACTGCTTGTGAAGATGAGCATATTAATAGCTTTATGCTGTAGCTTTGCCATAAAATGTAATCTTTTACAATTCTGTATTCTCAAGTGAAATACAAGCTTAGAATCAGAATAAAATTAGAAAAGATATGTGAATTGTCAGCTTATTTTCTTTTTAAATCTGTGTTTATGCATTTAAATATGTAACTTAACTTGGCAAAGAGTATTCCCTTTCAACCCCATTCCTTTTCCAGTGTGTACAACTACCTACTATAAAAACCATTTAAATATGTGGCTACAGGATAGTTCTCCAGGGTAATTCATGTATTTTTATATTGTACCAAACATAAATTACCATTTTTCTTCCCCTCCATAAACACTTGAATAAGAAAGCCTATGTAGAACATGTATGACTCAATGGTAAAGAAACCAGCTGCTTATTGACATTTGCATATGTAATCCACAATATTAGTAAACAATGGCATATAGATCCTTTTGGCTTTTGATAACTTTCAACAGATTTGAATAATTAGAAAACAGAGCAGAAGGTTTGCCTTGAGGACGTGGTAAATACAGCTGAACCTATCAGTCCTATTTTGAACCTTTCTCCATGTTTTTAGTCATTACTCTAGTCTACAGAAAAGTTAATCTGAGTACTTGATGGCTTTAGAGGGTTATATAGAAAAGTGAGGGACAAAGCAGCAAGTAGAACTAGTGTTTCTAGGTATTCAGATGGTGACCAAACCACTAGACTGATCATCTTGTTCATCCTTGAATTTAATGAGACAGTTTCACAGATTGTGTCACTTACTGGAGATATCTTTGCATTTGTGCATTAAACATATTTGGAAATTTACTGAAATAATGGGGAAAAAATTACAACTTTTTTAGTGTATGCTAGACCCAAATGTTGATTTCTAATCTTATGGAAAAAATCTATATTTTTGTGCATGACAATCAATTATGTTTACGATATTCACTAACTTTAACTTTTAAAAAATTCTTTTCTGGGTATGAATAAAGCCTCAGAAAGATAATCATATCTTCTACCACATTTAGTGGTTTGATATGTTAATGTTTCTATTTATTACTTAAACTTAAACTGTATTTGTAAAATAATTCATGGAATAAGCTATGCTCTCCTTTCTTTCTCTTCATGCCATGCATCCTTTGAAACTACTAATGCTTTTGGTTGATTTAATGTATAAGGAAAAGCAGAGTTTCTAATGTTTTTATAAGAATCCTAAGGTCATAGAACTGAAAATTACATGTATTATATATTTGTACATATACATAAATATGTATATATTTCATATGCAAAAATACAATATAATATAATAAATATAAACATGTTACTCATATATATCCCCATAAATATACTGTGATATATCTGTATCCATGTATCCATATCTCCCACTTTGATTCTTAAATGATACTGAATTACATACACCCTTATCTCAAATGCTTAAAACTTGAAAGTGCTTACACTGTATAGTCAGACATTAACTGCAGAGGAAGTCCAAGTTCAATTTCTTACCTGTTTTTTTAATTTCAGGGACAGCTGTCTTCTCATGAGCTTTCTCTTTTTTTCCTGTTTTTCCTAAGATTTAATTAAAGAAAGTAATTTGCTATGCTAGAACTCTGAATCATACACTCAAATATGTAGTCAGCCAAGTCCTGGTAGGCACATGCTGAAAAGAGTGTGACTTATTTGGGAGTTTAGTTCAGATTATTCTCTTATAGAATTTGCAGCCAACTAGCCACAGGGCAATCAGCTGAAAATGAAAATTAATCAGTATGCATCAACTATGGATGATTCGGACCCTTAATAATTCATCAAAGGCTAGGTGAAAATCATCAGTGCATGAATGTGGCACCTTTTAGCTTAAGCTCCAGTAGCAATGAGATCATTAAAAAATAATGAATGACTTAAATATTTTCACATGACACAAGACCTTAGTGGATTTTAGATGCTTCCTGGGAATGAATGATAAAAATATTATTTAGATGGATATTATGGCTTTGCAGTTTGGTCACTGCAAATTTTGATTGTGATTCTATAAAATAAATAAATAAATCTAACCCACTTTCAGAAAATGGTGTACCATGAATCGAGTGATATCTTCCATGAGTTTTGTGTATTGCAATATCACTATGTCATACAATATACAGACTCCATTAAATTGTTTAAAAAACCCATGGATGGCCACCAAACAAGACATTTTATTTGTCAGAAAAGAAGATTAGAAAATATTAGATGCTGAACACATCAGACATCAGATACTTAAGAAGTGGTAACATGCAAATAGTGACTAAGTAACTAAGAGAAGGACAATACAGAGCCAGAAGCATAGGATTAGCACAATAGAAAACAAAGAGAAATGAGCCAGGAGTGTGAGTAAAAGTTGAATAAGGCCAGTGAGAAACATTTCCAACTCATACCTTTCATCTTTGTTTCAGTCCTACTCCTTTTTTCATCAATCTTCTTCTTTTCCTCTTTTCTCTCTAAGAAAGGAAATAGAAGTTCAGCTGACTATTTTTACATAGATACACACACACAGACATGTATGTTTGTATGCTATGTATACATTTGGGATGGGGTTCCTTCACTAACTGCAATACATTCTAGATTTGATAAGCTGGTCACTTACTACCAGCAGCTCAGAAATAATAGTTTGGGAGTGAATGTGGTGCTAAGGATAGAACTGGAACAGGTATGTACGCCTGATTATTACTTAAGTAACTACTAATTCAAGAAATTATGCTCATTAACATGGTGAAAGCAAGAGTTTATTGTGGTGACTCAATAGCCATGCACCTGTTCTGCTTCTTTTGTAAAGTCTAACTGAATGGCAACAAAACTTGAAAGTGGTGCTTGGGAACAAGTGTAGAATGCCATGAAAAGCCTGCATATGCAATTTATCTTTATAACACCTTTTATGAATTGAATCTTTGAAACTGTCATTACAGGACTTCAGTTATTCACAGTGTTGCTGTTAAAGCATCATCTACAAAAGAACATGACTTGTTCTTTTGAAAGCATCTTCCTCTATTTTGTCAATTAATTGAACATAAGTAGAAATAAGGAGAATATTTTTCCATTTTTTACAACAAGCTACAAGAATTTAATTACTAATTTCATTATTGTTTTTAATTAGAAAATTGAGAGTTCAGTAGAGGGTATAAGGAATCTGTAATTCTTACTTGGGAAATAAATGCCTTTTTTGATGGGGAAGAATACAATAGTACAAAAGTAGCTAATCTAAGTGTTTTTTTAATTGCTCATCCATGAGAAATGAAATTTATTACCTTCAACATGTGCTGCATGGCTTTGGGTGTTGATGTAGTTATACGTAGTGGAACTAAAATTTTGTGATGTTTTACTGTTACATATATGGATAAGAAATCAAGTTTTACTATCTTACAAAAGACAGAACCATAAGCCTTGAAAAAAGTTTCTTTTCTTTAACTGAAGAGTATTTAAAGCATGGAAATCTTTTCAGATCCAAGAAGCAAATATACTCCTATCCCTTGCATAAAACTAACATGAAGATAAAGATAATATAATAAAAAAACCAACTTACTTTTCACTTCTCTAGGTACCACAATAGACTTTTCTTCTGCATGGAAAAATATATACAAATAAGGAAAAAAAAATCAAAATCTGTACTGCACCTTCCTAAACCAAAATAAATATGTGCAAATTTGGTTTTTGAAACATTTAAAAATTACTCATTTTATAGAGTACATGAATTCCACAGTATGTCCATGGTGGTTTCATAAATTTTTTAATTTTGCCCATCACAAAGGCAATGTATTTATCAATATTCAGGGTCTCCCCAAACCACACTTGTTCTGATTTTCTGACAACAGGATTTAACATTAAGCATAATTTTGAGGTATTACAGCTCTTGTTTTAAACAGATTTGTTCAAGACATTTCCCTAGTTGTGGCCTTCAGAAAATGAAACAGAAAATCCTTACATGCTTTCTACAGAATGTTTCTCCTGGTGTTTTACGTACTTAATTTTTCGGGAGTATGCTTTGTGATACTCAGGTTTCTTAGGTACGTATAGAACATCAGAGCTACATTAATCCTCCACAAACTTGTTTGGAGCTTCATTTTTTTGTATATTTGAATATTTTTGTCATTGGCTGTCTCTAGGGTTTCAAGGAGTCTCTCTCTCTCTCTTTCTGACATGCTGTTCCAGGGACTTGTGCTGGGAACTGTGGATGTCTCCTCGAAACGGAAGTCTCTCCAGCTTCAGATTTCACATGAGATGTTCCATAGCTCCACTTTCCTGTGCCACCTGACTTTTCAGTGTTTCATTTCCAAATGTAAGGTAGATCTCTTCTAGTTTCTAAAATGTGGTTTGTTTATTTATTTGCTTACTCTGCCTGAATTAACCCAAACTGTTAAACATACCAATTGTGTCAGTTACTGTTAGAAAAGAGTTTCCTTCTGCCTTTCTTCCATTAGCCTTTACCCTAGGAACTGTAGGCTGAAGTGCTACCGGTACTTCTGAAATTTCCATTTTTTTCAGTTAGATCACTTTTTTTGCTTTCTTATACTTCTGGTGCTAGGTGATGCACAGGAACAATTTCTAAGTCCGGGTCTTTACAACAAACAAAATTCTTTTTAACCCAAGACCATTTCTACCTTTGAATTTGTAGAGTTTTGCATGCTTCTGGGGCCCAGAAAAGCCACATGAAATATGCCTCAAGTTTCACAGCAAGGTTCAGAGCCATATGTGTCTTGAGAGCCATGAGCTGAGGTATGGAGCTTTGAGAAGTGGAGCTTTGTATGGAAGCTGTACAGGAAGTAGTGGGAATTTATAGTTCAAATAACCTAAAGCAAAGGTGACTACATCCCTGGCTGCAGAGTGTTCACTGCTAAGTCATTGTACCAATTAATCCCACTGACAAAATTTTCTTCCATCAAACTCTCAGACTACATTATTCAGAATGTCCAGGCAGCCTAGAGACATCTGTATTCATTACGAAATTTCTGGAGGATGATTACATAGAAGTATTAAAGGAATGTGGACCCTATTTCCTATTTGCACTGCCTAATTGCAAGATATGCACTCTTGGTCAAGTTTGAGAGGAATAGTCACAGGGCTTCCATTCACATCTCAGCTGCTTTTAGCTCCATTGCTGTCCTGCACAGATAATACTGACAAAAGTTTATGTAAATGAGAGCAATGAGCTTGGTAAATGGATATTATGAGAGCTGTTTCTGATTTAACAAAGTGATCCCATTTCTTGAATAAATTTATTTCTTCCCAATTTGAGTAGCTCACATTTAGAATGTTGCATATTAAGTGTATATTTAACACCAGCAAAACTTGTAATTTCTGAAGCAGTAAATGTAGTGGGCTTTCTTCAGGTATGTACACAGCTAAATTGAGAGGCAGAGCAAGTAACTAAATAGGAACTTAACAAGTCTTCTGCACTGTAAAATATTAACCCCCTCTGGTAATTAAAAGGACTTATGTTTTTAGCTAACAACAGTAACAGAACTACAAATGACCACAGATCAACTGTATAAAGAGGGATCATAATATCCACAAACTGTGGGTTACACAAGGAACCATAGGGTGTTTTTGATGATTCAACATTGACCACAATATATAATTCAAGTGCAATTGAGTATTGAAAAATCTGTTGTTATCGCTCCTGTTTCTTGGTAATGTAACTAATGGTATTTTTTTCCATCAGGAGCGCTAGTCCTGAACCACATTTTATGGAGAGGGTGTAAGACACATGGGTACAAAAAGACCTCATCTTCAAAAGCCTGCACTACCTTTACAAGAATGAAATAGGGATATATGCAGCTGGCAGAGTACCTGACAGAATCAGTCAGCAAAGCAAGCAATGGATTTTTTCACTTAGTCAAGGCTTTTTTTTTTCTGTAGACTCTTGCAGAAGTTGAGCTTTATGTAGTATAAGAAGTACAGCAATCACAAGAAGTGTGAATTAGAGCAGTGATGTATTACTGAATGGGAAATTCAGGTAAAATATTTTTCCTGGGTGAAAAATAAAACAAAGCAGCATAGAATAGTTGTCTTGAGAAGTGACTGGGTTGAAGAGAACAGCCTTTAGAGCAAAGAAACATCTAAGATGGAATTATTTTTTTTTTTTTTTAATAAGAGGTGAAGGACCAAGGCCAGTGGAAATCCAAGTAAGATTCAACAAAGATCAAGAAAGAGGTGTTTCAATCTGAATTGCCTTTAAACATCTTTGACAATGTCTTTGTGTTGTTCTCATTGAGCAGCAACTAATTCTTGGACAACAGTGGGAGAGGAGATAACAGAAGCATGTTAACAATGCAGCACTTGAAAACAGGCCTTGTGAGACCAGTATGCTACTGTGCCAGCACCGAGTGGAATCTAAATTTAGGGATGCTCATGAGTTACTGGGCATAGTGTCATGAGAATGCTGCACAGCAACTGGAAGAAGAAGGTGCTCTAAGAGTTTCTTCTCTGAATTGCTCCTGATGGTTCATGTGCTTATGGGAAGACTGACTCAAAGGAATTGTCAGCTCATCCCATCCACTCTGAGAAACTGAGGTAAGGAGAGCAGCAAAATACAGCCATGGATTCCTTCTTGTGGAGAGGCATGCATACAGCAAACACTAACTAGTGGGACTGAATTCCAGAAGTTTGGAGATGTTTTGGTTCACCTAAGCTTTCTTAAGTTCAGATACTTACACAAAGCTTATCTGCATTTATCTAAAACCCTGTTGCCAGGAAATCTCAGGAGAAAAGCTCTTATGAGAGACTTTGGGTATTGCCTGACTTTGTGAAATACTACAACAGCTTTTGTTGCCTACTGATTCTCATCCTGGTAGAACTAAAGAGCAGCAGAAATACGTGTATACTCACATCCAACCAAAACAAAACAAACATTTACTTAGATTTTCCTAAGAAACCCTAATTCAGACTGAACACAGTAACTTAATTCCAGCTAAAACTTCATTCTCTTTTCTCCAAACAGCTCTGTACATTTTAAGCTGTCACTGGCATAATTTTAAAAGACCGCTCCTTATTAATTTTGAGGGGATTATAGTTGCTCTTTGTTTTACTGGTGACTGAAATACTTTTCCTGCTGAACTCATTGAAAGTTTTGCAGTTGATTTCAGTGACATTTGGATACCCTTTTAAATATTAAAATAACTAGTTGTGTTTCAGTTTTTGATGATATTTCTTTCCCCTTTTGCTTAGAGTGGAGACTGACAATGATTTGTCAGTCACACTTTTGGTTCTAAACAATTTGACACATTTACACAATAAGGCCCCTTTAGGGTTACAAAGCTTCTGAAGGCATAAAAAAAAAATGCGAGGAAATATTTCAGTGTAGTTTAGTATGTCATGGAAACTCATACTTTTAAGATTAAATCTGAATTTCAATTAAAATTTTGCCTCAGCTGTCTCTTTGAAAAAAATCCCTTTCTGTGTCCTTGTTGCTCCAGTTATTTTTTCTATGAGAAATAATTCTCTTTAGACTCGGCCAAACTACTGAAAGATCAAGAAAGATCAAAGAAACCTAAATAGTATTAATCTGAAGTTTTTAGAATTGCTTCTTTTAACACACAGACACATATATGTGCACACACACATACACACTCACATGCTCTCTCTAACTTACAGGTGAATGCTTAGGCCAAAATGAAGTCCATTTTTTTGCAAAGCTCTGTTTAAGCGGCACCTTTTTCTATTTTTTCAGCAGAGTAATGAAATACAATTTGTTCTCATATTGAGCAAGTGAGAGACTATTGGGGCACATGGAAAATTGGAGATATAGCAGAAGGCAATTTCTCCAACTTGACTTTGCTTTTTGAAAGTGTTTTACTGTTTTCAAATCCCAATCTGAAACACTATTTGGCAGCTGTGAAGATTGCTTATGGAGACATTTTTGAGGTCTGCAGAATCTATGTAATAGCAGTACCATGCTTGAAATTCCTAATGTTTTCATGTGACCTACATAAATGTTTCTCATTTCTTCCTGTAGTGATTATGGGCTCCTTTTTCATGACTCTGTTGAATTAAGCATCAGAACTGTTTGCTAATAGCATGAGGCCATATGTTGCCCTCACTAAACAACACAGCGGGGAGCAAAGGGATAAAAATACCACTGCAATGAAGCTAGGGCATGCATGCCAAGAGAAAAAAGAGAGGGCAGGCCAACTTACAGGACAAGACCAGCAATAGGAACTCCACTGGACAGTGGTCAATGGCAGGTATGATGCAAATATGATTTGATGGAGAATTAAATTCTCAGGGGAATACTGACTTGTGGTACAACCTTCACTAGTGAGAGCCAAACCAACAGGGCTAAGGCAGCAGTGTTAGCCTTCTCCATCCTTATGACTAACATTCCTACTAGGCAACATGAACCAACAACAACACCAATTGTGTTACCAGTGCTGGGAAGGGTATTGCTGCCACTTTTTGTGGGGCATGCTTTTGAGAAAGAATGTCTGAGCTTTAATAATGGGATGATGAGGTTAAGCAGGACTTCTTCTGCAAGATTTTTCCTTTTCTTTTAAAAGAAAAATGGAATTTCTCCCTTTGAAAGCCCAGAGAATCTCAACCAAGTAAGTATTTTCCATTTACAAGTCCAACTTATGCAAAAGATTATTGCTTTTCTGTAACATTTAAAAAGCACTTGAAAAAGTTAAAATAATCTTCAGAGCTATTTGTTTGTATTTTATTGGGCAGATTTTGGTGAATATTTACTTTAAAATGCATAATCTAATATTGTAATTTATATTATTATTATTAATGATGAGAAAACAAAAGAATACATCTAATCAAAATATACATATCTTCATAAATATTTTTCTACATTCTAGTAAGTTTTTTTCTAATGTCTGTTTAACTTTTTGTATTTTATGCTGGAATAAAAGTGGTACAGAAGAGCCTCATGTCATTAAGGAAAATGTCAAGGGCTTTCTGAAACCACGAAAATTTAGGGGGTTTTTTCATCTTAGCTAAATCATTAGAATGTACTGCTTAAATACCTAATCTAAATCATTAAATAACTCACTTTGAGACCTTTTTTGTATTATTTCAAAGGTTTTACTGTCTTCAGTACAGACTCATGGAGATGTAGGGTCCATGTTTCTCCAAAAAACGTGTATGATATATATAATGTCTTAAAGCTAACTAAACTGGTCCATCTAATAACCTAAATTAAAACCTAGCCTGTTGTATTATGTTATTTCTCATAGCACCATTGTTCTCCCTTTTTTTTATTCTCTCTGGGATTAAAATTTATCAGAAAATGGTTTTTTATACACAACTCATGTCAGTATTTTCAAGAATAGTCTCAATTGGAAGAAATTTTTCAAAATTGTGCTTTTTGGAAAGGTTTTTTTTGTATCTTGAATCACTGTCTTTCGCTGCACTGGAAGGATTTTTTTAAGGGTAATTGATTTTATAGTACAAAAGAAAAAAACCCAGGTTTTTTATAGAACACTCTTTTTACAGAAGAGAAGGCAGACATTGACAGACTGTACAGAAGCAGATTGATTTGCACAAGATTTATACAGTTCTATACATCAAGGGAGCTTTTTCAAAATTTGTATTGACTTTAGTAATTTAAATATTCTTGGTTATATCTTGTAATATTATATTCATGAACAGAAGTATAGACCAGAAATTCTTCTTAAGATAGTCAGAGATTGTACATTCAATACAGCAACAAACATAGATGTAGTTGCCAATTTAGCCTCCACAGGAGTTGTGGAGGAAGTTAAACACATTTCACAGCAATTCACTTTATTGCATTCTGGAAATTTTTTAATTAGAGGATTCAAATAGTGACCTAGGAAAAATGTTTTTTCCTCATAGGTTCTCTGAAGATGCTACAGAAACTTTAACTTTTTCTTTTATTTTTTTTAAAAACTCATTTAAGATTACAAGTACCAGCAAGATGGCAAGGAACAGCCAGTATACTTCAGCCAAAGAAGGGGGATATTTCAAAGCCTGTCACGATGCATTAACAAATCAGAATGGTTATGATGATGACTTTTCCATGATGAATGCTATACCACTCAAAGATGCAAGCACAGAGTTCTAGGACAATATAATCTGGAAAATCATACTCAGATACAATGTCATTCAAAGGTTTTTCGTGATACGGGGCTCTTCAAAGTGGTACAAAGCAAAGAAGGTTTGAGATCATATGTAATATTCATTGATTCCTTCCACCAGGAAAAATTTTGATAAAGGCTTCTCACAAAAGTGCTGTGATCTTGTGAGAAGGCAAAGACATGCTATTCTGGGGCAGTTAACATGAAGCCTTATGGATAACTAGCTAAGCCTCTGAGCTTAGTTTTGACATTTCTTGTCTAACTTCAGCATCTTCCTGAGAGATTACCCTGCCATGTCAGAAATCATACCATGAGAGGACTATCAGAAAGGAGGGTCCTTCTTAGGTGAATGGGGAAACAGAGGAAGCTAAAAGCTATGTGAGCTGAGCGAAGAAGTCAAGACCTGAAAGAGGGAATTACAGAGAATCAGTATACACTGCAAAGCAGTTTTAGGATGCCAGTGAATAATAAAATACAAGAAAACTAGAGTTAAAAGATGTGGAGAAGAGTACAGACAAAGAAGATGAAGCATATTAAAGTCAAAGCTCAGGCAGCCATGGAGAACTGATTTGTTCAAATTACACGCGACACCAGTGTCCTCCCTAGATGGCAGCATCAGAGTGTCAGCCAAGCTGATAGCACTGCTTCCAGGTCCTTGTGAAAGCTCCAGAAAAAGATAAGATAAAGAATTTAAAAGTTATTTCACTTCACAATTTACCAAACAAGGTTTCCAAGCTTGAAACTTAGGTAGAAGTTAGATATCAATGCCTTTCTCTTCACAAATTTCCTGTTCCTCTTCCTCTTGTTTACTGTTAAAGGATATTTTGTTCTGTTTTATTATTCTCTTCTGTTGGTGACCTGAAACTTCTAACTCTTCATTGAACTTTGAAGGTAAGATCTTTGAAAAGACCCAAAGAACCATGAAATAGGAGAGCAATGATCTGTTCTTTTTCTTTCTGACTGGATGAATACAAACCATTTTACGTTTTGACCAGGAGATAGCTGAAAATTTCAGCTCACACACACACTTGAATGCCATTTATTGAATACTACTAGAATACAGTGTACAAATTGGGATTGTCTTACATAATTACCCCTTTTCCAAAAAAAATGACTGTGGAGGGGAAGGAAGAGAAAATGGCAATGGCAAGGAGAGAAAGTTTGAGATTTAATACATAATAACAATATGCTCTTTTTCTAAGACCTCAAGAATTCAGCAGAGCATAGTACCTACAGGGCATTGGACACTATCCAGGAAAAACTTGCTATTTGAAGGTATCAAATAATGTAAAGATTCAGGAGATATCTGGAATATATACTACCACTATTTTCACCTTATCCGAAAACAAGAATGGTCCAAGATTACCTAAGAAAGCAGAGGCAAAACAGAGCTAAAGTAAAAACATGTCAATCTAGAAAAAGAACAAGATCTTCTCAGCCTTCACCAGTGGCATGATTATGTATATAGTGTCTGAATATCACTGAGTTGGAAAGCCCAGGGTATAAATAAATTGATTCCATAAATTTTCTTTGAGTTAACCATTCTGTTACTTTCTACAGTTTTACCATTTTTTTGGAGCTGGTTTCTTCTTTCAGAGGCTGGGCCAGTCTTCCATGTTATAAAAAGTACATTTCTCAACTAACAAATGCTTCTACTTCTTCCCCTTTCTGAGAACTTAATATACTATCTTCAATTATATCTATGACAAGAAGGATCTTTTGTTTCAACCTACCCCTTCGCCTGATGAGGGATATTTAGTGATGTACCAGTCATAAAGGTATGTAAGCATTAAGAAGTCACATGCAGATGTCTCTTTAGCTATTTCAAAGATTTATATTTCTCTGCCTAGTTCCCTTCTGACGTTGTGCCAAATATTCCATAAATTACTTTTTTTTTTTTTTCCCTGGCCTGAAATAAAGCTTCAGGGTTTAGGGTTCCTAAAGGCAGTGTGACATATTTTCTCATATATGGAAAACACAGAATAGCACAATATAACAGCTTTTAACAGTAGCATTTTACAAGTAATTCTGCCTTCGTTTCCTCTAAACCTCTTTCATGAACACTATTGTATCCTAGTGACCAGCCTTGAGCTTTAAAGGGAATTCAATTGTATGGTTCTGAGCAGATAATCCGCCCCCCCAGTTTGTTTGCCAAATGGGTGTCTAATTTACATTCCCAATTACCTCAATTGCACACATAAATGAGCTAATGAAACACACAAATGTGTAACTGGTCATAAATAGTCATTTCTAAGTGCAATTGCAGTAATTGCATGCTCCTCATGATTTTGAAAATCAAGAACCTAATGTTAATTTAATGCTGGTTCATCTTGTATAACAGTTATATTTAAAGCAGAAGTTTATCACTCAGCAAATGTGGCAGTCCTGTTCTATTATGTCTTTTTTCCATTACGGTTAATTGGTGGATAACAGTGTTTAACATTGCAGTGACTTCTTTCTGCTGATAAGCAGAGATCAGGCATTTTCCTAAAATAAACAGGACTGCAAATCTATTTATATACTATATTGTGTCACAGTAACTGCAGTTTTATAGTCCTTTAAACAACGTGTTTAAAAAGAAATATTCATCTGAGATAATAAGATTTTGGGGAAAGAGATAATAAGTCACGTAACTATTTTTGTCCAAATATTCTGGTTACAAAAACCACATCACAGCAATATCTAATTAACGCTTTGTTTTAGTCACAGGTCCTGCCAAAATCTAAGTCTCATTTTCTGTTTCCAAACGCAGTTAAATCTTGTAGCTCTTGTTACTTATTCTGCTGCCATCCCATCTGTTTTTCTCTTAGACTGCAATTGCTTTCTGGATAACGTAGAACTAAGACTTCTATGAGAGAGATTAAAAAGTGCTGCGGTGTGACTGAATGACTCTGAAGTATCATATGAAAACTTCTATATAATTACATGAAAAGAATTATGTGTTATTAAAATTGTATGGTATAAAGACCAAGAATGTATATTGCACTAGTAGTTCTAAGTCATTGGACATAGACCATTTTAAAATTAAAATGTATATTTCAACCACTTTACTGTTATGGTGAGACTATAAACCATATAATTCAATGACAGGGATTATGTTTTAATCTTTTGAAGGTAAGATCTGAATTTGTATTTTTCTTCTAGTGGTTTTAACAATAGAAATAGTGTTGATAAATGCAGAGCCAGAAATGTTATGTTCATTATTGCAGATAATGCACAGAAACATGACTGAATAACAATAGCTGAAAGAGTAATCCAGTCTTTTAAGAGGATAATGTTGATTATGTTTATAGCTAGATAACAACTCATGGCAGAACACCATTCAAAGCATTTTACATATTAGGCCTCAATTCTTTAATCTGTTTCACTCAGGAAATCCCCCAAGCCATCTGTGGGACTACCATAAGGAACACTCAGGTATTGTGCATATTTCTGTGCGCCATTTCTGTGCGCCATTTCTGTCCCAACCCTAATTATTTGATCAGCTTTGTAATATAGGTTATACTTACAAAAAATAAAAATAAAAAAGAAATCCATTAGGACAGACGGTCAAGATAATGAGAAGAAACCAATAAAGGTAGAAAAACTCAAACTTGCCTTCAATAGCTGCTGGTTTCTTTCTTGGACTGTGTTCTAGAAGAAGACGAGGTGGTACAAATTCCTTATGTCCTGCACACAAGCATACAGGTTAAGAAGCATAGAAAATGTATTCAGTAACAGGCTGAGTAGTTTCACTGGGAGGCTGAACTCCCTTCAAAATTGCTCATGTTTAAAATATTACACTGTGCATAAAAGCTATTATCTTTCAGACACTTTAGGAAGGAAATGTATTTCTCAACAAATAGAGTAATTTATTTTTAAGATACACATGTGAAATCAATGAAGTCCAGGTGACTCAAGCATATGCTAAAATGCTTACAGTTTTATTTTTCTTCATAAGACTCAAAATTGAACTATACTTTGATAATAAGGTTACGTATTCATGATGCCTCTTCTAGAGTAAAGGATTATTTTCTTCTGTCAAACAAATGATCTTCAGTTGTTCCCTCAAGTCCACTTATTATGAACTCCTTGAAACACCAGTAAAAATTACGATGTTTCTCATCCTTAAGGATTATTCTTAATTAGGCAATACTAACCACGTCATGCATTGTAAACACTGAGGTCCTGATTGCAGCTGCTGGCTGAAACACCTCCTCTCTCTCAGAGTGTTCAGCTGGGACTTTCTGTACTGTCTTAGCCTATGTGCAGATATCATGCTTTATAACAACATATTTTTCACTTCATTTCTCCAAAGATTCACAAGCAGATTTAGTGTACTCTTATTACTGTTTATTTTCTGGTTTCTAACATAGAATCATAGAATCAATCATAGAATCATAGAATCATAGAATCATAGAAT
>VXAY01002812.1:1038852-1055987 GCA_013399855.1 Oxyruncus cristatus
CAACCCCCACCTGGCTACAACCTCCTCTCAGGTAGTTGTAGAGAGCGATGAGGTCTCCCCTGAACCTTCTCTTCTCCAGGCTAAACAACCCCAGCTCCCTCAGCCTCTCCTCACAGGACTTGTGCTCCAGTCCCTTCACCAGCCTGGTTGCTCTTCTCTGGACCTGCTCCAGCACCTCAATATCCTTCCTGAACTGAGGGGCCCAGAACTGGACACAGCACTCCAGGTGTGGCCTCACCAGTGCTGAGTACAGGGGCAGAATCACCTCCCTGTTCCTGCTGGCCACACTGTTCCTGATCCAGGCCAGGATGCCATTGGCCTTCTTGGCCACCTGAGCACACTGCTGGCTCATGTTCAGCTTCCTGTCACATGTTTTCAGTCTCCTTATTTCCTTTTAATTTCTTACTCTGATATTCTCAGTAGCTATCAGGTCATTGGCACTTGGAAAGTACAGTTTTTTGTGACACGAGAAATAAAATTAAGTAGTTAAATATAATATTGATTCAGTCTTATGCACCAGCATGCATTCACTGCATCAGAGTCCACATGCAATCAGGCTGTTAAATCTCAGCTCCAGCTCCACATCAGAAACTCAAAGCCATGCCTCATACTTGATATAGATTCAGAGGAAAAATTAAGATCTTAATGGGCCTTGGAAACTCTCATTTTACAAAGGTATGTGCACTCATGGGGAATGCATGAGAAAAACACCATCTTGGATACAGTAGTGGGATTAGAGCATCATGGTCATAATGTTATTGCATCTCATCAGCATATGTACAATTGAAGGCATGTGATTTAGTTCATCCAGTAATTTGTATAAAATATCATGTACAGAGCTACTCTGACTTGACTCATGTGCCTGAGCTACTGAGAAAATGTTGACACACAGGTAAAATCAATGCTTGAAGGTGCTTTGCAACAAATAGTAAAAATCTTAGGTTTTACACATAATTCTTGCCTTGGCAATAATCACAAGTGGACATTTACCAATCTCATAATAGAATAACTTAAAATAAATGTCAGGCAAACTTTAGGAATCCAGGTATTTAGCTATGATTTTCCAAGTACTTTATGTCTTAAAAAAAATCTTGAAGTTGCAAACTGAACTAATGAACCACTGAACATTTTCGTTACCAACCAGAATAGAAAAGTTATATCAATAACCTTTGTCAAAATACAGAAACTTCATCACTTGAATTTCTAGTTCAGAATGAAAATAAAAAAACAACATAAAAATTAATAAAGCATGGGCAATCCTATTCTTTCTGATAGGTTTGATCAAGCTAAAGATTACTTCTTTTTGTTTTTTTTTTTCCCCTAAACTAGATCACCTATCCCCAGGTAGGAAAACTGATCATTTTTATAACTTACACTAAAGAGTAGTGGCTCAGAATGTTGAGTAGATGAGTAATGAAGAAGGAGAGTCAATAATTTGGACTGCACTGTAGTATCTACAGCGTGGGGCAATGATCTAACACCTCTGGGTCAAACTGTAGCCTGGCTCCATTATCTTCTTCTTCTTTGCTGTAACAGCAGTTTTCTAATTATTGCATCAGTGTACTATAATGCCAGTACAGTACCACTTACTGTTAATGACTTGTCAAGTTCTATTTTATAGTTTTGCAAGTTTTAGGAAAATAATTTATTTCATGCAAATTGACCACATGATCAATACGAGAGTGTTTTAAGCATGAAAAGCTTAAGCTTCACAGATCAAAAACTTTCCCTTAGGCCAAAATATTTGTTCTGAGCAGGTTCCTATCCACTCTGATAAAAGGCTTCTTTAATGTTTCCATGTCTTATTAGATGTCTCTATATTCACTTTGATGGGATTGCAAAGGACAGTAGCTGAATAAATATTTTATTCATTCTTTTGATGAAATATGTTAAAGGGGATAACCTAAGTCAAATTTCTTTTCTTTTCCCTTTTCTCTCCTCTTTAAGATATAAAGCACAAGTGGTTTTCTCTAGTACAGTTGAGTCATAAATAGAAATGAGGAATTGGCTTCAGCAGATCAGACCATTAGGATGAATGGTGTCTACTATCTTAACTCCAGCAGTGGCCAGTTGGACGCATATCCATGATGTAAATGAGAGGAAGGCAGGATGTTTTTAATGCTCCCAGTGGACAACCAGATTAGTCCATGAATCATGAGAAGTCATTATCCAGATTACCACTATTATTATTGGACGTACATTTATCTGACTCCTTTAAAAATGCAGCAGAGCACTGCATAGTTATTTGCTTCTCATTTCAAATGTAGACTCTACTTTTCTACTATGAGATAAGCTGAAAAGGTTCATTAAACTTGCTTTTTTATGGTTTTTTTTAACTTTTATTAGGATTTCATTCCTCAAAAAGATGTAATTGCAAACGCAAAAATGGGCACATATTTCTATGCCTAATCAGTCCATACAGTTGTTCCACAACATTTCCATGCATAATCTGTCCATGCATTTTTGCTACAGATATCTCTTTCACATATGATATTGTAAACAGTTCTTTGACAACAAATTACATGTGGTGACAACTGAAATAGTGAAATGTTTTGGTTTTAAGCTCGTGGGTATGTTCTCATCAGAAGAAAAAGTGCCACATTAAGGCATGGGTAGTTTCTTCCACTGCCTGAAAGGAAAGGAATATACTGCAAGAATGAGTAGAAGGTTTAAAACACTAGATGGTAACATGAATACTTCACTGAAAATAAGCTACAGTTCTCAAGCTCTGTGAAACTGCTGTCATTGGTGTTTACTAAATCACTTGTGATGTCTTGAATAAATTAATTCTGACTTGGTTTATTAATATTTTAGATTTTTTTATTACATGGTAAGGAATAAATGACAAAATTTAATTACCTTAATTTTCTCAATCTAGGAAGTGTCTTTCTACATGTATCAAAAATGTCATGTCCAGACATTGTGGATAAATTGAATTTTTATGACAACAGCAAATCATGTGAGTTTTCTTTCTTCCCTGATCTTCTGAGTTCTATTTGTCAGCAGCAGCCTTAATAAATGGTCCAACTATATCTTTCTAAATCAAAAGATCATGAGATAAAATACTTCTAAAATTATTATTATTAAACAACTAAACACGTAGACAGGTGAATATTCCAATTAGATATAGAGAGAAATAATGCCACCCCAGAATGCAATATGTGGAAATACTATTCCTATGACTGTTCACTTACTCATTCCTATATACCAGTTATTTGAAAACAGGAATCCTACAGTCCAACAGCACCAACACTTTGTTACTGTGTTTCTCAGTGGCAGCAAAATGTCTTCAGATAAATCTCGTTCTGCTCAGATGTGACATCATTCTCTGATGACAGTAAAAATAATTGAAATAAAGTAAATGTGCTCTTTGCAGAGTCATTTGTTACAAAAAGTAAATTCAAATCAAATATTTCATGAATCTTGGAACAAGACGTGGATTGACAGAATGAGGTAAGACTGCCAAATATGCTTTTAGAGGACTGAAAACTTAATGAAGTTCGAACATTTTTTCCAGGCTTCCAATTTTGACATGTAAGTTGCTAGAAGGTGAGTCTCTCCCTTGCTATCAGTCATTACTCTCCAGACATTAGACTGTCACTATGCTGAGGAAGGGTTTCTCTGCTTAGTACATGTGCATAAAAAACTACGAGCAAACTGTTTTTCATTAAGAAAGAACAGCTGTGGATCAAGAGGTGAGATTGTGCGACTGTATTGAACAACGCAAATGCTTATTTTCAGGAAGGAATGACTTGAAATACTGAGAGCCATACAGGCATTCTTTCCTAAGGAGCATATTGTGGCATACTGTTTTTATGCACACTATTAATTAAATGGTGCCTGAGAACTTTACTGGGCTCTGGAATTCAGACACACATATCCTACAACATTTTTTTGAAAAGTCTCTCACAACTTCGGCCTGTACCAAGCAGCAAGGTCTCAAACAATTAATTGGCTCAATTCAGGATTTAGCAAGGGCCAGGGACAACTCCCAATAGGCAACCAACCCATTTCAACCTTGAGGAAGTGTACTGGATGTGTATCACTCTATGATAGAAGAAATCACATTCAGAAAACAGTTGAACTGAGTTTGATTTACTAATCTAGATGTAGCCCACAAGTCTTAAAAGTGATAACAAAATTATATCTAATGGAAAAAGTAGTTTAAACAGGGTCTTAATGACTTTTTTGGAATTGAATTTTTGGCAGTGACAGATGGAATGAATGGATAATAAAATGAGGTTTTTAAGAAAGTTTATCTTAGAAGCCGACATCTATTTCAGTTTTTCAGTTACACTCAGGATCCAGGTTGTTATTAAATGGATAATTACTCAACAACACAAAGTGAAACTGATTTTGCATAAAGTTGGTATTACCTAAGAAAAAACTCTGCTACAGTGGTGCAGTGATTACCAGTACCAAATCAATGCTTTAAATTTTTATATTGTGGTGCACACTGACTATCAACCAGTTACTTTTATGATGCACAAGAAAAGAAGAAAAGGAGAGATTACGTGGATAATACCAAATCTATCTATCTATCTATTTATGTTGCACTGTATATATGCATTTAAGTCCATTAAAAATATCACAGACGATTTTGGAAGTCTTCATGGATCTTAATTTATGAGTAAAGCATATTATGGAGAGATATTCCTTCAACACACAGATAATAAAACCAGGCATTTATAAATAAGCTTGCAGTGTTGGGAGGCCATTCATCTATTAAGTTGAAAGCAAGGAGCAGTAGGTTAAAAGTGAAGGTGTAGGAAGGATGGATGCAGACTGATAATGTAAATGCGAATGCTGTTTTGAATGGAGTAGGGGGAGGGATTAAATTTTGCTTCTCAAGGCATCAAACAAAATGTAGCAACAACTTGATGGTCTTCTGTTCTTAATACAAAGAGATTTGAGTTCACCATTTGCTTTTGATGATGCATTCTTTTATATATTTACATGCAGTTATAACTATATAATAGTATGTATATGTGCATGTATGGGCATATGTGTACACATGCATACACATATTTACACAAATACATATAGGTATTTATTTTGAATGAATTATAAAAAGGTTAGTGTTGGAAGGGACCTTAAAGACCATCTATTTCCAAATTCCTGCTGTGGTTTAGTGATGTTTCTGAGCAGAAAATACTTGATTTGGTAATTGAACAGGTGTGAGATTCATTGTTGCAGATTTCTGGAGGTTATGTGAACATCAGTTAGTTGCTGCGTTTTCACTCAGCCACCAAATCCAATTAAAGTCACAGCTGGGAACTTGTTTGATACATCTTTTTCTTTTCCTGTGGATTTATATCTCACACAATGCAAGTGTGAGCAAGTGTAGAGATGAGGCAGGCAAGAGAGGCATGGGTAGAGTTATAGGTGTTTTGTTTTTTTTTTTTTTATCTTTTAACCTACAGCCAGTACTATGGACCCAGAAATGTATGCAATATATTTTAGCTACATGGCAGATCTGCACAGTTAAATCCATTTAAAACAATATATCTGTTGAGAACTCTTTTACTGAGATTTTTAGAACAAAATCCTTTTTTACTTCAATCCATATCTTGTGAAAGCTGTTCTAATTTTTGTATTCAGAATACTGAAGTCCTTTAGGAGTTAAAAGTTAAGCATTAGCAATTTTGTCATTATACATTAAGTACGAAGTCACACAGCCTTTCCTGACATTGAAATAAAATTGAATTGAAAAAATTGAAAATTGAATTGCCTCCACTTCCTCCCATTATTTATCATGGGCATTTAGCAGGTAAAAATAATCCTACATGTTATGTTTAGAAATATCTAAAGATGGATCCCAAAGAACTAAGTAGTAGGACAGTGAAAATGAGGGGTTATTGTGTGGAAATGATGGGTTATTATAGTTATTGCTGCATACTTGAGTGTGAAAGGACTGTAAAAGCAGATTATAAAATGAGAAGCCATATTCAGCCTTTCTCTCTCTCCCCAAATAACCTTTAATAAATTGGTATCATGTACAGTGACCTCTAACATAATTAACGTGAATATCAGGAGTGGGTATAGATGCATTTTTTTCACAATATGAAGTATCCAAGGGAAAATAATTAAAACAGAGAAAACACTGCAACTAAATACTTGAAACTAACAGTTAAACAGAATGGAGGCGACTGATAAGCTGTCATGATGAAAAGTAATAAACACTGACTATGCCATGGGATGACTGCTCAGGAATTTGTAAGTTGTTTGTATTTGGTTTATCTGTACATAACATCATTTTAATTGTCCTTATTCCAGTTACATCTTAGAAACATAAAGTGCTAAAGTCAGAAAAGCTGAAAGTGACTACTGCAAGAATGCTAAAACTTTATGTTGTCTTTGAGAAAGAGTGCATATGCCAGGTTTTGCAAAACAAAAACAGCCTAGCTTGGATAAAATCACTATAAAAAATTCTCATAACTATTGATATTTGTAGATAGTGCATACGTTTAATATAGAAATCATCAAAAGTCAAACTGAAACCAAATGTCTCTGACCACAATCCACAAAAGTTTTTCATATTTTTATCTTTTTGCCAGAATGAGAGAAACAAGAAGTTAACGATTATGTCACCTGTCTTGTCTATACTTGACAATCACCCAAGAAAGTGAATCCATAACCATTTTTCAGAAGTTATTATTTCAATAATAATTTCAATTTAAAGTTAGAGGGAAAAGAAAGGAGTGGTTTTATTAGATCAAATATCAAGAGTTGGGCCCAAAAGTACAGAGGTGTTGGCTCCTGACTCCTGTTCCTCACTCCCGCTGAAATCAATGAGAACTAAGTATTTGGTTGGTATCTCTGGAGTTTAGGCTCTGTGTAATTAAGAAACTCAGTGAGCATTCTCTTTCTTCTATAAGTGCTATGGCTGTAATTATGAGAAATACTGGAACAAAAAACTGCAATACTTGACATAATGATTACTTTAAACCAATCATGCTTTGGCAACTTCTGATTCTTCATTCCTTTTCATTTTCACAGGAAAGATCCTCTATCTTTTAAAGATATATTTTATATATATAAATAATATTTTCAGAACAAAGAGTCTTGGGATTCACTGTCATTGGTTCTAAGCTTTGAGCTCAAGGTCTGTTCTATGATTTTTGAGAAAATTACTGAACTTACCATGCCTTTCCATTACACCTATAAATGGATGGAACAGAAATTTAAAAAAAAAAAAAAATAAAATTGAATGTTACATGTGTACAGAAAATAAAAAATCCAAATCTTAAATTCTATGAAAGTGAAATCTATAAAGACCAAGCTTTTATTCTAATGTTAAAATCATTTAGGTTTCTTTTGTTTGATTCATTTGGACAGGGAATATCTTCCATATTTATTCAAGAAAATATTTCCCTCTACATTTCTTTTTCTCCCTTTTTCTCACTCCCAAAGTGCTATAGTAATTGCTATTCATATTTTTAAATGGCACCACTATTTTCTTTATTGAGTTAACAGCTGCTGCTGATAATATTATTTGAAATCTTATAGAAAACTTGTAATTTCAAGTCTTCCTTTAAGCAAAATCCTTGTTTGCACCTTTGCAGCATACTTCTTGAATGTATGTAGGCTCTTTCACTACTAGACATCTAAAAGTTAACTTTCAGACAGTCAAGTCACCCGAGGGATCCATTTATAGTCAATGGAGAGAAATTGGTACCTTCAAAGGGCTATTCATCTTTTCTATCTTTAGACATCTTTTTTAGGATGAAATTGTCCTCTGGAGACCTCCATTTCATACTATTGGTTATAAAGACAGCTAAAGGTTAAAGTTTGGCAATTATCTTCTGGGTATCTAAGTGAGGTCCAATGAATTGCAAACATCTTCTTTAGCAGTTCTCCATAAAGATGACACTACGTGCCACCAAAATATTCCAGGACTAAAATCAAGAGCCATGCATTATTTTTCATACTCTAAATGCTGTCTGATAACACAGTGCTCCCCCACACCCCACTCTCCAGCAATTATATGAATGAATCTCACACAGACAAAGGATTTTGTTGTTAAACTTAACAGGAAAAAGAAAGGAAAAAAAAAAGAAAAATTATAAAACTTTGTTTAGGTTTAATGCATGTAGGCATTGAACACTTTTTGAACTCTGTGTTATTTATTTTGTCAGATAATACTGAGTATATTGAAGTACAAAGTGAAACAATAGGAAAGAAGGGGAAGTACCAGAGGGAAAAATAGTGTTTCCTGATGAAGAAAAAATAAATTACTCTAGACTCACTCTAGGTATATGTCATACATTACACGTTTTTTGAGGAAGCAGATACATGCAGAAAAAAAGTAGACATCAAAAGAAAGATTCACCTGCAGAGAGAATGATTAAAAGAACGGATCTGCCACAGTTTACTGTCACAGTGGCTGCTGATAAGATGCAGAAGGAGGAGAACATCAGCAAGGCAGGGAAAGCATGTGTTGCTTAGGGCATGTCTGAACACTCTTCTGTCTACTGCGTTGCATGTTCTTGGAGCAGAAAAGGTAAGGAATTATTGCTAAGCTGGAAATGCTTTATAATGGAATGTATCTTGCCAAAGCATTTGTAGATCCTTTGTATGGTTTTATCTATGTGATATGGTGACCTGCTACCATTAGTCAGTGTTAAAATCGAGTGTCATCATTTTCCAGCAGAGACAGTAGAGAATCTTATATTTGGATAAGAAAAGTAAACGTCCCACAATGTTACAACACTAAAATATTTCTACAGGTCAATTTTGGTCTCCAAAATTAGAAAATGACAGAACCTAGAGGTACTTATACGCAGACCTATGTAGAAAATCCTAAGCTTTTTAATATACTATCAATTTTGCTGAGTATCTCTTCCAACCTGTGCAACAAGTAAGTTGAACCTTTTAGTGAATCTCCCTTTTAGCTAGTTTAGGAGCACTTAGAAAGGGAAGGATTGAAACCGACAAATTTTAAACGGCCAACATAAATTATCTTTCTGTGCACTGGAAATTACTGAAATATTCTGTCCAAAATAAACATCTTTACTGGAAAAATAATCTGTCATAGCAAATTTTGAGCTCAACCAGCTGAAGTTTGGCAAAGTTATATGTAGCTGACTTCATTGGTTGTCTTTTCTACCAACGTTGCTTATAATGCAATCTCAGATCTATCAACAGTTGTATCCCATCCCTTTAAATAACTAATCCTATGTGTGTTCCAAATAGAAATACTGTCAGCAAAATCTGAAACATACATAATCATTGTCCGGGTTCTTTTGCATATACAGATTTTTAAAAGCTAAAAAATCTAGGCTTGAGCAGGAGGGTCTTTCTTTTACGAATTGTGTTTTTCCCCATATTTGAAGCCATCCAAGCTCTAAGGGGGAAACATATGTTCTTACAGGCTGACATTTGAAACTTATGGTTTTTTTAGGTTTCTGAGGTGTTACCTTGCCAACTATGCCTCACAAATATGGATAAAACTACTTTTGGCTGAAATAATTTTCTGCAAGTATTTTTCATATTTAATTCACTTCTGACAATGATATTGAATGCTGAAGAATGGTTGTGTAGCTCTAGAATCACAGAATAACAGAATGGATAAGACTGAAAGGGACCACAGTGGGTCATCTGATCCAGCTTCCCTGCTCAAGGAGGTTCATCCTAGAGTATAGAATGAACACAGCACAGGATTGCATCCAGGTGGTTCTTGAACATCTCCAGTGAGGGAAACTCCACAGCCTCTCTGGGCAATCTGTTCCAGTGCACAGTCACTCACACAGTAAAGAAGTTCTTCCTCTTATTCGGGTGGAACTTCCTGTGCATCAGTTTCTGCATTTTGTCCTATTGTTTGGCACCACCACGAAGAGCCATCTTCTTGAAACCATCCCTTCAGATGCTTATATACATTGTTGACATCCCCTCTCAGTTATCTCTTCCTGAGGCTGAACAGGCCCAGCTCCCTCAGTTTTTCCTTGTAAGAGAGATACTCCAGTCCCTTAATCATCTTTGTTGCCCTCTGCTGCACCTGCTCCCAGAGCTCCATGTCTCTCTTGTACTGAAGAGCCCAGAACTGGACACAGCACTCCAGATGAGGCCTCACCAGGGCTGAGTAGAGGGTCAGTATAACCTCCCTTGACTTACTGGCAATGCTCTTCCTAATGCACCCCACGATCCCATTGGCCTTCATGGCCACAAGGACACATTGCTGTCTCATGGACAGCTTGTTGTCCATGAGGACCTCCAGGTCCTTCTCCATAGAGCTATTTTCCAGAAGGTCAGTCCCCAGCATGTACTAGTGTAGGGGGTTATTCTTCCCCAGGTGCAAATTCATCAGCAAACTTCCTGAGGAGGCCTCTGCCCCTTCATCCAAGTAATTGATGAACAAGTTAAACAGTGTTGGGCCCAGTATTGACTCTGGGGGGACACCACTAGTGACAGGCCTCCAGCTAGACTTGGTGCCACTGATTATGATCCTCTGGGATCTGCCATTCAGCCAGTTCTCAATCCACCTCACTGTCCATTCCTCATCCAGTCCACAGTTTCTGAGTTTGCCTATGAGGATGTTGTGAGACACAGTGTCAAAAGCCTTGGCGAAGTAGAGGTAGATAATAACCAGTGCTGTTCCCTCATCGCCCTAGGTCGTTGTTTCATTGTAGAAGGCCATTGGGTTGGTCAAGCATGATTTACCTTTATCAAATACATGCTGATTACTCTCAATTACCCTCTTGTCACCCATGTGGATTAGAGATGGCCTGTGACTGAGGAGCACTATCAGCTTTCCAGGGACTGAGGTTAGGCTGAATGGCCTGTAGTTCCCTTGGTCCCCCTTCTTGCCCTTTTCAAAGGATGACATTTACTTTCATTCCTCAGGCACTCTCCTGATCACCACAACCTTTCAGAGATGATTGCAGGCAGCCTCATGGATCAGCACTCATGAATCCATCCTGTCAGGGCCCATGGATTTACAGATGACAAGTTCGCCTAGGTGGTGTTCTCTAACCCAATCCTCCCTGATCAGTCTTCCTTTCAACATTCCTTTACTCAAGTCTCCTGGTCAGAGACTACTGAGGGCTGGTCTAGTCAGTGAAGTCCAGTGCGAAGGAGGCATTCAGTAACTCTACTTTCTCTGCATTCTCTGCTTCCAGGGTTCCCCCTCAATTCAGTAATGGGTCCACACTTTTTTTTAGTTTTCCTTTTGTTATTGATGTATTTGAAGAAGCTGTTCTTGTTGTCCTTGACATCCTTGGCCAGATATAATTCCAGGTAGGCCTTGGCTCATTTCTACTTACTCTGACAATCTCTATAAATTCATTCCAAGTAGCTTCACCCTGTTTCTATCTCCTGAGTATTTCCTGCTTATTCTTGAGAAATGATAGGATGTCCTTGTTCATGCATGCAAGTCTCTGGTCCCCTTTGCCTGATTTTTTCTGATCAGGATGTATTATCCTTGAGCCTGGAGGAAGTGATCCTTGAATATCAACCATCTCTCTTGGACCCCTCTTCCCTGAAGGAACTGCTCCCACATGATTTTTTCAAGAAGAACCCTAAAAAGGTTGAAGTTAATTTACCTGAAATCCATGGTTACAATCTTACTCATTGCCCTACTCCGTCCTCACCTGATGCCAAACTCCATAATCTCATGGTCACTAGAGGCAAGACAGCCTCCAGCCTTCACATCTCCAACAAGGCCCTCTCTGTTTGCTAGTATGAGGTTGAGCAGCACCACCATTTCTTGTGAGATCCTCCACTACCTGTGACAGGAGATTGTCATCATTGCTTCCCAGGAACCTCCTGGAGTGTTAGTGCTTTACTGTGTTACTTCTCCAGAAGATGTCTGGGTAGTTAAATTTCCCCACAAGAACCAATGTCTGTGACTTTGCAGCTGCTTTGAGCTGCCTGTAGAATGCTTCCATTTTTTAACCTACTTGACATATCATCACTATTTGTCGTAATAACTATAATTGGAAATCAATTATGACAATGAGTCAATGAATGTAATACATATTTTGCAAGGTCACTTCTTTAACTTGTTTTTACCTTTTAAATATGAAACTCCGTTTGTTTTCTATTAGCAGTTTAGGGGTTTTTGGCATTTAACTTTTGCCTTTATTTTCTAAATAGTTTACTTTTCAAAATTATAGTTGAGTCTTTTGATGATCCTCCATTGAAATGATCCTTGATTTTTAAACTTGTTTACTGAACTATATGAAACTGTTATAATATTAAATAGTAGTAATAAAATATAAAGCAAGTGTGAGAATAACTTTGTTACTCTAGTCTCTGTACCTTCACAGATTAAATTGGTTTATTTCCATTAAAATCAAAGATTTAGGCTCATTTACATCAGGAAAGGTTTGAACATTCTCTGGTATCCCCTAATTTTGACTCCTCAGAGTGCCTTACAGCGAGTTATCAAAGAAAGAGATCCATTCCTCTCTACAGAAGCAAAATACAACACATTCCCTTTGTAGCTGCTTCTGAGAGAGTCAGTAAGTTGAAATTTTTTTGGCAAAGTTACAATAAAGTGCCATAAAAGTGTTGACAGATGCAGCTTTGTGTCCCAGCATCTGGCTCCGGTTCACAGTGGGATGATATAAGAAGGGAATAATGGATAGCTATTTTACTTCTGTGGAATGGTGTCAGGGTTATATGCTGATAACATTCCCATTGAGAGATCAATGTCATTTCAGAGTTTGACCGAAGAGAGTTTTTGGTGTGAGAGTGGGGTCATAGAGAAGAACCTTGTTCAAAGGAAGATCAGTGGATATCTTCTCATAGTTTCTCATAGCTGAATAGAAATTTAAAGAAGCAATATTTAGACTCCAAATGACAGATAAAGTTATTGCAAGAATTGCACGTTAATAAATTAGTTATAAATTTTTCAACAATTAAAACTTAATTTTCAGTTTCTCATATATGTATTTAAAATCACTCTTCATAGATTCTTTCCTTTCAGACTGTTGAACAGTATTCAAAACTCTCCCAGATTACTACAGGAAAAAACTCTTCTGTTGTTCAATCATTTCCATTTATGTCATCAGCAGAAAAAAATGTGTCGACAAGAGTTTCATTGTATGAGCAGCTTTTGGTAAACTGATGGACAATTAACTGTCAACTCTGAAGATGAATCCAGATGAATCTCTTCAAATTTTGGGGTACAGTACTGCCCTCAAAGGCAGTAAAAAAGTAAACATTTAAAAAATACAACTAGAAAAGTATCACAGCTCCCTTCCTCTTTCTTTAGTATTTCACTAAAAAAAATATCTGGCTTGCTTGTTTTCTACCAAGGGGGAGAGGGCTATTGAGTAGTTAGCGTCAGAAAGCATCTCACCATAGAAAAAAAATACTATAACATTTTTTCTGAAATGTTAAAGCCTATAACTCAGCCCACAGTTTTTTCCGCTGTATTTCTCCAAACAAGAAACTAGTAACATACTACTTTCATATTTATTATGACTGATTTTTTTTTTCTTTTCTAGTCTCACTGCATCAAATATATACCCAGAGAAACTACACTGGTATCAAAGTTGTCTCCATGTAGATGTAATGTAATGAGGTGAAAAGTTACACCCTGTCACTGAGACATCCACAACACATTCTAGTCTTTAATCGAGTAGGAGTGACACTTAAAAATAGTTCAAGAGCCTAAAGTGTTTTGCTATCTGAACACCAGAGGGCAAGTATTTAACTCCAGTGCTACAGCCCACCCACAGCAAATGAAGGCATTTTTACTTTCAATATTAGGTACTTATTGCTCTAGGGGTTTTTTGCAGTATACTTCATGATCTTTCAATATTAATATACCAATATCAATTTTTTTTATATGACATGGCAAGTATCATACTGACAGTCTTGAAATTCTCTTACCACATTTTGTAATAACAATAATACCTTCCTTTGACTTAATACTTCTTGACAATGGAGAAGAGGTACACCTTGGAAGAAGATTGTAGATGTGAAGGATATTCAGTCTACCAGTTCTTTCTGGGACAAAGCAATCTCTAAGATTCCCCATGGTCACTCATCACTATTTGCCTGAATTTCTTGACTCTCCGTGTTTGTCAGGCTTTCTTCCTCTTTTTTTTTTTTTTTTTTTTTTTTTTTTTTTTTTTTTTTTTTTTTTTTTTTTTTTTTTTTTTTTTTTTTTTCCTTATTTTTTTGTGAAAAGGGGGGGCTTTNGTTTTGTTTTTCCATAAGCTTATGTGCAAAAGGTGAGGCTTCAATGATTTTTTTAATGAGAAGGTGGGATGACTCATTTACCCTATAGGATACATGCCTGTTATGTACACATGACAGAAATCCTGATGATTTTCCCCAAGGCAAATATTTTTTCAGCAGTATAGGATTAACAATATCGTCTACATCACTTCGGCTTTCAGACCCTGGCATAGAAATACACAATAAACATATCAGGGTAAACTGATGAAAGGAAATGATATGGTCACATTCCTTTGCAGTCTAGCTGTTATCAGAAACAGGTAGACTGGTATAAGCTCCATAGAGTAATTGGGTGCTTCAGTGCAAAGATTTTAGAGTCTAAATTGTGAATAACGTCACATCTGTTCTCCCACTGTCTTTGTTGCCAATTAGGCAACTTGAAGATCAGCCAGCAGTGAGTCCAGAGTAGTGTGAAATGCAAGTGGTTTAAATGAACCTAGAACACCGTAAAACTATTCATGCAAAATAAACTTCTAAGTGATTAAAATGAAAAAAAAAATCAGACCATGAGTAGAAAGTGTGCCTGTGGAAAGAAAAGGTGCCATGTTATAAACAAATACTCAAGGTGCTTATCACTCTTAATTCAGCAGCATGCAGCATGCACAGCCCCATGCTAAGGTGACATGCAAAAAGAGAAATACACAAGAATCCACTTTATGCAGTTGCAAAACAAAAAAGGCATTTCATCAGAACAGCTCCTTGATCTGCTAGAGTGGTTCAGGATATGCTAACATAAAGCAAGCTGGAAAACATGTCAGGGAAAGCAGGGGGTGAGTGGGAAAACAGGTGTATGGCTCAGGGGGAATAAAATAGAATAGACCCAGTTAACTTAGAGAATCATGTGCTCCATGTTAAAAGGGTGACCAATTAATGTCCCTGAAATCCATCCATGTGGGTGAGGATTTCAAACTCTCTAAGGCCAAAAATAGTTACAAAATTAAATTTTAAATTTTCCACTAAAATAGAACCTTTTCTTCTACCAATAAAAAATAAAACTACAAATACAAAATGCTACTCAGAACAAAATACAGGAGTATCAAACAAATTATCAAATATACGGAATAGACTCTATCCATGAAACTGTATAAGTTGGTTGCCTTCTGTATCAGAAAGGCCATCTTGGACCTCAGAGATGCCAGTAGAAGAATAGAGGTGCCAGTCAAAACCAATGTTCTTGATAAACAAACTTTCCACCTTCTGTTTCTAAGTTTTATAAGTAAAACTTGGTAAATTAACCCTGGAAGAAATGTATATTAATTCTTCATTTACAGGCAGCCAGGAGGAGTACAAAGCAATTTGGACAGAGAAATTTGTTAATTCTAAGACAGTACTACCCACACTTGGCTGAGAAACTGTAGTCCAGGGATAAATAAGATCAGAGCTTTTGAGGAAAAGTAGTTCAGCAATCCCTCTGAGAAACTGTCACTTATCACAAGAATGTTAGACGGAAAGTAAAAAAAATCTCAAGCTCCATTTCTCAACAAATAAAATCAGAAAGCAATTTTTTTTATAAAGTATATGGTAAAGCTCACATGGGTTACCTATAAATGTCTCAGTAGACTCCAACTTGTCACTGTTGCAGTCATAATACTCATGAGCTAGACTCCTGGTTTAGAAAAAGACTGAGTTTATGGCTACAACTCCACTGTTATCCATTGTAAAGGGTTGAGAGCCTCAGATACTTTTGTAAAAACTAAAATAGTAGTCTTAGAAGTTAATTAATATTGATACAATTATTCTGATTTACAGGAGGATCTGCATTCAACTAGTCTGTATTAGAGACAAATACTAGCCAGAGAAACAAGAAAACCAGCTAAAGCTGTACGAAGCACCTTAGCAAGAATTTTTCCCTATATGGCTTCCTATGAATTCCCTGCGCATATTTAATTCATTTTTTATAGCTAAGACTGCAACATGATGACAAAACTTTACATAAGTGAAGAACATTTCAACTTCATTTGTTAAAATTAGCAGAAGATCATTAACTGACCTCCAACAGATTGTTCACGTAACTGAATGTATTGTTATATATTTTGAAAAGTGTATTTAATTAATGAAACCTAAGTACCTGTGTTTTACATTGAATTTTAATTATATGACGGCTATAAAATGTCATCCTAAGTGATCTACTTTTCTACAAATTCCTGCTTAAAATTCATATAAAACTAAAGTAATCTAATGTTGGAAGAAATTAACGTAATTTTTTATAATATCAATATTGCAAAAATATCAAAGTATAAATAGTGAATTGCTATCGTTGAGATTATAAATTCATGTATTTTGCTTAAGGAATCTAATAAGAGGGAGATTGTTCTTATAAACTCAAGAAGACAGAAATACATGTTTGATGTAAACAATCTCACAGAAAGCCAATATACTTGTGTGAAGGAATTTTCAGTGACAAAAACTGTGGGTTTTTCTCCTTCACAAATGGCACTATTGAGATCGATATAAATAATTCCTCTTTTTGAAAGTATTGCAGTGTCAAGCTGACTGTAAGTAAATTCTTCAGCTGATTTGCACTCAGATCTCTTTGTTTGGACAAAGTTGTTTATCAAAAAATATATAGATTGACAAAAGGATAAAATATACCAGATTTTCAAGCTAGTTGGATATTAGGTTTATTAAAGTGTGTTTTCCCCACATTCAACAAAATGAATTGTAGTAATACTTCAGTTCACAAAAAGACAGCGTGAAATGAGCAGGTTGCCTGAGAAAGAAAGCAACAAACACTAACTGAGCAGTGTTTGGTGGCACTCTCCTCAATGGTTTCTATAAATCAAGGCTGAACATACCTGACCTTTACCTTGCTTCTCAGAAACACAGTGTGGATGCTTCAGCATTGCTTTTCACAGCTAGTGGGTCAATTAAAGCTTGTTGGCAATTTGAAAGCATTTGAAGGCAATGTTTTGTGGTTTTGCGTTTTTTTTTTTTTGTTGTTGTTG